>OU565287.1:24171059-24771059 GCA_913789915.3 Sphecodes monilicornis
GTCAACCCGCCGTAAACAACGCGTAATCTTTGCTGAAACACGTAAGTTTTAAACTTCCACATTTTTTCCGCTCCAACATGATTATTCTTGCTCAAGGTCATTTCAAGGTCAAAAAGGTGGTATCTATTAAATTCAGTTTCTTATTGTCAATCATGCTATCGTAAAAAAATATACTATTCCATTTAAAAAAGCATCGGTGGCCTTGAAATTTCATTAAAAAACACGACATAAAAAATTTTTTTCTTTACCATTATATTTGCCCCCTGCAATAGTACCACTTTGTCCTCTAAAGTTTTCTGATAGGACTGTAAATACGACAGATATTTGGGTGTTCCCATTTATGTGGGACACCCTGTATAATCATACGATAGGATTATGTAACACGTTCTATTAAGCGCATTAAACAAAATTGTTTGGATTATATATGTAATTGTTTTCTTCGAATATCCATTGTAACAATTTTAAACCTCTGTCACAATCGAAGGAAATTGTTACAGACCTTTATTTATTCAAAAATGAAACACTGATGACACGAAACGTAACAGAAATTTTTATTTTAATAATCTTCGGTTTAATAAATAAACTAATATATATTTCACTTTTCATCTAAGAGAATCACCATCGGTGAACATGAATTTGTATGTAATTTTTGTGTTTGTTTTTTATTTATCGGGAAGACGTGTTAAAAATGAATATGAGAAAACAATTTACGCTTAGCGTATTTATTAGAGACGTGTTCTATTTACAACCTGCTTGCCGAAGCACTTATAATTCAAGTTTCTATAACGAAAGGCATCACGCGAAACAGGTACCACCATTAACACGTTCAGCGCCCACTCCACAATCATAAAAAGTACACAAAATCAAAGCAATATGTTTAATGAAACAAAAACTAAGAAGTTTAGTTTTGTGATATTAATTACTGTTTCAAACGTCTTTTATTCCTCAGATCGTAAGGAAATTTTGTACACTCAATCTACCAACGTAAAAATCAATTTTCAATTCTGTATAAATACTTCCGTCACCCACATATGGGTGACATGGCGCTGAACGTGTTAAACTGGCACTCATGTTACGCCTTCTAAGGTGAGCAATAATCTACTCTCGTCGAATCGTCTTCCGGTTGATTATCATCGTATCGGTTTATTCACTAATTACTCTAATTGATTTCACAATCCGCTTGTGATACAATGAACAAGAAATCAAACAGTCACAGAAAATCTTTACTTGATTTAGATTAAGATCTATTTTAGAGAAAGTTGTATCCTTTTTTTTTAAATTATTTATTGACCTAGCAAACGGTATAATATGGAAAACGATGAATTTATGATGCTAATCTAATGGATGAAGTTAATCGTAAAAATTTATTTAATAAACATGAGTAATGATGATGAACATTTATTTGATCGAGTAAATATCCTGATACGTCGATTGCGAAAAAAAAAGTTAAAATTAACAACCATAAAGTGTCAGAATATGAGCAATAAGTTGTTTGAATAAAATTCTAAAGATACTTTATCGTTGATACATGTCGTGATCATCGTTATTTATCAGACTTATACATAGTATATCTGAGATAGATTGCAAAGAATCGGCAGTAATCAGTTGCAGTACTTTAACTCCAAAAATTGAACTGCGTCTTAGTTGGAACTTGTCGAAATAAACGTCTGCCATTTTAACTATTCATATGTTAGACGCAACAAATCTTTTTATTGATTGAATCTAGTTATATATAAATAAAAAGTTATTATAAGATTGAGTATATATTTTTTTGTCCCATCAAATAATGTATATATTTTTTGTCCCATCAAAAATATAATAAACACAGTAAATGCAAAAAAATTGGATAATTTTTCTATCATTTATACATGCAATAACAATACAAATAAATCATACAAAATTTTAGTGAGACCGAAGAGATTAGTATATACAATAGTTTTTGTTTTTAATATCAAAAGATTCTTACAACAAACACACTCACTTCGAATCTAGTTATATATAAAGAAAAAGTTATTATAAGATTGAGTATATATTTTTTTGTCCCATCAAATAATGTATATATTTTTTGTCCCATCAAAAATATAATAAACACAGTAAATGCAAAAAAATTGGATAATTTTTCTATCATTTTTACATGCAATAACAATACAAATAAATCATACAAAATTTTAGTGAGACCGAAGAGATTAGTATATACAATAGTTTTTGTTTTTAATATCAAAAGATTCTTACAACAAACACTCACTTCGATTCAATATAAGCAGAATATGCACGATTTTAATTTATTTTAATTTATTAAGCCGTTTTGTTCATGAATGGAAATAAAGGGGTAAGAAAATGTCAGCGTTGAACAACAGACGCAAAAGTTACGTGATGTCATCGAACTAATTGAAAAACAATTTCGTTAGCACGTTCATTGCCGTGTCGGCCATAATTGAGTTACACACTCTTATTGTGTGTCAAAAATGTCCTCAATTGTCGTAGAATATGTGTGCAAAAGGATTTGTTTAAATTCGTGAAATGAACCTAGTTACAGGCGTTCGAAGACTGCAATTCCCTTTTTCGATACTTCTTCGATGAATGCAAAATCGCTTTTTCCAAACGGTTGCCACAATATCTCAAGTTTTAGTTAACCAATTCACTTGAAATTTTGAGAGAATCTTTAGCACATACTCTGTTATCGAAAAAACTAAAATTTTGTAAATCAGACAATTTTTTTTTATCTCTTTTACACTGCAAATTTACTGTTAAGGGAAGAAATAAATGTCTACATAGCTCTTGTATCTTGCAATTACTATAGACAATTTTTATTTTCCATAAAAATCCCCAAACTTGGCATAACTTAGATAGAATGTTATCTCGCAAAAATTGTGTCGAGGAAGAACTAGCATTTTGACAGGAACGGAAATCGGTTCGAGCAGGAAGTTTATTCGGAGTGTTATGTGAGTAGTAACGGCGATTTAGTCTAAAACAACGATATCGTACCGATGAATTTTTCGAAAGCAGTCGGTGGCTGTCAAGGGGTAAAAATGGCCCGAAACACCACGGGCATTGTACTCATGAGCAGCGAGAGCGTGTCGAGCGGAGCGGGTCGGCCGAACACGCGGATGCCTGCTGATGTGCACGTGATTCTAGCGTGCCACGGTTCCACGGCATCGACCGACTTCCCCTTCTTCGTGTTACACCGATGCAGTCACACTGACTCGCACCTTGCTATTTGTGTACATCAATTTCACAGTAAAAGCATTATTTTCCCTCTTTTCCAACGGGAATTACTCACAACCGGACTGCGGATCTGTCTGGAAAATAAAAATATTCCACATCGATTGTAAGAGATGGGAGACTAATAGAAAATTCCTTAGTAGCACAAAATATTGTATACATATTCATACAATATTAAAAAGAGATTCAATCTTTTTTTAATATTCAAACATACATACAATATTTATTCTATGTTAAGAAACAAATATATTTTTTTTAATATACAGGAAATATCTATTTCATGTTACGACAAAAATATTTTTTTCTAAATATTAAATGAATCTTTATTTCATATTAGAAATAGAATATTTTTTTCCTAATATACAGATAATATTTATTTCATATTATGGAAAAAATATTTTCTTCTTATTATAAAATGAATCTTTATTTCATATTAGAAATAGAATATTTTTTTCCTAATATACAGATATTTATTTCAAATTATGAAAAAAATATTTTCTTCTTATTATAAAAAGAATCTTTATTTCATATTAGAAATAGAATATGTTTTCCTAATATACAGATAATATTTATTTCATATTATGAAAAAAATATTTTCTTCTTATTATAAAAAGAATCTTTATTTCATATTAGAAATAGAATATGTTTTCCTAATATACAGATAATATTTATTTCATATTATGGAAAAAATATTTTCTTATTATTATAAAATGTATCTTTATTTCATATTAGAAATAGAATATTTTTTTTTAAACATGCAGGAAATATCTATTTCATGTTACGAGAAAAATATTTTTTTCTAAATATTAAGTGAATCTTTATTTCATATTAGAAATACAATATTTTTTTTTAAACATGCAGGAAATATCTATTTCATGTTACGAGAAAAATATTTTTTTCTAAATATTAAGTGAATCTTTATTTCATATTAGAAATAGAATATGTTTTTCTAATATACAGATAATATTTATTTCATATTATGTAAAAAATATTTTCTTCTTAGGGCATAATTACTTCTCATTTCATTCATTTGAAAGAATTGCCAGTGATGCAGCAATATTCCGAAATTCTTTCGACGTCTTTACAATTTTGTATTCCACTCCTTCATTTTTGTTATAAGCGTATTTATCATAAATTCTATTTATCTAAATGCTGATTTCGTAAAAATCAATATTTTCCTAAATCAACTGTAAGAAACAGACATTACATGAAAATGTCCTTCTTAATTCTCTTAACAAGTTTTGTATTTTACCATTTTAGTTTGTAATAAATTCAATGTAGTGTACTCAAAAGTGGACTGCGCATTTATGGGAAAAGCGAGTAGCTGTCTTTTGAAATAGTAGAAAGATTAACCCTTTCCAACCGAGGGTCGCCATATTGAGCGCAAAGGGTTAAGAATAAGAGCACGTTACAATGTAAATCGTTCTTGCAAAAAAATTGGTCTTACAGTTTGCAGGATTTGTTGATAGCAGAACAAAGTGCCACGATCTGGTTTGTTTTTCTTCGTCGGATTGATTTATGGGTGTGTGCGTATCGCGAAAGCATGCTTATATCGTGTACAAATTTAGAAGGCGCCTGCAAGTTATATGGCTTGTGTTTTCAAGTATTCACACCGAGCACTAGTACCAGTGGCAAATCTCATAAACAAAACAAAAAAATAATTCGCAGCGTAATTCAAAACCAACCTACCACAGTTGGTCAGTTGACCGGTTTCAGATTTTTATTTTCATAAATTATTTTAGTTATAAAGACTTCATAGGTTAGGTCTATAAAAAGTCATGGGAATTGATTCAATAAATTTTTTTATCGAAACATATGTTATAAGAAAAATCACACAAAGTCTAAATAAATTCAATCTTGTTATTTTTATGGAATAATACTAGCCAATTTTAATGCTCGGTAGGTTTAGTGTTAATAAAGACCGTAGAAAAACACTTCTTTACCTTTCAACAAAAATCAACAACTACTTGCCGACTCGCATAATGGATCATCGTAAACATGTTTACAATAATAGAACTCTTGAAAATGGAAAGAAGTCGTCGAAAGAAACTATGAACAGCGTGCACGAGTACGAAGCAAGTACTATTCCTATTTTTCTTCATCGTTTATCGATGATCGTGGATTAAAGTTATTTCTGAAGCACGGCTGCGGCAGGAGACTCTATGCTTCGCGGTATGATAAACCATGTAAAAAATTCCTTTGTCTGGACTAGCGTCGAATGCGTCACGAGGATCTCTTTGTTCTTTGAAAATCTGTCGCGCTCGCATCGCATGCTCGTTTGTTCGTTTATAATATGCGGGAGCCTGATATTTTTATCCTGAATTGTTATTTTGAGTTTCTCCTGGACTGAAATTATATAGTCTTACGCTTTGCCGGTTTGGAGTCGCGTCATTCCCTGAACTGCAAGGGTAATTTTTAGAATGATCAGAAAATGGAATTCATGTTTGTATGCTTCGAGCCAGTTTGCGTTGAAATATATCAATTGAATTTTTATGTTAAATATGTTGCTTTGAATACTATTTATTAGACATCCATATATTTATATGTACTGTAACAAAATAATGTACAGGAGCTTTTTATATAAATGAAAATTCAGAATGAAATCAACAACATTTTTACTGCTTTTTTTTATTATATTAACAATAGATTTACGGGGCCCGTCAAAATGACGGATTCAAAAATTTTTAATTTACGATTATTAAGAGTGTGGAGGCATTCGTGAGGAATTATTAAATAGATTTATTTTTTTGTGTACATATTACAATAAAAATCGCTGAAGATCTAAGTAAATACAATTTTATTATTTTTATAAAGCCATGTGAAATAATCAATTTCAGTCCTCCGTAAACCTAGTGTTAAAGTTTAGTTATAAAAAGATTGTTATTTTGTCTTATAACCTATGTCATTTTTAAAAATAGAAGATTATTTATTAATACAGTGCTGGTCCCAAGAATTTATGGCATGTATCATTAAATTTTTTGCATTTATTACAAAGTGAGTAAGGAAAATACAAAACAGTGAAAACAATAAAGGAATTAATGAATAACTGTTATGATGCTTTCAATTTATTAAAATTAGGGATTAAGATAGCACAAACATTGATACAAATTATTATTATTATTATTATTATTATTATTTATGTGCCCTATCGGTTATTTTATATCGTCAGTTTCAAATTTTGACAATTGTCATTATGGATTATTCACATCAATCTTTTTTTATCCAAATCACTGATATCTCGACTATATTTATATCTATATGCAAAATAAAAATTTTCTGTATAAATTGTACAAAGCAGAAGCCAAATAGAAATTCCATTCTTTCTTCAATCATTTTATCTATCTCAAACTAGCACATTGTAATTTTTACACATTTTCGTCATAAATGCATTAAATCCATAGTCTACTGAAACGTATATGAGAGGAGATGTGAGAGATTGTTATATATTCGCTACTTCCAGATGTGCAAATTTTTTTCTGATGCACTAATAATCGTTCCATTGAATCGATCACGTAATGGACACGTGGTACCATAAAATGGCAGCGTACAGCAAAATTACCTGTGATCGTTGCACAATATTTCTCACAGAGTTCCTGTCGAAGAATGCGATGAGTGTCGTCCACTCTAACGGTGAAAGACAGATAAGCATATTTTTAATTTGAACTATAGATAATCCGCTAATAAGTTTTCCACGGCATAGTTATTTTATTGGGAAATTAAATAAGCTGTGGCGTTAACAGAATCACAAGTGTTGACAAAGTACTTATAAATGTAGGAGGTCGTTCTCATAAAAGAAATTAAAATCGTATCTGTTATCAAATTGATCCTTTTAATCACAGTGATCTTCCATCACAACTCGTTAACGATGTCGAGTGTAGTTTTGATTAAGAAATTTCTATCCGTGATTGCAATCGAAGTGATTCGAAAACAAACTGAAAACAATGTTTAAACTATAGAATGCAAATTTTTGTGCGACGTTTCGTTTTCGAGAAAAATGTACGTTCCGTATAATCTTAATGTAATAAGTTAATAATGTACTGTTGGACATTGTGTAAAAAAATTAACTCGGCTGACTAACAGGAGGAAGTTTATTGTCTTAGTTCTATTTATTGGCTAGACGCTTCCGTTACTTGCGACGATTTCACCTGTCTGGTTGGTCTGTAGGTCAATTCGTCAGTTTGATAGGTTAATTATAAAACATTATTCAATCATATATTCACGGAAGAACTATAGTCGAGGAACGATGAATATTCTAATCGAAGACAATGATGGACACGCGTGAATGTGGATTATCCTTTTTTCCAACTACAAAATGAATTTATTATGTCCAAGATCAAGAAAATGATTGTTGTAGAATCAAAATGATAGACGAGATTGAAATAACGCTGAGTTTTTCTTTGCTAATGAAGGATTAGTTGCTTTTCTTTGGTGCTAAAACATTTTCTTAAGAGCCGCGAAGCACGTACTGTTCTTCCTTGAAACCAAGGCTGTTTTCGTAATGCAGTCTACTGTATTTTCTTTTTGCAGCTAAGGAAAGTATTACAGTAATAAAAGTAATTCCCCCGAAATTAGTTTCTCCCGTTCACTAGGTTTCAAAAGTAGAACGTATTACCTAACGAACGTCACATTGTAAGTACCACTCTTAAGTTCAATTCATATATTTGAAAATATATTATATTATTTATATATTGCTTCGCCTTCTACATAAGTAAATTATACAAATAAATTAACAGTTTTTTTGCGAATATCTAAATATTTAAGGGCGAGCGGCGGTAACATGTATAGGGAATAGTTGTTTAGAATGATAACCTTGACGACATATTTCAAGGTCATTGGAACCGGTGAGGTATAATTCTGTATAATTACCAAAAGACCGTTAGGGTGATTTAGTTGTGCATCAGGATAAGATTAACTATAGAAAATATTATAAGGTCATCAAGAAAATCTAGATCAAACGAACCTATGGTCTATGAACATTTAAAAAAAATATATATACTAGATAATATTTTTTGTTAAGCCTACCCTGCCTCTATAAGGGGTTTATACAGCTGCTGGACCTACATAGTGATGCCAGATCGGTTAAATCGAGGGGAAGACAGGACAGTTTACCACCTCTCTGATGACCAGAGTAACATGTGACACGTTGCGCGGAACGTCACGTGACCAGTGCACGGTCTTAGTGGGGGACGTTGGAGTGTGCTGAGGTAGTGGAAGGGGAAAAGTAGGAGAGGAAAATCCACCCAGTTTTGGGTGTTTCTGGCATCACTGGACCTAAAGTTTATTAATATCACATAGAAAATTTCCAGAGGTGCTAGATAATATGATACTGAGATTATGAACACGTTAACTGCTAAATATCAATTCCAAAAAATCCTACTAAATCAAAATAATGTAATTAGTAAAGCCGAAACTAGAAAATTAAATTTTGTTAAGTAGTGGTTGCTACTTTAATGCTGTTGCATTCTAAATATTATAATAAGAATTAGATTAACAAGAAATCGAAAAAATTGATCAAAGATTAATGTCATACGTAAGTGATGGGTACAGTCGTCAACATGTTAACTATGTCGTTATTTTCGAGTGTGTCTAATGCAGAGCTGGGCATTATTTCAGATACAATATTTTAAAACTCATTTGAAATATTACTTGAAATAAAAAGTGATTTCACAAAAATGTTTCACTATTTTAAATAAATTATGTTATATTTTGTCCAACAAAATAATTTTAGAAAATAATTATCTATTCTTTTATTTTGTGAAATACATCAGTTCAAATAATAAAATAACAAGTTATTTTCTTATTTGAGATAAGTATTTCAAATGTCAAATAACACGTTATTTTATTATTTCATACAATAAATATTAAAAATATATTATAAATGAAAATATGATTCGAGTTCTTTTAAATCTTTATTGCTACTCATCAATCATTTATTTTCCAAACTAAACATAAATAAGGCGAAATTTCAACTTACAATTAGTATCATACATTTCTCTTAATTATTTCAAATAAATTTATTTCAAATGACTACGCCGAAATAAATTATAATAAAGTTGTTATTTAAAATAAATGTACTCAAATAAATTCCTCTCAAATAGTTATTTCATAGAGTTTATTTGAGATAATGTTATTTTCAATAATTAACTTATTATCTTTATTTGAAATAAAATTTGCCCAGCTCTGGTCTAATGTGACATGTATACTTAGGACCTCAAGAAGGACATATTGCTACTAACAGCTCCAGTTAATTTTATACTGCAGTCGCAAAATACCCGATCAAGTCTAGGCTTTGTTGATTGTTTTGATCGCATAACAGAGCCATCCGAAGAAAATGGAAGCTTTATGTATTGTGCAGGCTGTTCAAGGACGTCTCCAGAAACAATTCTCACCTGTATTACGGCGACTCGTTAACAGCTATTTCCGTATCGCACGAGGCGACCGTTTCCGGGAGCTAGACAAACAGTCTGTGACAATTTGTTTCGCGTGTTCGTCGTATTTGCTAATTATCCATACATAACAACGCACAGTGGGCTACGTGCTAATTCTACGTGGGCAAAAATAAAGTCAAGAAGTATTATTAGGACTAATGACGGATTTAATAATGAATTTACTAATTATATAAGGTATATTTAGAAAACAATACATGATTCTGTTGTCATAAAGATGGATAAAATTCATATAAAATATAAACAAACCGATATATTAGCCGCTAGCTTTATTGGTAGATTGTTGGTTCAGTCAATGTTTAGAAATAGATTTATACACATTCTTTTGATTATAAAAAAGATTAGAATAATTCTGTTATTATTTTTTCTTAGCGTTGTAATGCAATCTTCACTATTTTCTTCATGATTCCGATCAATTGCAATTTTTTTGAAAATCTTGTTACACCTCATCTGATAAACAAACCCTTCATTCAGGTTATTTATTTTGGTCACTGCTCAAGGTCATAATTTCGAACATTTAATTTAAATCAAATGAAATGATTCCACATTTTGAAGTTATCATTGATTTATCATAAATTTTCTAGTTCGAGGTCATTTGAAGGTCATAGTGTACCACATCATTGAACTTGTCTTGACATCAGCTACGACACTGTGAAGTTGAAAATATATGGTGCCATTTAAAAATTATCGGTGACCTTCAAAAGACCTTGAAAACGACTACAATCGGAACATTTTTTTATATCACCATATGTGCCCCCTTTAACACGTTGACTGCCGTGTCACCCATATATGGGTGACGGAATTATTTGTCCATATTTAAAAATTAATTATTACGCTAATGTAATCATTGTATCAAATTTGGTTAATATCTGGAAAATGCAAGAAGGTTAAAACGTTACTCAGTGTCACACATTTTAATTCTGTAATCATTATTTTATTAAATATATTGTTCCGATTTTATGAAATTTTTGAGGTCGCTGCTTCGGCAGTCAAAGTGTTAACAGTACAACTTTTCTCTCTAACATTTTCTTCTATCTCTAAGCTTAACGGAGATATTTAGGTGGCCTCTTTCTCGTGAATCACCCGGTATATAGATTGAAAATCCTTAGTTTTATTTCAAATTAAGTTTCAAGTTTCAATGTAATATTTGAACGGATTATCAACAACCGTAAAACGATTTATGAGTATTTTCGATCTAGAATCGGCACTTGGAACATTATACAATGGTGCGGTGACGAAGGAATGCAATAAATGAACGTTAATAGACCGAATTGGTTAGCTAACAGAGGATCCGTATGAGTTCACGTTATCTCTCAATACAGCCGGCCCTATCTACATTGTTTAACGTCAAACAATCATTTGCACTCAATAATCTTCTAATTAACCCCTAGATTAAGCTACCGGTAAAATCGTCGTCATTGATGTTTAATTACATGTCAACCGAAGTAGTGAGCTTATGTTCCTTTATTTTCTAGCGTTTTGTTGTTGAATAGATACCATCTTGAATAATTTAAAACAATTATTATGTATGTTAACCAATAGTCTACAAATTTTAATGATTTATAATGAAAATGTGTGGGCGAAATGTGAATCAGTAAAAAGAGTAAAAATCTACTACTTAATGATTAATATATTTTCATTATTAAAAAATATGTTAGATATGATTTAACCCTTTGCGATCGGTGCTTCCACAATGGCGGCATTTTCAGATTGTCGTAGAAATCGGAGTTGCTATCCTGGCGGCATGCTCTTGTTCATGATCACCTGAATTTCTAAAAAATTGCAATTGCATCTGAAAAATTACAAAAATTGCAATTGCATCTGAAAAATTACAAAAATTGCAATTGCATCTGAAAAAATACAAAAATGAAAAATTTCTGCTTTTCATGTATCATGAGTACTACTGAACACAATAGATAAGCTTCGTCTGACATTCTAAAAAATTGCAATTGCATCTGAAAAATTACAAAAATTGCAGTTGCATCTGAAAAATTAAAAAAATTGAAATTGCATCTGAAAAATTACAAAAATTGCAATTGCATCGGAAAAATTACAAAAATTGCAATTGCATCTGAAAAATTACAAAAATTGCAATTGCATCTGAAAAATTACAAAAATTACAGTTGCATCTGAAAAATTACAAAAATTGCAATTGCATCTGAAAAATTACAAAAATTGCAATTGCATCTAAAAAATTACAAAAATTGCAATTGCATCTGAAAAATTACAAAAATTGCAATTGCATCTGAAAAAATACAAAAATTAAAAATTTCTGCTTTTCATGTATCATGAGTACTACTGAACACAATAGATAAGCTTCGTCTGACATTCTAAAAAATTGCAATTGCATCTGAAAAATTACAAAAATTGCAATTGCATCTGAAAAATTACAAAAATTGCAATTGCATCTGAAAAAATACAAAAATTAAAAATTTCTGCTTTTTATGTATCATGAGTACTATTGAACACAATAGATAAGCTTCGTCTAACATTCGAAAAAATTGCAATTGCATCTGAAAAATTACAAAAATTAAAAATTTCTGCTTTTTCTGTATTGTGAATACATTCAACATGTTGTAAGGGAAAATAACTCCGAAAATCTAACTTTGCGCCGACTATCTGGTACTCCCATCAGAATTTGCCGAGCGCAAAAGGTAAATTTAGATTTTATGAAAACAATGTCAAGAAACAATGTATTTGGAAATAATCCTGGATGTAGTTCACAGTAAATTTACGACAAGATCACAAAATTGTAAATAGACTGCGGATTTTATGCGATTATAACAAAAATGAGACAGTAACACACAAAACTATGAAAATATCAGGCGATTTTATGAATGCGATTATATGACTTTTAAAATTATTATAATGATTATGTAAAGAAATAAATGTCTGCGCAACAAAGAATATTTTCAATAGAATCGACAGGAAGTCAAATCACTTAACAATCTCCTTTTCAAGCTTACCCACCAATAAGAACTCGGGAAATAGTAGATGTCGTATTTCGTTTGAGACCGATTAAATCAAGCACTTGGGCCATTGAATTTTAATTGGGCCACTGTAAACGTAATTATATTCTTAATGGAAGTAGCGATTGATTAAATGCCGAAAAAATGATAAGGAACGTGTGTAAATTGATTAACAATACTATTCCTTTCGCGTTGAATACGTAACCCAGATTTTTGATGATCTTTAAACGATACCAGATGGCTGCGGACGCGTACGTAGTTCCGTGTCAGGGACGTTGCGTTGGTTGCAAACAAGCAACGGCTGTGCGTTCCATTTACGCGTAATTGATTCGTTGAACAATTTTTTAACTATTTCCAATTGGTACAATTTCTCTCACGTAAACATGTTTACATATTTTCGCGTCGTAGATTATCGGTGTCGATAAGTAATGCCCAATTTAATCTTCCGCAGGTGGGGTTCTATTAACCCCTTGCCATACCATTTTCTTTACGGCTACAATAATTAGAACGTCTTCATCCCCAAAAATGTCACCGAAGAGGAAAGAAAATTCATATTTTTGTCTGACTACATTTACTTCAATGCTTAAATATTGATTACACAAAAGTAAAATTTTATTTCGTCTCAAAATAAAGGTATAACCTTCATCTTCGTTAAACTTTATTTAACACTAGATTTACGGGGCCCGTCAAAATGGCGGATTCAAAAATTTTTAATTTACAATTATTAAGAGTGTAAGGGGGAATTTGTGAGGAATTATTAAATAGATTTATTTTTTTGTGTATATATTACAATAAAAATCGCTAAATATCTAAATAAATACAATTTTATTATTTTTATAAAGCAATGTAAAATAATTAATTTTAGTGCTCCGTAAACCTAGTGTTAATAGCTTCATCACGAGTCTGACTCGTCAAAATATGGTAAGGGGTTAATCCCAACGGATTTTTAAAATTGTTACGTTTAAATACACTAATAAGAAGACGTATGTGTTCATCAAAATAAATCGTTCATTTTTAAATGATAAATCCTTGTTTTATTTGGATCTGATCCGATTATAAAATCGGCGAAACATGGTTCCGGATGTGACTTTTATTCACCTGGTTCGCGGAGAGATAAAAGACATTAACACTATTCCTACCACGACCGGTCAAATGACCGTTTTTAAAATTTCGATTAGAATTTCCTATACACAACGTAATTGAATCGCCTTTAACACGTTCAGCGGCCACTCCACAATCATAAAAATTACACAAAGTCAAAGCAATATGTTTAATAAAACAAAAACTAAGAAGTTTAGTTTTGTGATATTAATTACTGTTTCAAACCTCTTCTATTCCTCAGATCGTAAGGAAATTTTGTACACTCAATCTACTATTTGTAAGAAATGCGGTGAAAATGAATAAAATGTACATTATATACTTCTGAATAAAAGAAACTATATTGTTATACTGTCAAATTGGCTATTATCTTCATTCTATATTAAAAAATAGAAGTTGTGCTAAAGACCGGTCATTTGACCGGTCGCGGTAGGAATAGGTATACGTGAGGTGTCGGTAGGAATAGTGTTAAAACGTGATGTCGAGAAATTCGAACAATTTGCAGCATCTCTCGGTGATAGTAGAATTACTAATAATTACTCTGTGGCGTTTCTATCCGTTCGATAGAAGCAAGGCGTGTGGCCTTCTATTGATAAGAGTGATATCATTGGTTTATCAGTGGTAAACACGCATATACGTGCAGGTACGCACTATTCGCATCAAAACAATGTATTGTCAATCCCCGTGGGTGCATCTGCGTAGATTTGCGTACGTGCCGACCGAAACGCGATGCTTCGATATTGGTATTCAACTGCTGTGTCATTAATACAGGGTGCTCCAATAAACATTGATCATCTTGAATATTTCTGTTATTTGTAATAATATGAAAATATGATATATTCAAAACTTGCATGGTATAAAGGGGGAAATATTGTGATGCAAAGATTTTTTATATGGGTGAAGGAGTTTCGGAGATTTCAAGGTCACCTTGAAACTGATCATCTTGAATATTTCCGTCATTTGTAATAACATGAAAATATGATATATTCAAAACTTGCATGGTATAAAGGGGGAAATATTGTGATGCAAAGATTTTTCATATGGGTGAAGGAGTTTCGGAGATTTCAAGGTCACCTTGAAACATTGATCATCTTGAATATTTCCGTTATTTGTAATAATATGAAAATATGATATATTCAAAACTTGCATGGTATAAAAAGGGAAATATTGTGATGCAAAGATTTTTTATATGGGTGAAAGAGTTTCGGAGATTTCAAGGTCACCTTGAAACATTGATCATCTTGAATATTTCGTTATGGCGGACTTAATGTATTCAAGAACAACGAAACTGCAATTAATTGTAATTTTCAATGACATTTGAGCTGATTGCAATCACTATAAGTATTTTTAGAATAACTGATAAATTATATAAGACGGTGAACAGAGTTGTGCATATATTTGTGTTTTTTTATAAGAATTATTCTATTTTGTATTTAATATTTCATTGATAATATTTGAACTGCTGCAACTAATGAGGCTACTGAGAATGATAATCATGTGCAAATTACACAGTATAACTACCATCGCTTCAGCATTAATTTGCAACTAAATGTACCGTTTCGTAACAATAATTATTGGTTTTTCTGCAATGTTTGATATAACGGAGTCTTAGATAATCAGATCGATGTAAACAGAAAAAAAAGATAAAACACGTGAGCTTTCAGTGTCGAGTTGTTGAAAAAAGATAACATTCACACGGAAAGCTCTAAGATGATAACTTGAGTACAACGAATGAAGAAAATAGTTTGTGTACTATTAATAGCCATCAAAATATTGCTAATCTCGAATCAGAAAAAATCATCAGTCTGCAGGTTACTATTTAATATTCATCGAACAAGAACATAGTAATCATACCTACATATATACATACATAAATAACAAGGTGTATAGTGTTGGCTATTGATTTCTTTGCTCGATAATTTCTGCTTTAAGAATAGAACCACCGATCGATCAAGAGACTATTAAATTTAAGTTTAACGTTGCCTTCGCGGTATAAAAATTAAAATTATGGAAGTATAGTCATCGTACAATTTACAATATTTAAAAACTACTGCGACCAAAAGCAAAGATATTAATTTATAACAAAAGTTTAAAACTAAAGGAGCTGG
This sequence comes from Sphecodes monilicornis, assembly GCA_913789915.3. Classification (NCBI taxonomy): domain Eukaryota; kingdom Metazoa; phylum Arthropoda; class Insecta; order Hymenoptera; family Halictidae; genus Sphecodes; species Sphecodes monilicornis. The sequence goes on from OU565287.1 coordinate 24,186,903, forward strand.
GATATAATTAATTTATTATTACTACTAGATTTTGAATGTTTATGCAAATATTTTCATTTACAGCCTAAGTGACAGCTTTAAAATATTTTTCTGTTAAACATTAAATGTTTCCACCGCTGCGACCAGAAGCAAAGATATTAATCAGTAACAAAAGTTTAAAACTATAGGAGGTGGGATATAATTAATTTATTATTACTACTAGACTTTGAATGTTTATGCAAATATTTTCAATTACAGCCTAAGTAACAGCCTTAAAATATTTTTCTGTTAAACATTAAACGTTTGTACCGCTGCGACCAGAAGCAAAGATATTAATCAATAACAAAAGTTTAAAACTATAGGAGGTGGGATATAATTAGTTTATTATTACTACTAGACTTTGAATATTTGTGCAAATATTTTCATTTACAGCCTAAGTAACAGCCTTAAAATATTTTTCTGTTAAACATTAAACGTTTATTAAAGCTATAGGAGCTGGGATATAATTAATTTATTATTACTACTAGACTTTGAATATTTATGCTAATATTTTCATTTACAGCCTAAGTAACAGCCTTAAAGTATTCTTCTGTTAAACATTAAACGTTTTTGCGCTGAATTTTGAATACTGACGACGTAAATGCTTACTTCAGCAATCTGTTTGTAACTACACAGATGATTCATACATTTACTTATTTTTATAAGAAAGAAACTGAACAGTGTTATTGTCTGTTATCGTGTACACGTAGTTGTTTTGAAAAGATCAAGGTTTAACCTTCGATTATTCACGAAGATTCTGGGATGATAGTGTACTCCAAACTGATTCGTAGTAGATAGTGCAATAATATTTGTATAGTATAGTAATAGTATATTATACGATAATAATAAAAATATTCTTCGTAGCATAAGCAATGATGAAAATTGACTAATTCTCCTGTAGCATTACACTGATTCTGGTAATTTTACATTCGAATTGATTTCCTCTTCAAAATGAAAAGAAAACAATATGTAGTTTCGAGCAAGACTACGAAGAACATGACTCACACCGTTTCAAACAGACGCTATACATCTGCATGCTCCATTCAAATTACATACAAAATATATTTTTCATCATCGAAACTGAAGGAGACCATTTGGAGACCATGTTTCCATTTGAAAAAATAAAGTTGACCTTGGAATGACCTTGAATTTTCGTGGCTGTGTGATGTTGACTAATTTTGATGAAATTTTTATAATATGTATAATTGACACAAATTTACAAAACATGTTTTTTTAATTTTTCAATATAGGCCCACAAAAAATATAAAAAATCAACTTTTAGTATATTTTCAAAATTTCTTTTTCACGTCATGTAGTAAACTAAGTGTTCTAACTTCTCCAATCGGCGAAGGAAAAAACGTTCCAAATAAAAGTTATTTGTTTCAGTCGTAGATTAAGAATCTGTAATGAAAAATATATATTTCCATTTGAAAAATAAAGTTGACCTTGATATGACTTTAAAAACATGATGAAAATTAAAAATGGATATAACTGCTGCACCAGCCCCTCCTTGACTTAAACTTTTTATTTGAAACATTTTTTTCTCCGGAATTTAGTTTTCGAGATATTCCAGGTGGCTAGGATAAATGTCCCACCCTGTATAATTTTCTTAATTTTTCTTCGATACATGTGGATAAAGGAAAGTTCAGTAGATAACGATTACGTTAACAGACACGGTGTCCGCAAGCAAATTTCTACTTTCAACGATGGAAATTTCGTTTGGTAGGAACGGAACGCAGAAAACAATAGAGGAAAAGTAAACACAGTTTATTTCGCGCTTCTCGATAAAATAAACTGTTCACCGGCAAACATGTTGCAACATCCGCGGAGTTCAATTTTGGAGTGCACAACTTTGAAGAACCCAGAAGCCCCCGGGATTCGTCATCGCTGCGAAAGAGATGGCGATAGGGTGAGAGAAAGAGAAAGACGAAAAACAGACAGTGCACGGGGTATGTGCGTCTCATTCATGCGTGTATCACGACGCACTGGACGAATGTGCGAGCGTTGCTATAGGAGAAAAACAGCGGTTGCACGTGGCTCGTGAATGCTCGTATATACCTGCTCACGTTCTGTTTCTTCGACCCCCTCTATCGAGGCACGTTTCCAGCTGGTGTGACTAACGCAGCAGCCTCTCTGGGAAAGCTCGCGAGCGTATAAAAGTCGAGGAGCATCGCAGCGCTCAGCCAGTGCGTCTCAGGCGTACGTCCGAGAATCATTTCCGTGTGTCTCAAGTGTCCAGAGCAACAGCTTTCAAAAAAATTACTTCAAACCACTCGAACTTATCACGATCGGAATACATACTCGTAGAACCGGTGATCTAGAATCGTGTGAGGGTCGAGTAACGGTGTTCGTCGAACGAAACAGTCCGAATTTGTGATCGCGTTTCCGTTAGAAACACTCTACAGAAGAGAAGTTAGCTGTAGAAGACTATCGACGATCTAGCAGAAGGGAAGAGTCGTTCTACTATGCCTGCAAAGTTGGAATCCCTGGTTCCGACCACTCATAACACACCCTGTACTTCTTGTAGAGGGTACGCATGTGATGATTTTTTACATTGTTTTCGATTAATCGTGTCGTGATTAATTTGATCGTGCGATGATCTCTATGCATTCACCGAGAGTTCTCGTTGTTATGGTATCATTCATGACTCTTTGTGGCTCTGTGTTCAGTTCAACTACATCTGAATCATTTCATTATTCGCGAGTTCTTTTAATTTTCATGTATACCCAGTGAATGAAACTTTGAAATTAATTAACGATAACAGAATATTACTTTGTTATGTAGGAAAAATTGTTTTTATGATCTAGTGATCGGTGTAAGTTCACTATGTATATGTAGAGTGTAGAGCACTGATTCTTAATTGGTTCTTGGTGTTCCGCGAAATTATGAAAGCGGAATATTTTTTAAAATAATTTTTGTAATATAGATATTCATTTAAACGTTATATATAATTAATAAAACGTGGATAAGATTTGATTTAAATCGAGTTTTCTTTAAATTTAAATATATATACTATATATTTTCAAATATATAAAATATATTTAATAAAATATTTTCTAAAATATATTTCACAAAGGTTAAGAACCACTGGTGTAGAGAATAGTTGATGCATCTCCGTGTTATCTTGCGATAGATAGTGAGTAATGTGTGATTCCATAAATAGCGTTGTTTCCATAAGTTGTTCTATATTTAATGAGATATATAATTCCTTCGTCGACTATTTTGAAGCAATAAACTTTTAGCGTCAGCTTCTTGATACGATTCTGATTAGCAATTTAGAAACAGTACGATTTTATGTGTTTCGAGTTTTTCTTGCTGCTTCATCATGCCTTCAAACAATTTATGCAGTCTTTTGAAATTGTGTGAAGTCGTGTCGGGGTGAACGGAGCAACAGCTGATTGGTAAAACGATCGAGGCGTAACGAATAAGCTCCAGTTAATGACCGCTTTCCGCTTGTTATACTTGACATTTTTAAACGTGCCGATCAGTCTAGTACTTTAGCAATATTTGCACTGTCCTTGTTACTAAAAATATTCATCTGCGAATATTAAATATTCCCCTGATAAATTGATATTTGTTCATTGAATAAACTCGTTAATATACATTTGTAGTAATTGTGGTATATAAAATCTCAGAGATTTATAAATAATCACGAAAAATAGAAAGATCCCTTTTTGATTTTTCTTTAAGCTTTTTCATCAAATTTTTCTACTTGTAACAATTTTCTGATCATGCCATAAATAATGCGAATTTCCTCTTGTACTTTTGAAAGAGCAGTAATTGTGTTTAGTACTTCCGGAAGGAAATTCGCATTACTTATCGAATAGCAGTACTGTAACCACCAAAATTAAGAAGAAATTCATTTTTAGTGGCAGTAATTATAATTAAACTTTATGACTTGAACAATCAAGTTCAATAATTTAAAATATCCTACTTCTTCTTTTATACTAACGTAAATTAGGTTGGAGTTTAAATTAATAAAAAATTAAATCTTCTGAACAGAAGCAGTAGTTGCTTCCCTTTATATTTTTCTCAATATTAAGCTATTCTACAAAGTAGTGTCCCTTTTTGATAACTTCAAGTGTAAAATATTATTACTTGTATTTATTATACTTTTAATCATCGATGTGTTGGCCATCGTTTTCAATGATAATCTTCCGTCTATCAATGAAGTTTTATTATCCGTAAACATTTTTTTAGAAATCTACACTAAAAAATGTTTGCCTCAATTTATTTGAAATGCTTCGGCTATGTATTTTAACGAGAAGATACATATTTCTTAACCCTTAGCACTCAAATGGCGACTCTGAGGCGCCACTACAAATTGCTACACCATTATTCAGAATATTGTTTACATGATTAAATTTGTTTATATGTAATAAATTACTAAACATTTAAATATTGTATGAGGCACTATATCAGTTTCGTACGCATATAATGAAAAAAACTTATGTACGATGAAAATATTCTAGGTTAGAAGATATGTTTGGTTTTTTAGTTGAAATAGCTCCGAGTGCAAAGGGTTAAAAGGCAACGAAATAAATTTCTACAAAAATATCATCTTAAGAGGTACAATAAGAAACGACACGATTTAGCTGAACCCAATTACTTAATGCATCCTAGAAACTTTGTCTAAACATTATACTAGTGTCTAGACCCCTCCCCCCCAAAACAGTCTTCAGGAGACATGTATCCAAACCAGAGCTGGGCATTATTTCAGATACAATATTTTAAAACATATTTGAAATATTACTTGAAATAAAAAGTTATTTCACAAAAATGTTTCACTATTTGAAATAAATTATGTAAAATTTTGTTCAACAAAATAATTTTAGGAAATAATTATCTATTCTTTTATTTCGTGAAATACATCAGATCAAATAATAAAATAACAAGTTATTTTCTTATTTGAGATAAGTATTTCAAATGTCAAATAACACGTTATTTTATTATTTCATACAATAAATATTAAAAATATATTATAAATGAAAATATGATTCGAGTTCTTTTAAATCTTTATTGCTACTCATCAATCATTTATTTTCCAAACTAAACATAAATAAGGCGACAATTAGTATCATACATTTCTCTGAATTATTTCGACTACGCCGAAATAAATTATAATAAAGTTGTTATTTAAAATAAATGTACTCAAATAAATTTCTCTCCAATAGTTATTTCATAGAGTTTATTTGAGATAATATTATTTTCAATAATTAACTTATTATCTTTATTTGAAATAAAATTTGCTCAGCTCTGATCCAAACCCTATACCATGCATCTTGTTTCACTTCTAACAAAAATACTAACTGTGTCACGTAAAGCATGGCGTTACAAGTTCTTTCCCAATTTCAGGGAGGAGAAGATGAACAAGCTGTGCAGACAGGTGTCGATCGAGAGCCCGAACGTGACGGGTCGTGATTGGGTGTTCAGTATCGACGTTCCTGTTCCGGATGTTCCATCGCAGGGAGCCCGGATCCGTGTGATGTGTGCAGGTGCTTGCTACCATCCCCGTCGTTCACCCAGCCTGGGTAGCCTCACTTCCGTCTCCAGTGGTAATAGTTTGGCCACGGATGTCTCGGTCGAAGGTGACTTTCCTGTGGCCTTGCCACATCATGGAGTCCGGGACGCAGCTCTGTTCCCTGGCTATGAGGTCGCAGGTGTGATCGAGTCGCTGGGCGCTAACGTGCCCGAGGATTGTGAGTTCGTGGTCGGAGACCGAGTGATTCTCTATCCTTACGAGGAATTACCAAACGGGTACGTCGAGTATCTCGTAGTCCATGACCTCAAGTACCTCATCAAGATTCCCGACAATGTGAGCTTGAGCGTAGCGGCCATGTTACCTGCTGGCGCTCTATTAGCCATGAACACCGTCTTCGCCGCCCACGGACATGTCCAGGCGTTGTTGAAGGAGAGAGGCGAGAATAGCGTTTGCAAGATCCTGATCGTTGGTACCGGTGGCCTGGCTCTCTGGGCTCTTAGAATCGCTGCGTATTACTTCAGCAACATGAAAGACAGAGTCACCATCACCATCGCCTCGTTGAAGGACGATGGACTGACCATGGCTCAGGAGTTCCAACGGTGAGTTGCTTTGGAGAGTTGCTTAGTATCGTTGTTCTGTAGGTTCAGGCTGATTAATGTTTGCGTATAGCGCTGAAAAGCAACAGTACTCTGGAATCGGTGAAATTCCTCTCGATCGAAAATGAAGTACATTAATAAACTTTATGATTTCGGCGCAAGGTTCGATCATATTAACACTAGATTTACGGGGCCCGTCAAAATGACGGATTCAAAATTTTTTAATTTACAATTATTAAGAGTGTAAGGAGGCATCCGTGAAGAATTACTAAATAGATTTATTGTTCTGTGTACATATTACAATAAGAATCGGTGAAGATCTAAGTAAATACAATTTTATTATTTTTATAAAGCAATGTAAAATAATCAATTTTAGTGCACCGTAAACCTAGTGTTAAGAAGCAGCAAAGGGCCTAGCCGAATAAGATGGTCAACAGTGCCCTTAGAGGTTTTTCAATGACTATTGAACCATTCGAAAGCTGATTAAGAAAAACCCCTCTCAGTAAAACTTCAGCATCCTAGCTTGCCCGTGAGGGTAGTTACAGGGTAAATTAGATTTCGCGCTTTTCCAGGCATTTTCTGCTCTTTGATGGTTTCTAAAATTCTGAAAAAAATGTGGCATGTTTTGGGTCTTCAGGCGCATTATTTAGAATTTTTTTAGCTTTTTTTGTTTTAAACTGTGCCCGTAAAAAATGAAAAACGTTCTTCCGACGTTTTGAGTGGAACGTGGATGAAACCATCGTAGCTCTTATTCATAAAAATATTTTGTTTTTCTTTTATTGTAACTAGTGCACAGCAAACGCATAAAATCTCTTGAGAATGATCCACACACGGATCGAAACGTTGGGATAATAATAAAATTGTAAATTTGCTAAATTTCGATAAGATCGAACCTTTGCGCCGAAATCAGTTTCATCAATATAATTAATTTCGATCGAAAGAAATTACATTTGTGTGAAAATACTAGACGTTTGTAACTTAAACTGTATCTAGGTCTATCTGAGAGTTCTGTCGCTTTTTGTAGAGTAGCTACAGCATGTTGCGTGCTTAACTATGAGTAACGAGGTTCACTCGTTAAACTTTGAACTAAAAATTAACATTCCATGTACGAGAACTTTGTCATCGATCACACTCTCGTAATTCCGAGAAATCAATTGTATCGCTAAATGGATGATAAAGTTATCGTATCAGTTTGAGTACTTGGCACATCTTGACCACGATAAATGTTACGTAAAGATTGTTCCTTTAATCGTTTCGACGAGTTCGTTTGTTTACGCAACATGCGGTGCACTTAAATATCGCTTAATTTGATCAAAATGGCAATAGTGCTTGTGTGTCGCGTTATTCTGTTTTCTCTGTCGTGTTCTAATTTTTATAATATACACCTTCGTGTTTTACTTACATTAGTTGCACCAGCTTCCAGCACTTGATTAATTGATTGAGAATATAGTAGCACTTGCATGTAGGCGGCAGTCATTTTCTAATAGAGTCGAAGAGGAAGAAGCTCTCGTCAATTTGGATAGGTCAAGTTACAGAGAAATCATTTTGACTTTTACGTCTTGGCTTGGCGCAGTCAGTGCGTCATAGGTGACCCGCGATATTTTATAAAAATAAATTTTCTGTTTCGAGAAGAAACAGTGTGGTATTGATTCGATATTCACACAACATATCGGAAAAGGAAGATATCACAACTATTGAAACAAAAAATAAATTACTATAATTTTTTTCTCCAACAGATCGCATTATATTTCTCTGTAATAAATAATTTAAACGTGGACATAAAGTTAGTATAACCCGAACGACGAATTTTTGCTTCCTCCTTCGTAGATCACATAAAATGATGACTGCTTAAGAAATTTTATTTGTATACACACACAATATAAAACTCCGTTAAACAGATATACAACAATTAGAACTTGGATTCTAAACAAATATCTAAATAAAGCAGTATTGAAACACAAGGTCGCGTTAAGGTTTTCGTAGTCCTCAAGGTCAGATATATATTAGGGGTATTCGGGTATCCGAACCTCTGGTCGAATCGGACAATGATCGGTTCGGATCGGGTCGGGGTCCCGCAAGTTTATAAACTTCGGGTCCTCGCGATTCCTGGTACCCGAAATGGTAGTCGGGTCGGGTCGGGTCGGGTCGGGACGGGGTCCCGAAAGTTTATAAACTTCGGGTACTCGCGATTCCTGGTACCCGAAATGGTAGTCAGGTCGGGTCGGGTCGGGACAGGGTCCCGAAAGTTTATACACTTCGGGTACTCGCGATTCCTGGTACCCGAAATGGTAGTCGGGTCGGGTCGGGACGGGGTCCCGAAAGTTTATAAACTTCGGGTACTCGCGATTTGGGGTACCCGAAATGGTAGTCGGGTCGGGTCGGGTTGGGTCCCAAAAGTTTGCAATATTCGGGTACTCGAAGATAAAGTTATATTTATATAAGCATAATGCTGTTTTAAGATTTTTCAGTTCAATCTTTTATTTTCAATGGCAGGTTCAGAATGATTTTTGTATTTTTAGTGTAATCGGTTATCCAACTTCGCGAGGAAAAAATATTTTAGAATACATTATGTGAAGTAATGTACGTAAAGGACGTTTCTGTTTGTAGTAAACACTGTTCTTACAAGACAAGGACTCTTCGTCCGCACACTGTTCTTATAAGAACACTGTTTCGTGAACGGTGTTTACTACAAATCGAAATATTATTAACCCTTTGCACTCGGTGCTATTTTCGCTCCAAAACCAAACATTTCTTCCGACCAAGAATATTTTTGTTTTATATGATTTTTTTCACTTTATGGATATGAAAATGATATAATACCTCTTGCAACACTTAAATGTTTAGTAATGTATTAAAGACAAACGAATTTAATAGTGTAAACAATATTTTGGTTTATGGTACAGCAATTTTTAGTGGCGTCTCAGTGTCGCCACTCGAGTGCTAAGGGTTAAAACCGATGATTGGATGTCTTAATATGCACAGAGTCACAGAGTTATTTATTGCTGATTTGACCGCAGACTTGCCTCAACTTTAACTTCGAGTACCCGAATATTGCAAACTTTCGGGACCCCAAATCGACCCTACTACATTTTCGCGTACCCGCGATTTCGAAGTTCATAAACTTTCGGGATCCCGACCCGACCCCGAAATTTCGAGTACTCGCACGCCCCTAATAGATATCGATCTTGTTTTCGTCGGCCCTAGTTAAAGTGCCTGAAGTACCTAATAGATAAAGTGTCTCCACTGACACACATTTTGCTTCTACCTATTCAACACGAATGCAATCCCACAGCAATCATCATTTAATCGTTTGAACGTCTCCATATTTCACAATGCACGCCATGAAGTAGTTTAGTTAGCGATTGCCCAATTTGTCTGCATCCACTGATCAGGTCATTCGAGTTATTCACCAACAGTTTTCTATTTGACTACAGAGTGAGCGTGGTTCAGTGGAGCGAGGATTTGTACGAGAAACAGCTGATCGAGCGAACGATGGACGCTTGCGGAGGCCTAGTCGACGTGGTGATCGATTTCGGTACAACGTCCCGCAGTCTGCACCGCAGCATGCAATGTCTGAGTAAGGGCGGCGTGGTGTTCGTGATCAAGGAGGTCGCTGATCGGTTGCTGCCTAAATTTAGCAGACGCGCCGAAGAATGGCAGTTGAACATCAGATCGGTGGAACCTGGCACCCTCGAACAGCTTCAGGAATTAGTGAAGCTCGTGGCTTCCGGCGAAATCGAGCCACCGCCTCACACCGTCTATCCGGCCGAAGAGGTCCTCGACGTAGTCCTGAAGCTGTGTCACTCGGAGATACAGGGTCGTGCGATTTTACGCTTCTATCCGGCCGACTAAAGGGACAGCCCCGAAGGGTAAGATTAGTGCGCCTTGCATATCGGCGCGAAAACTTGGAACACAAGAAACGAGATCGGCAAAACAGGTAGATCGGATCATTAGACGATCCGAGAGTGAGATTTGAGATTTTCCGAGCGATAGCCATCTCGCGACGTTTCTTATCCACGCAGGGAGAGATGCTTCAATCACTCTCCCAGCCGGTGGGTCGATAAGCGGATGTAATGGAGCGTGTTTGATTTAAGTATCCGGAGGAACGTAGTCGATCGCCGGTGACGAGAGTTTCGTAGAAGAGTTATGCACGACAACGATTGTTTCTAAATCGTTTTGAGGATCGCTGTTTGCGCAGATGACGAATACTCGCCGCTCCCTTCGTTTTCGCTGGGAAAATATTTGAGAGAACCGAGGGGATTCACGACGGAGCGTCTCCAGCGATCTCATGCGATCGTATTATTATAGTTTAGTAAGGAATATTCAGTGGAATGATGATGTTGTCTAAAAATCTCGTAGAGAATATTCACGTCAAAGTCAACGCAACGCGATGATCGTCGCACGGGCTTTAATTCGAAGCTATTGATATGATGTTTCATTTTTTCAAAGAATCAAAAAAATTTTCACTTTTGATGCTCTTTACCGGGTTGGATAACAATTCTATTGTGATCATGAAAGAATACGACGACGAACTCAACTTCTTGATGACATTGGATATACATCCACGAGATCCGAGAGTGAGATTTGAGATTTTCCGACCGATGGCCATCTCGCGATGTTTCTTATCCACGCAGGGAGAGATGCTTCGATCACTCTCCCAGCCGGTGGATCGATAAGCGGATGTAATGGAGCGTGTTTGATTTAAGTATCCGGAGGAACGTAGTCGATCGCCGGTGACGAGAGTTTCGTAGAAGAGTTATGCACGACAACGATTGTTTCTGAATCCTTTTGTGGATCGCTGTTTGCGCAGATGACGAATACTCGCCGCTCCCTTCGTTTTCGCTGGGAAAATATTTGAGAGAACCGAGGGGAATCACGACGAAGCGTCTCCAGCGATCTCGTGCGATCGTATTATTATAGTTTAGTAAGGAATATTCAGTGGAATGATGATGTTGTCTAAAAATCTCGTAGAGAATATTCACGTCGAAGTCAACGCAACGCGATGATCGTCGCACGGGCTTTAATTCGAAACTATTGATATGATGTTTCATTTTTTCAAAGAATCAAAAAAATTTTCACTTTTGATGCTCTTTACCGGGTTGGATAACAGTTCTATTGTTATACGACGACGAACTCAACTTCTTGATGACATTGGATATACAGTATTTCATTGGTAACTGTCCCAAATGTCTCCGACATAATTGTCCCTGAGATATCCCCACTAGTGCGGGGTGTACCCTCTTGAGGGGCCGCGAAGCTCGAGAGGCCTCGGTCGCCAAGAAATATGACACCATGCGGCGCGGGTATATCGGTGAGACCACACTAATACGAATTTCCAACTTCTTTATTATTCATTATTTTTTTATGGGACTTCGATGACCATATTTGTGGAATTTTTCTAATAAAAATCATACCAAATATGATATAATTCCGATGATATTTACTTGTGTAATAGACAATTAAAGTTTCGGGCGCGAGGAAGGATAGCGTATGGGAAAGAAAGAGACGCGGGGAGTCGCAGTCGGCGGCACAGTTCAAAGGCTCGCGCGTCCTCACAATGTATTACCAAGGAATAACTTTAATATTATTACTTATTTTTTTATGAGACTTTTTCTAATAGATTTGTGACATTGTTCTGATTAAAATGATACCAAACACGATATAATTCGGATCATATACAGGTGTATGGTCATTATTTATAGGTCAGGTACATAACATCGGTGAGGCAACAGTAATGCAATGACGACACTTTTTCATTTTTAATTAATCTTTTAGGAGACTTTTACCATCATATTTGTAATATTTCTCTGATCAAAATTTTTCTGATTATACATACATATCTATTTTTTTAATTGACGATGGAGTAAATTTTGGTGACAAAGAGAGTAAATAGTAATGAAGTCCTGGCCATCGAAGTCCCATAAAAAAATAATGAATAATAAAGAAGTTGGAAATTCGGATTAGGCATGTTTACATTTCTCGGTGACCGAAACCTCTCGAGCTCGGCTGTCCTCTACGTTCGGCAAACCTCAAACAATGATATCCCTCGCGCATAATTGTCCCTCCGCAGACCCGTGTTGTGGACAATTATCGATGAAATACTGTCCATCCACGAGATCCGATAGATACTTCTGCCTAGATTTCGCGTGAATTGTCCGATCGTTAAACAGAACTATCGGTCAAGCGATTCATCGAACGCGAGTTAATCCTCTACGGTAGATTTGACGATACGAAGAAATAGGAGATGGTTTGATTGGGATGAAAATTAACCGTAACATTAAATATTTGACGTCAATTGTATTCCAGTTACTGTTCGGTGTTTCGTGAAACAGAACGGCGGCCTGGAAATAATGAATAACCTGTAACCAGACCACGTTTGAACGAACGTAGATCATATTAAAAACGCATCTTCTATCGCGTGTACCGATTGTATATTCGAATTCTATGTAAACCAAGGAAGATGAGACTACATATTTTGTCCTAGGATTTGATGGGAACAAACATCATATCCACGATTTTCTCAAACGAAACTGCGAGTAACACTGCTTTAGAATGATTCACGGTTATTTTGTTTTGGTAGTCTTCATTTCCGGTTCGCGCGCAATTTAATATTTATAAGAGATCGCTTCGCGTAACCAAGACAAACTTCGCGGAAAGTCTACACTTACGGCGGAGGGCATTTTATGAATGATCGTTAGATAACAGTATTCCTTCGACACCGTTGCGCTAGTTAATGATAAGTTAATCGAACGTTCGCGTGCTATACGTGTAAGTGCGAATTAATTGATCGCATCTGATCGGTGTTGTTAAGTCGCTGTACCTCGAAAGACTGTTTTCTTTATTTAAGCGTATCTATCTCTTTTTTAGTTTTCATCCGTAACTTCTCGATCGTATAATCCTAAGCGATCATTTTTAGTGATATAGATACACGTCACTATCGTTATTGTATTGACTGTTGATCGTAACAGTGATTGTATTATATTACGGTGATAATACAGCAGATATGTTTTTTATTAAAAGTAGAAACGACGTTGTACATTTTATTGTACGTCCCTTACAACATCCTTTGCAATTCGGATATTCTATTCTCGTTAATTGGACCAAATACGCGATCGATCGAGTCAATTGAAAGTACTGATTGGCCAAGAACAATGTTAATCGATAAGGCTTCAGATTATATGTAGGACAAACGTAGCGTCTTATGAAAAATTTGGTCTTTGCTTGAATCATGTCCATGAGGGAACCGCACTCCCTAAAGCTTTGAACTGAACCTCTTGAACAGATTTAACCTAAATTCGACTTCATGTACAAGGCGCTCGAAAAATATAGAATCATGCGACGCATATGTGTATTGTTTGCACAAATACAAATTGAACATTTTTTTATGAAAAATTTTCTGTTTTATCCGAATTCGAGAAAAAATATTAGACGTTCCATTTAAAAAGCTTGTACGTCACCCAAGAAACTATGCAAATCATGTTCGAAACATTTTTTCGTAAAACGAATTAATTACGAGTTATTTGAAGTATTCTCACCCTGTACATGTAAGTACCTACTTACATGATTTTAATTACCATAATTCTGATCATTGGAAAGTATACATTATATTAAATCTCGAAATCATAAAGACACGCTCAGCTGACTGACATTTAACACGTTGACTGCCATGGTGGTCACCGGTGACCGGCACTCGACTTGACTACAGCGCCGTGGGGGCCACCGGTGACCGGCGACGCAGCAAATAATAAAAGTACATAATTAGAGTAAATATGGATACTGATAAATTTTTCAGTAATACCATTGTTACTATAATGGTTTGAAGAAAATAATGCACGAAAAATGCTTCAAGCATGATTTTATAACTCACTTTATTTGCTGCAAATAATATTTCAACATAATATGCATCGCATAATGAAAAATTCACGTTGGCGCCTTCGGCAAACCATGAAAAATGCGCCTGGCAGTCAACGTGTTAAATAATATGTGTCGAGAACTGAAATTTTCAATTTTAAATTATAAATATTTTGAAAAAAGTTTCTAATTAACAAAAAAGTTAATGACTTCTCGACTATTAAAATATTTGCGTCAGTAATATATACATATGTATATTTCAAATTTCAGTTCCATATTTCTGGGACATTCTTATTTCAAATAATTCTGAAATTTTCAACATAGTTGCAGTGTTGAAAGTCGAATCAAAATATTAAGATCATACAATATTTTATTTACATACTTATAAATTCATTTCAACTTACACAGATATTACAAAATTGGTTAAAAAGTGTATTTAAAGAGTAACAATGATATTTCAATCGTAATTTAACATTTCGAGTAGATTTGTAATAAAACGTACTTATATTATCACAGAGGTAATACATTCCCTAAATGGATAAATATATTATACGTATGGGTCATTCCATGTGAAAGCAATCACTTTTTGCGACATGTCTCGGATTTTGCTGAAAATGAAATATGTTTTAGTCTAAGTGAACGTAGGGAATGACCATTGCTTGATGGATACCGCGAAAAGGTGGGGGGAAATAGAAGGAAAGAAGAGGGTATATATATATAAGGTGTCTCACCCGATTTTGACATATTGATTTCTTCGCTACTGTTACTCCTACTGAAAATATGTTTCATATAAGAATTAAATGCTGCCGAGTGGGGTATAATTTGGTGTTATTAGTTTATTCGTGGGTAAACGCGTCAAGGTCATATGAAGGTCAACTTCGTTTTTTAAATGGTATCATATACTTTTTAATACATCAATCGATGCAGTTGGACATTCTTTATAAAAAAGTATTAACCTATTTATATTGAAAAATTAGTCGTTTAGGAGATATAAAAGAGACACCCTGTATAACATATTTCAATTTCAGCAAAATCCGAGACAACGTTCCAAAAAGGTGATCACCTTCACATAGAATGACCCATACATATATTTCTTGATTGCATAGAATGAATGCAATTGTCAAATATAAATTATTATGTATATTTAAATATAAAGTATGTAAGCAGTAACATTATATAAGCACGACGTTGCAATACATTATTTCTATAAAAAAGAAATGAAGAAAATGTTTTTACATTTAAATTAAAATAATTCTGTATATTAATATTCTCCATTTCAAATAGTTCTGAGACATTTACTTGATTGCGGACACTAATAGTAGCAGTACAATACAATTAACAAACAGATGAATAGGAGTCGGGACACATTGTGTCCGTGATTTCATTATTTTGTTGTAGCTGGATCACACAAATAATTTTTAGGTACATATCCTTTATTGCCATAACGATCCTCCATAAGCCACCATTCGTCATTTCCCTTCTCGTCATGAGGTCTAACAAGCCTCAAAGCTTGCCCTTTAGTAATAGGCAATGTCCCAGGAATAGTTGCAGAAAAATCGTATTCTGCATAATAAAACTAGAACATGTTGCAACTTATAATTGTGCGCTACATCGTTATAATAATTTTAAAATATACGACATATTACCACCTACCTCGTAGTTTAAGTTCTGATACTGTTGAACTCGAGGAATTTGTTTAATATTGCCATAGTTATGGCCTTCTTTCGTTGCTTTTTCTTCCATGTTGAGTTGCAATAATTCTTGAAGATGAGACTGAGATACGGGTTTTTGTTCTTTAACAGGGGAATCCATGCATATTAAATCAGGCATAGATGCATTAGTCGATTTAGTTGCAATGGTGCAAGTTTCATGATATAGGGGAAGATCAGGTTGAACATGTTGAAGTTGCAACATTTTAGATGGTAAAAATCCTTGCGCAACACCATTATCAACGAACCATCGACTTGTATCACCCATAGGGTCTTGTTTTTTAATTACAGCTACTAGAGTTCCACGAGCTGCTCCCATATCCAAAGATGATGTGCTTACTACATTTTCTGTAACTACATACAATTTATCACTGAAATATTTATTTCTCAGCGTATTCCTTTGCTTTTCACTTTGCGGACTCCATGTGGACTCAGCTTCTTCGATTCTTGGGTTTGTCCCAGCAAAAGCAAAACGTGTTATCTGATTCCATAATGAAGTATGACTCGCTAAAAATGACTCCAAAATATCCTGACTTGATAGTTGACCGGAGTTCTACAAATATAAAAGAAGTTAATTTAATTACTTGTAAATTGAGGTAATATTGATAATTCTTTTTACTAGACAACCTCGCATAGAGTTAGATAGCGTTTGGTAATCTTGCCACATAGAAGCTTCCTAGAGTGTGCAAACGCGCTAATACAGTTTACTAATATTTTTGTTGCTGCAGCAATCACAATCGGTAATTCTTCCAACAGCTGTTGCGTTAAAGCTTCATAATTACTTTTTGCTGTCGACAGTTCGTCCTGTGCCTACATGAACATTGAATAACACGAAACAACATTTTTAGTATTATTTTAATTGTATAGCTATATTGAAACGTAGATAATTACAATTCTCGATTCTCTATACCAGTCACTTTTAGAAATGGCTGCATCATAGTCGAGCAGCTTGTCATGCCTTTTTGTTATCAACACTGCTGGCCCCTCTAATAGTACTGCCAAGACATTCACTGGGTCAAGAACCCTTCGTTTCAAACATACTTTCTGTTCCTGAATAAATTGCGACCATATCGTTGATCTTATTTCTCTAAGTCTTTTTGCTTCAACGTTTGGTGTTCCTTGATAATATTGAATCAAAAAATCTGATATTACTTCTCCGGAAATTGCTTCATCGCTTAGATATGCAAAGCATTGATCTACATCTTTAGCTAATTGTAATGTACACTTTTCCACTGATCTGAACTGTCGTTCGAGTTCTTCAAACTCTGGATCAGCAGCAACATTTGTCAATCCTAAACTTGCCGATAATCTTGTGCTCAATCTAGTAGACATCTTTGCTACAGAATGCATGTTAAGTTTGGCCATTTTCCTGATTAAGGTATTCTCATTGTCTAAATACTTTGACACCAAATCTTTTCGACGTTTGTATTCGTTAATGTGACTCGCTACGGCTGTCATAGCTTTCCACGCTTCTTCGACCATGAGCTTATCCGGATGATTGTCGTCGGTGCACTAAAAAACAGCTACATGGTTTCAAAGAAGTTTATAATATAGTGATTACATATACACAAACATACATATAACTCATTGGTCGTGTGATCACAGTATCTTGTAAAAGATATATCCACGAAATACTCACTTTCACCAATTCATATAAAATAAGAGGATACTTCAATATTCTTTGCACAGGCTTTATGAGAATAGAACTCATATCGAAGCAAGCTACTTGACCCCGCAATGTCTCAATACCTTTGTTAAACACTGCCATTATTTCGTCGTTAGTTTCATACTGAAATATATATATAAAAAGTTCACATTTAAAATACATGAAACAAAAAATATATTTTCTACTCTCAATTTGAATACCTTCTTCAACAATACCAATGCTGCCTCATGATTCCCACAATATTTTACATAAACATTTTGTAATTTCTCAGCCATTTTTGTGAAACAAGGACCAATTGTTTGTTGCTCTTCATCGCATCCCTTCATTGCCTTTAATATCATGTCTAATAATTCCTGTGCAACTTGAATTATTTCAAAAATATTACCAAATAGAGTAGGAACATCAATTCCCAGAGATTCTAGTGAACATGGATTATACAAGTTAAATGTTTCGTATGTTAAGTTTAAATCACGAACGTATTCTTTTTCTGTGATCACTAATTCTGATATAACATTTTGCCTTTGATCTGCTCTCTTTTGATTAAGATCCGCATTATTATTGCTAGCAATGTCTAATTGCTGGTTAAGATTTTGAAATGTTGGTTGCTTGTTTTGTACTATATTCTTTTGTAACGGTACACTGCCAGGTGCTGGTACAGGTGGTGCTGGTCTATGAGGTTCTGAAAGTCTTTTTGATTTTTGTTCTTCTGTTGTTTTGGAACTTACTTCATCGTGTCTTATCACAACAAAGTCTTCCAACATATTTTGCTCAATATCTGAAGGTTCTGTATGCAATTCACTTAGGTAACCCCTTGGACATAAACCAATTTGTTCATGTACATTTTTAACATTTACCCAATCTGCATTAGCCATATTAATGACTGTAACTGTATCACCTTCAGTGACACTCAAATCTCCATCCATTTGAGCTTTAAAAGTGTATTCTACCTTTGCTTGCATACCAGGTTCCAATGCATTGTATTCCATAGTATCTACATCTTGGCTGTAAAAGTTTTGATCATTGGGAGTTTCAGTACAATCTACTATAATATTAACATAAGATATAGGAAAAATTCCTTTATGGTTGTCTAATGTACCCTCTATCCACTCCGTGTCTATATGTTTAATAAGATGTACTACTTCTCCTGCTTCGAAACTAAGTTCATTGGGAAATTGAGCGTTAAAGGGATATAATGTTATAGCATAAGGTTTCACATCTAGCGTGTTGAAATTACTATTGTCCTCCATGCTTTCCACTGAATCTGAATTTGAAGCAGTTGGCTTGAATTGAGGAAATAAGTCATAATAGTTTGGTGCAGGTTCATTGATACAAGGCTCTGTTACCATTTCCTCAAAATTTTGGTACACTCTTTCATCGCGTGTCACTGCAGCAGGAAAAGAATTATTGTCTAATACGTAAGCCGTATCCGATTGGTCAGAGTCATCATTTATATAAGATACAAATGCTTCTGGAAATATTCCCTCTTTGCCGCTATCTGTCGTTCCACGGCACCAGCCATCGTCAAGAATTTCTGTGACAGTAACCATTTCACCTTCTACTAAATCAAGTTCACCGTCAAGTTGTGCTTTCAAATTAGTTTTTATCCTTGCTCTTTTCCTTATATTCTTTTTTTCTGAAGTTTTCTAAAAGTAACAGATGATTTATTACTCTTAATTATCTGATTGGTGAAAATCTACCTTCTTCTATGATACCATTTTCATTGTTTCATAAACTAGTTAAAGTAGTTAACTCTTAATAAATGATTAGTAAACAATAAGCCTATTTTAGCATGGTTAAAAGTGAATTCCCACCAATCCAATATATTTTAACATCATTATTTAACAAGCATACCTTCAACAATTTAGAATCCAGTTGCCATGCATGAGTTAAAGGAAATATACCAGTATTATCATCTATTCGTCCTAAGTACCATCCGGATCCAACATCCTGTGTTCCAATAATAAGTATACCTGGTTCCATGAGCATGAAACATTATAACAATAAGTATGTTACCCCTGAATAAATATTACACAGTTGAACCTCGGTAATTCTAATCTCAAGGGAAGAGCTAAAACTTTAGAATTATGGAAGTTCTCTCTTCTTGAATTTTCAAGTAAGGAAGGTTCAAGTTGTATAGACATAGAAATAGGTTACCTTGTGCAAAAGATAAATCTCCATCCTGCTGCCCTCGAAAAGTGGCAGTACTTACAAATAAACATTCTGAGTCAGATAGATGTGGTATATCTACTTTATGCAAATGACTCGAGGGAAATTTTCCTGTTCTGCCTCTAGATTCTCCATAACACCAATGTTTGTCAACAATACTATATATCTGTTTGAATTTGGTAGACAATATAACATATTACAGTTTTTCTATTAATTTTTAGTGAAGTTATATGAACATGTTTATATATACATCTATACAAAGTATACAAATTACCAAAAAATATTCTCCTTTGTGTAAACTCAATTCTCCATCGACAGTTGTCAGAAAATCATTTAAAACTTTAGTTAATATTCCTGGCTCCATTCTTCTTGCACGTGATCCAGATTAATTTCGTCTATAATTTCGAATGGTTTCGGGAAGTTCTAATTTGCAATTTCGCAGTACATACACTGAAAACTGACACTTGTCAGCCTTGTGATAAGGTGACTATTTATATATAGTCACGTGGCAGGTATATATGTCGATTACGATTCATAAATGTAGCGCGCGCGCGAATAAACGTCTATATTTTAATAAAATAAAACTTATATTTCATTGTCAAATATATTCTGCGCGGAAATTACTAAATTAGAATTATTTTTTAATACTTTTGGTTAAGTTATTATACATTTAAAAGAGACAGCATCTGTTGTGTTTAGTGCGGTTAGAAAATGTATACTGTTACTTGTGTTTGGTTTTATGTAATATTATATAATGTCTACCGTGTGTAAAAGTATGCATTATCATTATTGTTACTATGAATATTAATTATAACACAACAGCATTTTTCGAATACTCACAGCAATTCACATTTCATTTTGACACGAATTACTATTTAAGGTTAAGGAAGTAGATTTTGGATGGAATATTAAGATATATAGTAATGTCTTATTTACATTGTATATCTGAAGACAACAAATAGATTCAGATGTAAAATAATTTTCTTCTATAAATAAATTAAAATATCCGGACATTCTTATTATTGAGGTTATGATATTTTGGAGATACCATTTTACAAATTACCTGTATTTTAGTCTAAAGGATTTATGAATGTATAAACGTTTGTAAAGTGTTTTTTGAAAGTCAAAGTATTTACACATGTAACAATGCAGTGTTTAAAGAAACTTTTCTATGGTATACAAATTAAGACTCGATATCATAATATAATAAACCCGATACATAGAAAGGATGAACGTATTGCGTTAAGTTTTGTCCATCGACTCAAACATGATTCCGCAATGGAATTTGAAGGATTTGAAGAAAATAAAGAAGAGGAGGATATATATAGGAAAATATCTGATGATTATTTAGGAACAATTGTTGGTAGACATAATGTGTTTATTATACAGCCATACATAAAATGGGGTGTAAATAAAAAAAGAGTTACGACACCTGAATTACAATTGGCAGAAGCGGTAGCACTTATCAATACATTACCAAATTGGTCTGTAAGTGGAACAAAGATTGTCCCTCTATTAACTTTAACAAAAAACAAATTAATTGGTAAAGGAAACCTTGAAAATCTGAGAAAAGAAATTAGAAGTAATTCAAATATAACAGCAGTATTTGTTAGTACTAACTTGCTGAAATTCATTCAAATTGCTGAATTGCAAAGTACTTTTCGTTTACCTGTTTATGACCGCTACTCTGTAGTCATTAATATATTTCGTGAACATGCAAAATCTCCAGAAGCAATGTTGCAAGTGGCCTTAGCAGAAATCCCATATATAAAAAAGAAAATGGTCGATTTATCTACAACTAAATTAGGAAAGATAAACATGGATGAAGGGAGAAAGAAATATCTTGAGATCAGAGAGAAAAAATTAAAGAATGCACTTAAAAAGCTAAAAGAACATAGACACATGATAAAGAGCAGAAGACAGAGTTATGGTTTCCCAAGCGTTGCTGTAGTTGGATATACAAATGCAGGGAAAACCTCGTTAATAAAAGCATTAACAGAAGATGAGTCTCTGCTACCTCGGAATCAGTTATTTGCTACTTTGGACACAACAGTTCATCAAGGTTACCTTCCTAATAAGTTAAAAGTACTGTATATCGATACCATTGGATTTATTCAAGATGTACCAGAGACTCTAATAGAGCCATTTAAAGTTACCCTGGAAGATGCTATAGATGCAGTACGTTAACTAATTTAGTAATTATTTCCAAACATTTAAGGACTTGGTAACTAATTTCTTCAATTCTTTTAGGACATTATTATTCATGTGTATGACATGAGTCATCCTGATGTCACTGCACAAATTCAACACATAGAGAAAACAATTAAGCCTATGATAGGTGATAATAAATTAGTGATTAATGTAGCAAATAAATGTGATATGGTCGATAACGATTCTCTCAAGGAGCATGTTCTACCAGAAGACACATATCCTGTATCAGCTGTGAAATTAACTGGTATTGACCTGTTACGGTTCAAACTAGAAGAAGAAATTATTAAGGCTGCCAATTTGATAACGAAACGTATTAGGGTACAAGTGGGCAGTCATTTAGAATCATTATTGTACAAGGAAGCAACGGTCACAAATACAGTACCTGACTCAGAAGATCCACAATATATGATTATGGATGTAATTCTGTCAACGTCGTCATACTATAAAATTAAGCGAACTTGCAAAATATAAAATACCAGTTACAAGTCCTTTATTCGCATTTTTGTTCATTTTAATTTTTCTTACATCTCTCTCGATTAACCATTGATTAGAAATTTTGTACATAAGTGCATTATAATGATTTTTGGTTCAACTAAAAAATATAGAAATATTTATGTAACTTGTTAAAACAGTATTTCCGAAATTTTTTTTAATGAATCCAGTAATCTTCAGCACTTGACGTTGTCGAAATTCTCGAGATTGAAACCTTGCCTCACAACAGATTTTCCTTTTTCGTCGCCGTCCTGAACACGTGTCGCGCACGTGTGTTCATACACCAGTCGCTTCTGAATGCCAGATGTATAGATATACAATTTGAAATGTCAGCCGAAGCATTCGTCACGCTCGTTAAATAGATTAGGGAAATGTATTAAATCTACATACAAAAAACCACTGAGGAAACGTATTTTATTAATGATTGAATGAAACTTTTGTGATTTTAATGTTTTATTAAAAGTAAACAATTTACATGATACATACGTAATAAAAAGTATATGATCTTGTAAATACACATTATATTGTACTGTAAAAATATTAACTCACGTAAAAGACAATCGTGCGTTTTTGTATAACGCAATAATTAGTTTTTGATGCACTCTCAGAATTTCAGTACAGAATAATGCGTTTTATAGTGGAAACATCCGCAGTGAAAGAGTTAACTAAGCAAATCCCACCCTTAAAATATTTGATCACGAAGATTCGAAAAATCATCCAGATAAAAATTCTGCAGATGTTTCCACGCAAGTGTTACAGCTGTGGAGAGCCTCTTGACATAAATCGGTCTGTGAAGCGGCGCGTAGGCCGCGGAGGATGCGATTTCGCATTATCGGTGGTAAGAAAAAAAGAGATAGGAAAATCCGGCGAGGGGTGAATGAGATAAGGAAAGTTCGTTACACTCGGCTCGGTGAGTCTGGCCAAATGCGGTTTGATATACGAAGGCGCACGATTAAGGGAGACAGTAGCGGAGCGGTAAGAAATTTGTTTTGGCCCAGTCGTTGTATTTAGGCCCAGTATACAGGGTGTCCCATTTAAGTTGAGATTGTAAATAATCTCGAAGACATATGATTTAAAAATAACAAATTGACGCATGTCCTTTAGTGTTTCGAGTGGGGAGTCAATTGGCACTACTAGTTTTCTAATTTGTGAGCGTTTTGAAGGTTATTTCAAGGTAACTTTATCTTTTTTATCATAAACCCATATTTTTTATTTCGGAATCATATTCTACGTAATAAAATGCACAACTTTTGTTTGAAACATTTTTTTGTAACTTTGTAAGAACTTTATTATGTGTTCATGAGTCTTTTATTAAACGAATTACTAAGTGTCTAGAAGTTGAGCGTAAAAATTTCGAGTATTTGTTACGATGTTGCATAAATGAAATAAAAAATCTTCCTGAAGAAAGTAACGTTGTCATATTAATAGAAAAGCAAAATTATTCTTGACATAAACATGAAAAATCAGCTAAATATCTTAAAAAATATTGAACTTACAAAAAGATGTTTCAAACAAAAATTGTGCATTTTTTTACGTAGAACATGATTCCGAAATAAAAAATATGGGTTTATGATAAAAAAGACAAAATGACCTTGAAATAACCTTGAAAACGCCCACGCATTAGAAAACTAGTAGTGCCATTTGAGTCCCCACTCGAAACACTAAAAGTGTTTGTAACTCTCTCCGAAATACAAGATCATATTTTTTAATTTTTTAAATTGGCAATTCCAAATTCCATCCGTGAAAGAGCAGTGGGAGAAATTAACCCTTGTTTTGTGTTTATAATAAATAAAAATAAAAGTTGAGTATCTAGTGTCGTTGAATGCTCTGATACTGATAATGAGTATTTTATTTTATTCAATAGTGAATTCTAAAATATCTTCATTCAATTATTTAGGACACAAGTTTATTATTTATTTACGTTATTGTAGTTCTTATTTCAAACCTTTCTGAACCATTCACACTGGCTTTGATTAGTACAGTAATGAAGTTATTTTTTTCAATTTTTACTCGTACAGCAATTAAACTCGTACAACATAATTATTGTGTTCTTTCGTTTACTTTAAACGTTTGCAATTATCGCAAAATTGGATCTATATTCTGTACTTTTGATACAATCGTTGTGTGAAGTAGTTTGCGAAGCAGTTCGAAAGTGAAAGTAGAAACAGGATTTAGCTTCGTGTTAATTCTGCAGCATTGCAATGCTTTGCTTCGGCAGATATTCAGGAATGAGTTTTATTGTAAATTGCAATTGTTCGCCTTGGTTTTGATCAATGATACTTGTATGCAGTACGTAGCCTCTGCCTTTCTGGAAAGCTTCTAAATTGTTGAAGTGTCGTAAAACGGTGTAAAACCTTCGAGAAGGCTTTGAGTGCCACTGACCTGCACTTTGTACTGAAGTTATTGAAGACAATTCAAGTCGGAATCGTAGAAGCTGAAAGATTCTTCAAAGTACAAGAAGATTCCGCCTTGCACAATATAAAGGATATTCTTGTTTCTCTGTTTTGGAATTTCTTTATAATCATACATTGAGAAAGTAGAGTAACTGAAAAGACATGTTTCAGATGATTCACATGATAGCTACCCGCTGGAATAATTTAAAATAAAAAATTCTAAACAATGTCGAACTAGTATATGATTATAATAAATTTTTGAATCATGTTAATACTTTTTCTAACAATATTATACCTACAAATTTTTAAAGAAACATCGAACTTTTTCTAATATTTTAACATTCCACTTCATCGGTGAATAATTACTGTAGATTTTGTATTAATAACGTATAAAAATTCACAAATATAGTTTCAACGTATTTTCATAAACATGTAAAGTTTCATTACGATTAGTTATTTAGTTCGTTAAATAAAAATTCTCAAAGTACAGGTTCCAAGCAGGTCGAGAAACGGGAACAGCCCCTTCGGTTGAAAAGTGCTTACGGTGCTCGATGTGATTTCAGCTGTTATCGAACTCAGTTCTGTTTGTTTGACCAAATGTGCCGGATTAGACCTTTTGCCCTGATAGGCCACGTGTCTCGGCGATTTGTCCATCATGGGACATAGCGACGATCTCGTAAAAGGTGTAGAAACCCTGAAGTGGACAACGCTCCTTAAACGAGTGTGTCTGGCGTTGAGGACCGATTTGGAAAATCGTACAATTGTATGGGAGAGTTCTCTTGTGTAGGACCAGACGCAAAAACCCCCGACGGCGATGTTAACGCTCGGACATGTCGAGCAACTAAATCAGCCCGTACGATTTAATGAACAATTGATTTACCGGTGTCCGGATGCTCCTTTCCAAATAAGTATTCGCGTTGCTGGTCTCCTCCAAGGGCAGGCGTTTATTAAGAGCAGAGTTTATTTGTCTTATCTCGGTCGGTGAGTGCAAGAACGATCATCCACCGGCAAGAAAGTTCGCGGCGAGGGTGCCGGCGACGTGATGTATAATTCATAGACCCGCTGGGTTCATGCATATATAGATATATAGAGATATATATAGGGTGGGACAGTAACTGTTACCACCTTCAATACTTTGAAAACTACGAGGGCAGGACAAATATTTGTTTAACAGACGTTGCATGTTGCAGAAGTGGCTGTTGTGTCATGGTAATTTTCTTTTCCCAATCAGAAGCGTTTCGGTGACCTAAGGCTACTTTTGTCTACATTTTTATCTCGTGGCGACAGTGAATTGTCTGTTGATAGAAAATGGGTTTCCACTACTTGATAGTGATATTCACACGGAAAAACTCTATTAATCGTTAATAGACAGTAACTTGTGGAGCACATTGTGAAAGTCTTTACAGCAGCGCCAATGGAGTATGAAGTATTTTCTTTTTCCAATCAGAAGCGTTTCGGTGACCTAAGGCTACTTTTGTCTTCATTTTTATCACGTGGCGACAGTAAATTGTCGGTTGATAGTGTTCAGGCAGTGAATGGAATTATGTATCTCAACAAATAACTATATATTTATATAACATATTAATGACAACCATTCTACATCACAGCCATACTTTTAGAATAACAAAATCGCTTCTTCATGTCCCTTCATTTCATGTTAACATACAACCAAATTCACTTCATACACTTTTGTTTCATTCATAAATGTTTCTCTCACATTCTCACCACAGATATCCCCACAGATAGAAAATGGTTTCCACTACTTGATAGTGATATTCACACGGAAAAGCTCTATTAATCGTTAATAGACAGAAACTTGTGGAGCACATTGTGAATGTCTCTACAGCAGCGCCAATGGAGTATGAAATATAAAGGAGTAACGAAAGTGCTGCAATTTTGATTTTATTTTCTGATAATAAATATCAAAACTATTCAGCGTGCTCGATTTATGTTCAGCTCAAGGGGGGGCAACTATTTTTCTGTGCCGCCCATCTTGCCACACCTTGTATACTAGCCATCTTGAGGGATTAACCGCGGCATGATCGTTCCAGAAGAGTTTCGAGACGCGGCGTCCTTCGGTGAGGAATTAATGAAGGATTGATATCGCGATTATGGCTGGTCCCCCTTGTGGGAGGAAGGGTCCGGCGTTGGCGAGAGCCGATCGACAACGAGCAAACGGGCCACGATAATTAATTACGAGCGTGACGTCGCTTTAACGTCGTTAATTTTCATTATCTCGATTGGAATTCGCTTGTAGCTCGGCGTGTACCGCTTTCGGGCTTGCTAATTTCGCGCCTCGTCTCCCGTCTCGGTCTCTCTACGCGGAGGAGGCATTAATAATTCCGGCTGTCCTTGCAAAATTTGTCACCTAGAAACCCAGGGGCCGGGTGCCCGAGCAGGCCTGCGTTCCCCGACGTTAACGTTGGACACGCACAACGAGACGGTCTCACCGACGCGACGACACGGCGACGGCAAGAATACCCAGCAATGCACTTTGCATGTTGCCTAGATTATTAAAGCGAACCAAGTGAAACCTAATTATCGCGGTGCCACTCTTGGCACTGGCCCTAGCCGAACGACTAATTTCCACCGCTTTCCTACTGTTTACCAAGGTAACAAAGCCACAACTTTACATTCCCGCCGCTCCCAACCTGTGGGACGACTCTAATCTCTGTAATCTTCAATCTCTGTAATCGTCTACCTGCTAGATGCACGATTGTCTGTCGTCGGATCGTACTTTTCGCTCGAGCACTCGCATCCCACATTTCCCCCCCTCGAGTGTATTGCATTTTTATATCTACCTTTTCATATGATCTAGCCAATGTATTGCGAAGAAAATTAATTTTTAAAGATAATTGAAGTGGTGTGTCGCCCTTAGACCATATACAGGGTGTCCCACATAAATGGGAACACCTAAATATCTGTCGTATTTACAGTCCTATCAGAAAACTTCAGAGGACAAAGTGACACTATTGCAGGGGGCAAATATAATGGTAAAGAAAAGAATTCTGTATGTCGTGTTTTTTAATGAAATTTCAAGGTCACCGGTGTTTTTTTTAATGGAATAGTATCCTTCTTTTACGATAGCATGATAGTCAATAAAAAACTGAATTTAGTGGATACCACCTTTTTGACCTTGAGATGACCTTGAGCAAGAATAATCATGTTGGAGCGGGTAAAATGTGGAAGTAGTAAAATTTACGTGTTTCAGCAAAGATTAAGCGTTGTTTACGTCGGGTTGACCTTTACAAACCACAATAAATGTTTGAAATATTTTTCATAGTAAACAGCGTAAGTTTATGTTAGAGTATGTATCATTGAGATCGTTAACAGAAGGTTAATCGGTTAGAATAAGTACGTTGTTCCTTCTGCATTATTCGAATTCGAAACGTGAAAGTGATAACAATGCGTTATACTGTACAGGAACGAATCGATATGGTTTTCACTTATGGCGAAAGCCACCAATCATTGAGGCAAGCAGTACATTTGTATCGTGAAAAATTTGTGAATCGTATTTGTCCTTTGTTACACGCATTTTCCGTTGTGGTAAAACAGTTTAAAAATACCGGTAGTGTAAGTTCTAAAAATCGTAATAATTACTGCAGCATCAAAACGTGGGGCCACGGAAATCGTACTCTCCCCTATATCTCGGAACACTGCATCCTATGCACACACTATACCTATGTCGGGTCTATAAGATATACAGGGTGTTTCGTCTAAAACAGAACACCTAAATATCTCCTCTACCTCTGAAAATACAAAAAATGTTTCTAACTTAATCTAAATGGTTTCAAAAGACGAATCAGATGGAGGAGTCGTTATTTATAAATTGTAATTTTTTAATCGTTTTTTCAAGGTCACTCGTATTTTTTTTACATATATACACACATTTTTTGTTGTTGAATGTTATAGCAAACATTATTGTGCATTTATCCATGTTTAATAGCACGACCTTGAAATGACCTTGAACTATAAAATTTGCTAATTAATGCAGAACTTACTTTCAGCGACCATTTCAGATTTCAACGGTAACAGAAATTCGACCATGAACTTGAGCTTGTAAATAATTGCCCACGCAAAATTGCCCACCACTGGTCTAAGGTGTCACCCATACATGACCGACGCGCGACGTCGCAGTTAACATGTTCAAACGGTAGAAATAGTATAATGTCGTTTTGTCAGACCACACCCTTCAACTTCGTTAATTACCCTTAAGACAATTTTTACACCTCCTTTCGTTCTCGCCTATCTGCCGACGCGTTTCTCGAAACAAATCTATTAAGACAGTGAAACAAGGCTCGGCGGGTGAATTTCGTCAGGGTTGTCCGTCTTGCTGCCACTTATCTGACGTCGAACGACCGTATTTCTTTCGTTGGAGCGTGTCGGGTCTGCGGCGGCATGTATCTGCTGCCTGGAACTGCACACAAAGCGGCGCAGCGGCTTAACCGGGAACCGTGGCCCAACAATTACACGAACGATTGACTAACGAATGTCGATCGCCGGTGAACGACTCGTATAATGTAATGATTGGCCGTCGCGCTGATTTGGTTGCCGTTACAGATTCAATTACGCCTCGTGTCGGCTTGATATTTTGCACCCTTCCCTAGCTCGACGTCCCGGAACGACGACAAGACCAGAACTTTGATCTCTGACCGTCGCCAGCCCCGAAAGCGAATTAAACGCAGCTACGCGCATAAATAACCGTATCCACCATTTATCGCAATTGTCACGATTCTCCTCGATGTTTTGTCCTCTCCGTTTCTACAATTTTTGTTTCTCTATATCCACCTCCTTCTCGGTTGTACCACCAGTTATTGACCATCCTGTATAACTTTTTTTATTATACAAAATAATTTATTTTCAAGGGAGCCGAATGATATGATACAGTATTTCATCGTTAATTGTCGTGAACGATAATTGTCGCAAAACAATCCCTCCTTCCGCGGGGTATACCCCGTGAGGGGCCGTGAAGATCGAGAGGTCTCGGTCGCCGAGAAGTGTAACATAATACGGGTCGAGTATATCGGTGAGACCACTACTAATCCAATAACAAAACTTCTTTATTCTTTATTATTTTTTTATGGAACTTTCGCCAACATATTCGTGGCATTTTTCTAATGAAAATGATAATAAATAAGATATAATTCCGATGGTATTTATTTGTGTAATGGACGATGAAAGTTTCGAGCGCAAGGAAGAACAGTGCATGGGAAAGAAAGAGACGCGAAGAGTTGCGGTCGCCGGCGTAGTTCAAAGGCCCGCGTGTCTTCACAGTGTGATGCCAATAAAAAAAAACTTTTTTATTATTACTTATTTTTTTATGAGACTTTCTCCAATATATTTGTGGCATTTTTCTGATTAAAATAATACCAAACACAATTTTTTTATATTGTACAGTTGTAACCTCCGATAGGAGGTTATTCTGCAGTCTGTATTACATACATAATATTACAATAATAAGCTTATACTAATCAATAATTTTCCGAAACTTTCATCGTCCATTACTCAAGTAAATACCGTCGGAATTATATCTTATTTGGTATCATTTTCATCAGAAAAAAGCCACGAATATGTTCGTGAAAGTTCCAAAAAAAAAAAAAAATAATAAAAAATAAAGAAGCTCGAGCTTCGCTGTCCTTTTCTACGTTCGGCTCAGATCAAGGAATAGTATTATCTGAACGTTAATTGTCGCCGACCGGACCCATAGTGGCATCGATTATCGATGAAATACTGTAATCAAAATAGTTCTTATAAAAATATTTGACATGTATCGTTGTACAGGTAAATTCCATTTGTTTAAATCATCCAGAACAGTATCGTTTGGTTACTTCATCTGACCAAATAATAATCTATTTTCCTGTTCATTTTGTGTATGAAAAGTTACAATTGTTCGACATCCAACGTCCGCTTCTACTTAATCAAGTCTTCATTAAAATAGTATCGGCAGAGAAGTGTTATGTATTTGAATTTTTAAGTTTGTCGCCTTTAAAGTGTCAAGACTATTGTTAGACCGTGACTAGAGTCATGTTGGACTGTTTCGTTCGATGAAATCAGTTGGAGAATCAGTGTCAATCAGGACACTGGCAATTTAGTGCGGAGTCATTTAGAACTCTCTCGGTTAGTCACAGAGTCAATCGGCACACTTGTAATTTGGCACAAAGTCATTTGAAACTCTCCCAGTCAGTGTCAATCGGGACATTATACGCGGTCAGTACCAATTAGGACAATCTGAATGAAATAACCGTGCAAATCAAACAAACAGGTGTTAATACTGTTGTCGCTAATGTTATTTATATAAATAAATGTTTTAACGAATCAAGTTTCCCGATGTCTACAAATTATGTGACTTTTGAAATAATAGATGATGTTTTATAAAAAAGAAATGAGGAACAAATTCGGTCGTGTAAGGGCCTCATGGCTTTATATCACCGTGAAGTTGGCAGTAAATCTTTCATTTGAAATTCGGCCAAATGACAAAAATAAAACAGTATATTTTAAATTTTAAGGAGCCATTGTAAATGGGAAGCGTCAATATTTAATCGATGGTGGATTGTGTTACGAAAAGATTCTTCAATGTTTTTAAAGGTGCTTCAATTTGTAATATTTTCGAGAAATAATATAGTTTCATTTTCCCATCCGTTGTATCATGCAAAAACATCTTCGAAGTATTATGAAAGTAAAGGCTTTAAGATTTAAAATATGTGTAGATTTATTGATATACGACTATTTTTTAAGATATTATAACAGTTCATATATCGACTACATATGCAATTTAGTGTACTACTACTTTTTAAAGTCTCTCTGTATTATTAAGTATTAACAAGATACAATCAAGACGATATAAATCAAGATATTTAATATTAACCCCTTGCACTATAATAACGAGTCAGACTCGTGATAAGAATTTCGAACAACATCTACTAAACATGTAAACTATTAATTTCCTTTGAAGCCAAATAAAATTTTATTTTGTTGCTGTCGATATATAGCCACTGTAAAATAAATCATAGTGCAAGGGATTAATGCAGAAGAGTAAATTGCCTATCGATTTATTTATTTATTTTAAGAAAATGTTTGTAAAAAAATTTAGTGCGAAACTACTGCTTACAGTTTTTATAATTTACAAAATATATTATACATCAAACATTCTATGATTATTAAAAGCAAAATTTTTGAATTATTTGTTTGTACAAGAATCGAATATGTGTGATGCAATTTACTCAAACAAATGAAAATCAAATTTGATAGTTCGTTAAGCGTATGTCTGTCACTCACACGCCATTTCCCCTTCTTATAAACAATGATGAGGGTAGGGTATTGTATGTTTTCAATTAATGCCATTATCTCCGAACCACCTGTTTATGTTAAATCATTGTGGAAAACAAATGATGCTCTACAGATGTCGACGTTTCTATACATCGGCGCAAGTAGAAATAGCCAGCCATAGACGGGCACATGAGTCAAGCTGTACATAGGTACGCGCGCTTAATAGTTGAACGTTCGATTTTGATTGGCGTGAATACAAAGCTTTATACAATTGCATTTGATATATATATATATATATATCTTTTAGTTATCTTCATTTGCAGAGGCACTTTTGACCTAATTGCATAATTTGTTGGAATGTCGAGTATCAATGGCATATTGGTAATTCCATAACTTCATCCTACCAAGAAGTCAAATGTGGTTTATGTATAGATACTATTATATCGAATTCGTTTAATTATAGGAACTTTTGTATTAAACAATTTGTCTGAAGCTAAAATGTATCAACATAATTTATAATCTGACGTATGTATGATTACTATTATTTATATTAAAAACTCATAAATAGCAACGCTGATAATGCACTAGAA
The DNA here is from genome assembly GCA_913789915.3 of Sphecodes monilicornis. Lineage (NCBI taxonomy): Eukaryota > Metazoa > Arthropoda > Insecta > Hymenoptera > Halictidae > Sphecodes > Sphecodes monilicornis. The sequence goes on from OU565287.1 coordinate 24,219,343, forward strand.
TATAAATAGAAATTGTTATTTCAACATAATTTCGAAGTAGAGAAATAAATAATAATGTGCTGTTACGTCTGTTTGGTTTAAGTAGATACAGTGGACATTAGACAGACACCGCGGGAAGTCAAATTCGAATATGATTTTTCAATGGCAGATTGTGAAAAAATTTTGTCTTCGTGGACTCATATTATGTTACAATTTTAATTTTTCATTTTGCAAAGCTTTTTGATATTCAGATGGAAATAGAACGATTTTGAGTAGATTTTTTGTCAATTTTGAAGACCGCTTGTCATCAGCGGTTTGTGCGTTTCTGTACTCTGAAGCTCAAATCGATATTACGAAAATACATCGTATTATTATTGTACAATCGACTTAGTCTTATCTGAATGTCTAATAACTGCAAGATACTTATAACAAATTAATTAACAAATAGAGAAGTTCGCGAGAAATGCTTCGTGAAACGTGCGTGAGTCCAGAATTGAACGAATAAACGAACTTGAATTACAAAACAAGTTCTGACATAAAAATACCAGTGCAATGCCATATTATTATTATTATTATTATTATTATTATTATTATTATTGTTGTTGTTGTTGTTGTTATTATTACCATTATTATTATTGTTATTATTATTACTATTGTTATTATTGTTATTATTGTTATTATTGCTATTATTGTTATTATTGTTATTATTGTTATTATTGTTATTATTGTTATTATTGTTATTATTGTTATTATTGTTATTATTGTTATTATTGTTATTATTGTTATTATTGTTATTATTGTTATTATTGTTATTATTGTTATTATTGTTATTATTGTTATTATTGTTATTATTGTTATTATTGTTATTATTGTTATTATTGTTATTATTGCTATTATTGCTATTATTGTTATTATTGTTAGTATTGTTATTATTGTTATTATTACTATTATTATTATTATGATTACTATTATTATTATTATTATTAATGGTTCTAGAAGTTATGGAGTTCCTCAACGTTAGAAATTTTTTATGGAGACCTAACTCATTCTTTGGAACTTTTCTGCTCCTCCAAAATCATCGTTCGAGCCACCTCCTTAAAAACGAATTGATAAAAATCGCAAGCAAATTAAAAATACATGCCAAAATTTTGAGTAATTTCTTTTGCTTTATCCAGTTGAAAGAAATGAAAATTTTTATCATATATTTCATCATATATAAAATAAAACTGACCACGATACATTTTGAACTAACTTTTTGACAACACTGAACCACACATCGCTAAAGTCACTTCCGCAAAAATTAAAAATCTTGTCCCGAGAAGTTTATCGCCATCACCCACCACCCACTTGGCAAGCTAATGTTATTGAGTTATGAAGTTATTGAGAAAAGAGGGAATTGCATCGATGATTAAATTTATTTCATTTTAACATCGATTCAGAGAAAAATGAGTTTGTGCGACGTTCTAAACTAGAAAATTCTAATTCATCAACTAGCGTTAACGCGATCACGCTGGCAGAACGTCTCGTCCTTCGGTGTGATAAACGGTAATCAGTTTGTAGCGTTATGTTAACGCGAAATCGTTAAGTTGTATCGTATAATGCGATGATTAATTATGCGTTTCACACGAAGCTGATTCCGCGAAGGCGTACGTTTCGTGCGTCGACGGGACATTCTAGGGATCAAGCCTGCTGGATTAATTGCATCGTGATAGTCGTTGAACGGTCTCCCGCGACGAGAAGTCGACGGCTAAGGTGGGCCCTTATGCGCGACATGACCGATGTTCGTGGAACGGATATTAGCTGGCCGAGGAGCGGAGCCGGTGACTTCAAAGGGACGCAGAAAAATTTGAACGGCCAACCCCGGCGCAGGAGAATCCCATACCCGCGGATGCCTTCGTCAAACGATCAACACGGTTCTCTTTCCACGCCTACCCGAGCTTTCTCTCTCCGTTCCTCCACTCTGCGTTTCAGTGTCCGATTCTCCATCTTCGTCGTACCCATCACTCATAAGAGCATCGTCGAGGAGATGCTTATTTACATGCACGATCGTTTTTTTGATCTTACTCGTCGTCACGATTCCATCCACGCGTTGACGGTATCGCGATTCTTCGCGCCACGATACTCTTCGAAGTCCACCCACGAACGCGATCAATCAAATCGTGCCAATGACTCTATTATGCGATGTTTGTACGTTTTCGCGGGCTCGAAAGAAACGACAAATGGAAACAGACGAACGTAGACCATTAGACTATTTCGTTCGTTTACCCAGTCACAACACGACTCAACGGGGCGAGAGCTAGGCCCGTACGCTCTAGCAAGAGTGCCCTCTACCGGAAACATCTTCGAGCATCCCTTAAATCGCTATCCGTTTTCAGCAAAATTTGTCCCAAAATTTTCTCCAATTGGGATTCGGTTGCGGTTTCATAAAATTCCCGAAATAATAACATCGAGTCGTTGGTTACCATCGAGCAACCCCATTGGTCGCGTTTGCGCATCGATCTTCACCCCTCGCAGGATACACCATATTTTTTTCCTGCAGCGAAATTATTGTTACCAGAGATGACAGGCATAAAAACAATGGAGTTTAGCAAGATCGAAATATTCGGTGAAACCTGTGGAAGGTGTTCGCCGGCTGTGGCGCCCAAAGGGCAACGTTTGAACGGTCCTGGCGGTGATGCTCCAGCATTGGCTGTTTCGCGGGCGTGGGAGCTCCGCAGGGGTTCGGTTAGTCTGCACGGATAATAGAACTGCGCTGGGGGTGGGCGTAAGAACGAGGAACGGTTAGTATATCCTCGGGAAGGGTAGGAGCAATAGCCGGTTGGCGCAAGTGCAGCGGGGATATCGTGGCCTGGCGGAGCCCAGTCGAGTCCCGTAAGTCCGGGCAAACACAGCTATTAAGGTGGTACGTGGTGGTGGTGTAGGCGTCGTCCGGGACTGAGATTTTGAGAGCCGCCATCGGGGAAAGCATCGGATACATCGGTGTCCGTGCCGTCTGCGTGTGAATCCGTCGATATTACGCGTGGTACGCATCACCCGAGCCAGCTAACGCTCCTTGTCGCGTTTCATTCTTCATGGTAGAGCAGCCAGTCTCCTTATTCCCCTGTGCCGCGTGCAATCAGAGTGTGCGAGTGCGCGTCGTGCATGTGTGACAGGGAGTGAGAGAACGAAAGAGAACGAGCGAAAGAGAGTGAGAGAGAGAGAGAGAGAGAGAGAGAGAGAGCGAGAGAAAGGGAAAGAGAAAGACAGAGAGAGAGAGAGTGTGCAAGAGGGATAGCAAGAGGGAGAGAGTGAGGTTAGAGAACAACGCAAAGAATGAACGCGATGAAAGGATAGAGAAGCTAGAATGGGTAGCGAAGAGGATAGAGGGTGAATGAGCTGGAGAGAGAGAGAGAAAGTACAGTCGGTGCGTGTTACTACGAGTCCAAAGAGCGACTGCTCGACCGAACCCGGCGAGGAGGAGGCGAGAGCTGTCACTTCGATCGCCATTTTAGCGCCGAGGCGGTGAAGAACCACCGGGTTATGCACGCCGGCAGTGGCGACGGATCGGAGCGCCCTGACACGACGGACGCTGCTGCTGTTTATGGGCTGTGGCTCCTTCGTTGAGCTTTTTCTACCCGTGTCAGTGCGCGCACCTACCCGTCCATGTGTGCACGTACCTGTACGTGTGTGTTGGCCATCGAAGAGACGGCTCGGGGTAAATAGGGAAAAAGAAAGAGAGGGGGTTCAAGAAACTAGAGCGTTGGGCTAGAGTTCTAGAGTGCATCCGGCGGATCTGGTGTCTTCGTTCTGTTCGTCTCTGTCTCCGGGCCTAACTTGCCCTGGTATCGTGTGTCATCGTTCGGTCCTCTGCCCATGGTGTATCGTTTTTTCTACACCTGTTAACAGCGACCAGCGAATAATAGCAAAGCGCAACCGGCGGTGTCCTGCCTGTTAAAAGGACGTTTCATCGTTCGAGAGTGAACCAACGTCGCTCGTCTCCGAAACGCACGGTCGCCGATGATGTCAAGCCGGCGGAATTTCGACTAGCCGCCAGTAATCTTGACGGTGTCTCGTTTCAGGTAAATCGGGAGAGTCTTGTGCGCGCCGAGTGACGGCCGAGTGTTGAACGTATGCGCGTGGTTGACTCGAAATTGTGGCGGTTCGGGGTGGGGAGCTCGCGAGAGCTCGCGGGAGGGGAGCAACGCGGATGGATGCGTGTCCACTGTGCACGCGACGGAGACGGAGACAGTGAGAACAGACGAAGAAGGGTGAAAGAGGAAAGGGAAAGGGACGGTGTGGAAAGGAAAGAAAGAGGAGAGATAGGTAATTCTGTGTGGTTACGGCGTGCGTGTACCTGGGCGGCTGAGTTTGTGTATGCGCGAAGAAGTGAACGGGCTTAGGGAAAAGAGATGAACGAAGAACGGCGCCATACTGGCTCACCGTGGTTTTCGTGGCACGTTGGCCTGTCTTTCTGTCCTTCTCTCTCCCTCCGCTCATGCTGATTCAGTTATACGACTCCTCGTCGAACGTCGTCGTTGTTGTCCTGGAAGCCTCTGATCGATCGTAAATGGTTTTTAGGTATGGCACAACGACGTTAGGCCATCCTAGCGTTGGAATCCAACAGACGTCCTCACTCCTCATTCCGGAAACCGACCGAGGCCTGTTACCGCTGCGACACACGAGAAAACATACAGTGAGCGAGATAGGGAGAGAGAGAGAGTGAGAAAGATAGAAAAGAGGGAGAGAGAAAGAGAGAAAGAGAGAACGAGAGAGAGAGAGAAAGGACACCTACTGTTTTAGATACCCTAACCGAGAGAACCAGTGGTGGCGGTGTCGCGACACCGCTCGAACTACATTCGGCCTGGACGCGTACGTGAACCCCGTGGGGGACGCATATCGAAGTAATCCGCACGCCGGAATCGAATAGAAGGGCGCCGCACGATGATTCTGCGCGTCTGAGTGTGTTGTGCGTTGGCGGCGTGTGCGCGAGTGGGAGCGTGATAGATAGATGGATAGATAAAGTAGGCTAGCCGTAGATAGCGATAGATAGAACAGATAGTAGAGGAAAGGTCGCCGCGTGGTAAAAGGTTTGTGAGACTCCGGCTGAAGGGCTCGAGACCGCGTGCTAGTCGAAGTGCGCGTACGAAAAGTAGTGACAACAACCCATTATCGACAGCGGGGGCTGGATCATCGCGTGGCATCGCGTTAGAAAGGGACACGGGGACGATGTTATCGTCGGTCGTCGCAAGTTCCTTCGACCCCTGACGACCAGCGGCTCGCGCGCTCCGTGTGACCGATTAAAAGAAGACTCGCGAGTGTGTATCGATTGAAGAGAGCCCGTGGTCGCGGGCGGGAACGGCGAAGCAAGAGGTAATATATACGACGACAACGCGACGTTGCGACGAGGGATCGACGGGAGAGCAGATAAACGGGATCGAGTGAGAGGAACGCGAGGGAAGACGGGAATCAGGAGCCAGTAATAGTGGAGAAGAAGAGTTAACGTCGACTGCGAGTGGTCCGTTGTGCGTGTGCCGAGGAGAGAGCAACAGAGCGAAACGAAAACAGAAAGTGAAGAGAAGGGAAAGAGATAAAGGGAAAGAGAAAGCGAGAGCCATCGAAAGAGAGAAATATATATAGAGTGCTCTGAAGCCGGAGCACGTCGCGAAGGAGTATCATCGAGGACGGGGGGTCCAGCGCGACATTGGGGGGGGCGTGTGAGACTGATTTTGCCCCCCCTAATCCTCTTCTTCGTCGACGTTGTCCGAAACTGTGACTTCATCGTCCTTCCCGGGCAATCTCATCGCCGGCGTTACAACGTTGCCGTTTAGGTGAGTCGAGAGACATTCCAAGGATTTTCACGTCCTCGCGTGTATCCTTCGTGCCCATTTCTCCCCGGCTGACTCTGTTATCGCGCCCGGGCCGCGGCTCGGGTCGAATGCAAATTGTTACACTCGCAACTAGAGAAATGAGACAGGAGACGCGCGCAGGGAAAAATTGTGAAAGGGAAGTGAAAGGACGCGGGGGGAGGAAAGGAGGAGGAGGAGGAATACTTTTTGTCAGCCGAGGTCGAGTTAACGTTGTGATTACGTACAATGTCGCGGCGGGAACTCATTGTACGGTTGCTAACGGGCCGCGTTCGTTTCCTGGTGGCCACCCCTGCTAAGAAACAAACGAGCCTCGAGTAGAATGTCTCTCTTCTTTAAGTGCTTTGTGTGTACCCTAGCCAGACGCTTTGTTTTCGTCAATGTATTACCGGTCTGAAGAACAGCGGATGCGCGCGCGCGCGCGAGTGTCCGACGGATTTTTGTTTCTAGCCGGAAAGGGAATTCGACGTTGTCGATCCGACCAGCGAAAACCGCGGCTCGCTCCAATTTCGGAGCCGTGACTCGTTCTCGACCTCGGCCGGATCAAACTGGCGGGCAAGGACTCGCGGGGTCGTTGAACCCGCGCGTTACATCGACGTCGCGAATTGTTTGCCGGATACGAAAGTGTTTCTGTTGTAATCTGGATGAAGAATAACTCGGTGGAGACGTATAGCGTACTTATCGACGGTTCGAATGTACACTTTCCTTGGGAAATGAAATGGAGTACTGAAAGCTACGCATAAGACTTAAATGAAAGAGCAAGTGTTGTGTTTGGTAAAAATTTGTTTGGTGTTTTTTGAGAGTAATAATTTTTTAAAAAGTGATTTTTAGTCACGCAGTAGCAATTTTACTTGGGCGAAAGTAAAATAAAAAATGTGAAGGCATTCATTTTGAATCACTCGGTGGTTCTAATATTAACGAACAAATTGGCGAAATTAAATTAGCAAGACATTCACCGACATCTGCATAGACTCTCATCATCATTATACACGATGGCTGAAATTGTTTGCAATCTCTTTGTGATTAGTCTGGTACGGGCACGCATCGCTGTTATGGGGAATTGTGTACTGAGCTTAGTCACACATGGTTTACAGATTTTATGGAGGCTTGAACGCATATCATTATTTAAGATGATCGAGCTGTATCTGTACCGGGTGAGAATTACCTGGGTAATTTAAATAACATCGAGACGGTTGCTTGTTCATCGAATTGTTTGCCTTTCGAAAATACTTCCCGTGCACGGTTACCGTTTCGATTTTTATTAGTTGTATCGTTCCATGGAAACGTGCCCTTGAATAAACTAAATTTTTCACGTGTACAAAGGGTTCTTCGGTGTCTACGGCGAATATTGTTCAAATAATCCCCACCATCGTTCGTCGGGGCGCGTTGCTTTGTTTGCGTTGAACTCAGCCTCGCCCGAATGTGGCAGCGTTGATATTCATTTTTGGTAACGGTGCAATTACTTTCGGTGTGATCGACAACAAATAGCAGCCGCTGTTTGCGCGACCGCGCCCGTCGGGATTATACATATGTTTAGCGATTGCTTCGAAGTAGGTTCCCTCTATTTTTTCCCTCTCATTTTGGAATAATATAATTGATTGACATCGTGCACCGGCGAAATTCAATTACTGTTAATACAGCGCTCGGATAACACCGACTCTTTCTGATCAATACTCGACACACAGCGACGGCGTACTGTATTTACTATTTACTCGCTCGACGCTCGTCTCTCGGTACTCTGATCATGCTTTTTTTCTTTCTTTTCTGTTCTCGCGGGTTCTTGGAATATATGAAAGTCAGATTACAGTGTGGAGAGTGACAGAGACAGTATGGGAATTCTTTGATTCTTCGTTGTTTCGGCACCAGAGTATCGAGAGGATCGAATCGAATAAGTTTTCTGAAGAAGTTTGCATATCGAGTAAACGCTCTGTATACTTTCGATACTTTCAGCAAGTTCGAGGTAATTATAACAAGTTAAACGAATAAATTTGTTTCTTGCGCTTTGGATATTTGCTTGGCAAAGGGATGTCAGTTGTGTGGTAGAAGATGCCGCCCCGATTTCAGGAATAATTATGAAAATAGTATGACCTAATTGGGTTCCATGAAAATCACCGACACAGGTTTCATCGACAATATTTCACCGATTCCAGATTTGGCCGACAACGATTCTGACCGACAATGATTTTGACCGAAAATGATTTTGACCGACAACGATTTTGACCGACAAAGATTTTGATCGACAACGATTTTAGTCGACAACAATTTTGACAGGCAACGATTTTGACCGACAATACTTTTGACCGACAACGATTCTGACCGAGAACAATTTTGACCGACAACGATTTTGACCGACAACGATTTTGACCGACAACGACTTTGGCCGACAACGACTTTGACCGGCAACGATTTTGGCCGACAACGATTTTAGTCGACAATGATTTTGACAGAAAAAGATTTTGACCGACAACGATTTTAGTCGACAACGACTTTGACCGACGACGAATTTTGACCGACAACGATTTTGAACGAAAACGAATTTTGACCGACAACGACTTTGACCGACGACGATTTTGACCGACAACGAATTTTGACCGACAACGACTTTGACCGACAACGATTTTGAACGACAACGAATTTTGACCGACAACGATTTTGACCGACAACGATTTTGATCGACAACGATTTTAGTCGACGACAGCATTATCCAGTAGTAACATCGTGTGACAACAACAACAACAACGTTAGCCGACTGCCTCTAACTTTATATAGTGTAATAATTATATTTTTATACAAAAGTAAAATTGTCAGTGCAGAATAGTTAGGTCTGGGTTAGGTCTGGGTATACCAAGACAAAATTACATAATCATGGAGGTAGTTCGTGTGCTGGTCAAAATCATTGTCGGTCAAAGTCGTTGTCGGTCAAAATCGTTGTTGGTCAAAATCATTGTCGGTCAAAGTCGTTGCCGGTAAAATCGTTGTCGGTCAAAGTCGTTGTCGGTGAAACCTGTGTCGATGATTTTCATGGGACCCGACTTAATTACACATTTAGAATTCCGTTTTTGAATAAAACGAAGGAAAACATAGGGTACAACATTAGCATTAGTGTGAATCAGTGTCACGTGAATTTTCAACTATATATTATCATCTTAATCACCGTGGGAATTTTAATATCACTATTCTGATTAATACTAGAACTATCAGGTCAGTCAAAATGACTGGATCCTAATTTGTTTCTTTCGCGAGAAATCTTTGAATGAACTTCTTTATTGAACCACATATTGCGATAAAAATTATATGAAGTCTGAATAGATGCAGTCTTGTAATTATTACGGAGCAACATACATCAGTCACAATTATTACTCGGTACTTCTGGTGTTAATCAGTTAGCTGTTGCGACCTCTTTGAAAAGTGTGTACTTAAAATGTGTCGCAAAAAGTACACGAACTACTTTGTACACACTATATACAGTTCTTCCATAATAATTATTTACATTGTTTTATTTTTTGTTGTATTTCGTCTTGGCCTCGAAATATTCAAAACTTCTTAATACAAATATATTTTAGTTTTCACTAATATTGCAATTTAAACAGCAAATTTTATCTTGCTCTACTTTTTACGCATCACGCGTATACTCGTCATAACACAAAATCTTGTCGTTTCTCCATGACGAGTATACTCGTCGGAACAGCTAAGTGGTTAAATAAATTTTAGCCTACTAAGCTTCTGGAAGATTCATTTTAGATTTATTTACGACATCATTAAGTTATAGTATTTCCGAAGTCTATAATCACAAGAACGAGCACTAATATTTGGTTTAGTAATTAACGTTTCTATGTTTAAAGATAACTGAAATTTATGCTTCTCTGGCTGACTAATTAACTTAGCTCGCAGTGCATTATGAGGCTAACATTGATCAAATAAGAGTTATAAATAGCTTGCGGATTTTAAGCAGTTTCAATATGAAAACGCACGGTTAATACTGTTTGTGAGGTATATTCGATTGATTATTATCTGATACCCTAACCTTTTATTAATTGCGAGTTCGATATTGGATATTTTTAAAATTCGATGTTCGATATCTTGCAAACCGTGAAAATTGAACGGTATTAAGGTATTCAAGATATGCAAGAAGATTGGAAAGTTTAATCAAATTAATTAAAATACTGTCCGGTTTGACGTCAGTGCTGACACATTCGCGGTTACAAGAAGTAGAAACACCAAGTCATGAACAAACACATTAGCCAATTCCTATTAACCTGTTAACAGGGTGATTTATCGGCCATCAACACCCACATAACCATGATTAAGTATGAATAAAACGATTTGAAGAGATTGACCTCGTAATACACATAAGTGTGATCTAATTTAAGTTGATACACATATTATGTTCGAATTAGATTGCAGAATTTTCTGAGAAACACTTAAGAAGTGTGGAAGAAGTTGGAAGATAGTTCATGGTTGAATACAGTACAAATTGGACATGACGAATCAGTTAATTCGACTTCCTCTTTGTCTTATACAGGGTGGAAATTATAAAGCGTTACAGACTAATCTCCAAAAATATTGACTATACGAAAAAATGTTTCAGATGAAGGTTGTTCAGTTGGGACTTTTATTTTTCCCGGTGGACACTCCAAGGTGAGGTGAAGGTCAACTTTCTTTAAATGGAATGATGCGTCTTTTTATTCATCATCAAACAGTGCGTTTTAAGATGAGTTTTCAATTATCTATGACTCAAGGTCGTTCAAGGTTAAACTTGCAATGAAATGCAGAACAGTTGTGATCGTTTTATTTGTACTTTAGTTCATGCACGCAACACTCACTACCTCTACGGCTGTACGTAGTAGTGGGAAGAGGTTCGACGCTGGGGACTTTGCAATTCTTTGAGGGGAATACGTTGGAACTCCCTGGTCTAGTAGTTACTAAAGTCAGTGATGCCACATCGGTTAAATCGAGGGGAATACAGTTTACCACCTCTCTGATCTCCAAAGTAATATGTGTCCACCATCAAACAGTGCGTTTTAAGATGAGTTTTCAATTATCTATGACTCAAGGTCATTCAAGGTTAAACTTGCAAGGAAATGCAGAACAGTTGTGATCGTTTTATTTGTACTTTAGTTCATGTTTTGAACTTTCACACCAAAACTATAACATGTGTTCAATATCAACATTACTCAGGACAAACGTCAAAGACATTATCAACGAAATGAGAACAAACGTATTTATATATTACTGTGCTCTTCTGCAAGATAGTCAGTTTACTTTCGTTACTAGTAATCATTTTGAACACATATTAAACTGAAGTACAAAAAAAAAACGATCACACTTTTTCTGCATTTCCCTGCAAGATTGACCTTGAATGACCTTGAGTCATAGGTAATTGAACTCGTCTTAAAATGCACAATTTGATGGTGGATAAAAAAACATATTATTCCATTTTAAAAGAGAAAGTTGACCTTCACCTCACCTTGGACTGTCCACCGGGAAAAATAAAAGACCCACAACTTTCATCTGAAACATTTTTGCGTATAATCAATATTTTTGGAGATATTCGTGTGCAACGCTTTATAAATTCCACCCCGTATGTTCTAAAGCTACTTTAAAATACCATTTGCATTCAGATATTTCCACGAATCAAATGTTTAGATTTTTTAAAAATTATATTCAATTTTAATTAAAGCTGTTCATGTACATATAGCATATAAGTTAAAGTTAGTTATTATAGTTAGAGTTACGTTCGGAAGTGAGAATTTGCATAAAGCTCCGGAGTCTATTGATCACATTAGCGTTTACTTTGATCAATATCTTATTAAAGAATAAACTTCCTGCTTCAAGCAAGAACGTAAACAAACGAAAGAATGTAAAGAATAACATCAAGTGTTTACATATTTCACTGTCACAACTCGCACGACAATGTCAAAACAATCACAAATACAAGTGTATACAACAACTCAAGAGAGCAACTGACACCGAGATATTGAATTTTTACGACTTTCTTCAAAACGAAGCAAAATCGAGCAAATCTCTAAAAGACTTTTTGTCTTTGTTTTTCGACCCCCTATACGCTCCTGAAGTTTTGCCATTTAAATTCGGGACACCCTGTATATTATGAGTCCACCTGTGTCTTCCACGATCGACTACGATTTTTCGTTCATTTAATAGGAGTTCATATAAGTTAACCATGCGTCGTTCAAATATTAATTCATATAAATGGGAGTTCATATAAACGGGAGTTCCCCTATACATGCTCGATCAATTCTCAACATCGAGCAATTAAAAAACATAAAGCTTCGTATTCCGAGTTTTCGACTTATTGCTGCATGTAAATCCAGCTTTCCCGGAGTTGCGGCACCAGTTCACTGACACAACCCCGCGTATCTGGCGCAGGATGGAAAAACCACGTCGTGTAGCATCACAAAAAAAATTCTTGTCATCCCCCGCCCTCGCTCCTCATCAACTCGTAAACCGTTTCAGGAAACTCCGGTGCTCGTACCGGCGGCGGGGGTTGAAGGGGTTAGCGAGACGGTACAGCGAGGAGGGTGAAAGGGGCGAGTGGTGGAGCGACGAGGAGGAGAGGGGGGGGGGCGCTGAGGGGTGGTTCTCGCCGGTTGAAAAAGAAATTCATAATTACACGAGGTTCGTTAGCGGTTCCGCGGTATTCCGTTTTTGAAGTTAATCGACGATGAAAGAATTTCCTCCCCGGATCGCGATGAGCGGGCTTAAAATACGAGCAGCTTTCGTGGCTTTGACCATTAAAAGCCGTACCTGCGATGCGGTTAACCTCAAAAAGTCTATAGTTCGGCCTTTCGTCGGCTACCCTGGGCAATTTCACCGGAGAATATGAGGAAGGATACCGAGGAGGAACGAGGTCGGCTGGGTGCACCGTAGCCTCGTCCTTTTTGCTTTCCTTCGTTGCTCGGTCGCAACGAAAAACTGCATCGGTGTGCGTGTTTATGTGTTCATGCGTTCGCAGGTGCACGCGTGCGTGCGTGCCAGTGTGTACCGCGTCGTTAACGAAAGCAGGCCACCTTTTGCCATAGTTAAGGGAGAGTTGCTATTAGTCGTTACGGTGAACCTGTGTCTGTACGGATCTGTCTCGTATTAGTCGTTTCGATAGCAACAGGGTCCGAATAATGGTCGCTCACTGACAAATGCATAATAAACGTTACTGTTAACTATTTGGTGTGCGGGTACATGAAGAACTCTTAACAATAACTAGATAGAAAATCGTTGACCTGGATTTTCATTAATGTGGGATCAGGACCCCCCAGACCAAATACTGTATGGAGATTAGGAAAAGTAGGAGGGTTCCGTGGGTATGTGTAGAAGTTGATCAGCTACAATGCTACAACCGCGAGGGTCCCGCGTTCGATTCCCGGCGCAGAATTCCTCATTTTTCCTAAGATCCTACATTAAGGGATGTTTCTCTGTACGGCGGAGTTCAACGAGAATTACTTGCAAACGATATAACCTACAATGTGTGACGGACAATGCTGTTCTCTACGCGATTACATTGGAATGAAGTTTTTAATGATTAAATTATAATTTTAATTGGGTACGATATATTTCACAGGCGTATCGGAAGACGATCATTTAACTCAAACGGTGAGCGAGTGAGCTACTAGAGCGAGCCACTATAGTGGCGCGTCGTTCAGAAAGATGACATCCGTGAAAACCACTACAGTGGCGCGTCGTGCCTAAGAGATTAATAAGACTGTTCTTTATTAATGAAAATGCAGGTCGTCGTTTTATCGCTAACACACTGCCACAAACAAAGGAAGCTAATATATTTAAGTTATTAAGCAGTTTCAGAAAGTTAAATGAACAACAATTTTCGTTATGGCAGCCTAGGCACCAGGGGGTTGATGCATCAAATTCTGGTATAAGAATTTAAAAATACTATTATATTATTTTGAACTGATTAAAATTACGAAAAATGTAAATATCCATCTAACTTCCATGTCTTAAAATTAATACCAGACAATTTTGATCAAACTATAGTATAGTAATTTAAAAATACGGTTATATTATTTTGAACTGATTAAATTTACGAAAAATGTAAATATTCATCTAACTTCCATGTCTTACAATTAATGCAGACAATTTTGATCAAACTATAGTACAGGAATTTAAAAATTCTATTATATTATTTTGAACTGATTAAAATTATGAAAAATGTAAATATCCATCTAACTTCCATGTCTTAAAATTAATACCAGACAATTTTGATCAAACTATAGTATAGTAATTTAAAAATACGGTTATATTATTTTGAACTGATTAAATTTACGAAAAATGTAAATATTCATCTAACTTCCATGTCTTAAAATTAATGCAGACAATTTTGATCAAACTATAGTACAGGAATTTAAAAATTCTATTATATTATTTTGAACTGATTAAAATTATGAAAAATGTAAATATCCATCTAACTTCCACGTCTTAAAATTAATACCATACAATTTTGATCAAACTATAGTATAGTAATTTAAAAATACGGTTATATTATTTTGAACTGATTAAATTTACGAAAAACAAATGTAAATATCCATCTAACTTCCATGTCTTTTGATTTTGCACAACACTAAACCTACCGATCATTAATATTAACTAGTATATGCTTTTTTATAAAAATGGCAAGATTTAATTTATTTAGACTTTGCGCAAGTCTTATTATATTATGTGTTCCGCTAAAAATTCCACTACTTTTTATGAAACCATCTTTATAAGTTCAATAATTGTGAAATGAAAAATCTGGAACCGGTCATTTGACCGGTGGTGGTAGGTTTAGTAATAATAATAGATATGTATGAAAAATTAAATACTATGCACTAGCAGGAACTGGATAGTTCAATGGACAGTCCGTGGACAGTTAGATCACTGATATCGAAGTTAAATTTTCCCAGAATCCAAATAGAATGTGGATCTCGTGAAATATAAATTTAATTTCGTATGGTATTCTGCGACAATCATAGTGCATTAAAATGTCATTAAAATTGCATGGTGTCCGTAGTTCGGGTAGTGCCGTTCCCTTTATTCTTAACTATTTATAGCAAAGGAATTATCGGCTAGAGATAAGTAAAAATATTTCGTCCGATTTTCTTGTGAAACGAGGCCCGCGAAGATCCTTTTGAAATACTGGCCACGGTAATCCGATCGATCGAGAATAAAATATGGCCGGGGTCATTTGGGGTCAGAGGATACCTGAAATAACAGGATCGACGGATTACCCGATGTATTTGCTCAGAGGGTTCCCCACTCGTAAATTGTTTCACGGAGGGGCACGGTTACAGTCCTCGTTGGGCGAAGTTTGTTTGACAAGAAGAAGATCCGATCGAACATTGCGCCCTTACAACGACTATGTTTCGGAACAAGGGAATTCCTCAAATATTTGTGAACGGCCCGAATTACCTGATGCCGGCCTGGATAGGAGCTATTGTTTGAATACAGAAATGATACCATCGATCCTTTTCATGTATTCGATGTACACGAGACAATTTTAATGTCCATGGTCTGTTTTTCGGGAAAAAGATACCCGAGGTCATAATAGCTGTCCACTTCATTCCGATTACTTTGCACTTGTAACATACGAATGGAGCGGACAGCAATTATGACTGTAGGTATCTTCTTTCGAAAAATGGCTATTATAATATAAGACGGGGAGGGGCGGGAATCGTAGTATAACTGGGCAGAGGGTGATTCTGTACTTGGGGATAAATCGAAAAAAATATAATATTTTTCGTTTGACGCCTCGTTTTCGAGAAAATCGAGATTAACACTAGATTTACGGGACCCGTCAATTTGACGGATTTCAAATTTTGAAATGAAATACCCCAAAAACCATAGCATTAATTTGAACCATTTTGCATCGTAAATTAATCAATTCATCCAAAGAATATATACACACAATTATTTTTTCCTAAAGCTTTCTAATCTTTGAAATTTCTATGTAGTATACCTATCTCTACGAAACCCGTCAAATTGACGGGCTAGCTTATTTCATAAACAATCCTTATATGTTTGCTTCGTTCGTCAAATAATAAATATAAGAATAAAAGTAAAGTCTTTATTTTCTCCTCCTCCAATTCGTTATATCAATCGCGCCTCGATAATGTAAACTAAAGCAGTTTGTATGGCCTGAGTGTTTATTTGGGTCTTCAACGAAATCGCTTATGCCTATTGCCGATGAGACCTCTAAGGCAAGAGCGATCTTCAATATGATTGCTGCAGTCACAGTGTAAGAATGTTTTTCAAAGACAGTGTGCAAAAGTTTCATTTATTGTAGACAGTCTCCGCTTATTGTAAGTATTTACAATAGGGTAATTGAATTTGAGCACAGTATTTTTTTATTTTGACCAATCCCCCTTTTCTAGCAGTCACGAGTAAATCCAGGAGATATAATAAAATATTGAACAAAATTGTCAACATCTCTGAAGATTGTTCTGGGGATACCTCCGAAGAAGATCAGTATGAATTAGACCAAAGCGAAGCTGACAGTGCAAGTTCTGAGTATATTGAAAGTGGAGAGTTAGAAGGATACCCTATATCTTTAATATTATTGTTACCATTTCCGTGATAGTTTAAAAAAAAAAAGACTTTTTACTTATTAATTATTTATTTAAATGTGAAGCCTAATACTGTTCAATTCAGACTTAATTAGAATAAATCGATTTTTTAAAGAAAATGCGTATTTTCGTTTACCCGTCAATTTGACGGGTGCTCGTAGAGATAGGTATATAAGAAACGCTCGTAAACCTAGTGTTAAAGATCCGTCTGATTCGCGCGCTTTAGTATATGCAGGAAGTAGAATTGGTTGGTCATGATCAGACGCGTCAGACGATACATATCTACGAGCACGCGTACGGTACTTGTCCTAGAAATGAAACCGTCCCTACTAATGTGCTTCTATATTGAAATAAGCAGTAAAAATTAACTTGAAGGAATAGATAGAGAAACTATTTTTGAAGTGAAATTTCTTTAGGCGCGGTAGGCGTAAAACCAATCTGGCGATGAAACGATGAAACGATGAAACGATGAAACGAAATTCTATTCTATTAGCATATACGGTTGATGGTTCGGCATTGCTTAACAAAGATTATGATAAAATTCCGATGATGCTAAGTGGAAATTTCAATGTGAACAGTTAAAATTTGCATCGGAACAATCAAAATTATTAATAAAATTTTTTAGAAGTAAATTAAGATTGGAAATAGTAAATAATCCTAATGAAGCGACAACAAGATCAGGAACAACTCTCGATACAGTATTTGCAAGACATTTAGACAAAATTGAATCAAGAATATTTATATCATATTTTAGCTAGCACGAGCCAATTGTTTCAATAATAGAATCATAGAAAATTAAATCTCATAAAGTGTTAATAAAAATTCGAAAAAAAATTAAAGAAAGAACTTTCATTTCAGCCATGTGGTTTAAGCACACACCAAGTTTTAAATTAGACTATTAATGTATATGTTACAAATGAGAATATGGCATTTCTAACTCTTGAAGTATATTGAACATTTTTCTAAAGATACGGATTATACATTCGACAGTTTTACCTAACCCAGACCTCGTAAAAATGTTACAGAACGTCCATTTAACTAAATAAATGGATAACATAATTTACACTATATCAAGTATACATTGTATTATAAAACTGTTTAATTTTCTGAAAGAAAAACGGTAAAATAAGCAGTTTCGAAGCGATTCCAATGATGTACCTCTGTGGATAGTGTAGTTTCCGGCAAGCGAAAACAGTAAGTAATTTAACACTAGGTTTACGGAGCACTAAAATTGATTATTCCACATTGCTTTATAAAAATAATAAAATTGTATTTACTTAGATCTTCAGCGATTTTTATTGTAATATGTACACAAAAAACTAAATCTATTTAATAATTCCTTACACTCTTAATAATCGTAAATTAAAAATTTTTGAATCCGTCATTTTGACGGGCCCCGTAAATCTAGTGTTAAGGTCGTATGATGCAAAATGAGAGATCATGTGCGTGGTAGGTGTCGTGGTATTGCGGGGCCAAGTTTTACCGATGGCTCGTGTTGCATCACAATTACTTGAAACAATTTCTTCAGGCAGAAAACTGATAAACACTCGGTGTTCCTTTCAGTTTGTTCAGGAACACGAGTTTCCTTTTATTCGGAGCACCGGTGGACGCACCGACGCAGAACCGAGACCTAGGCTCTCCATCCTTCCCGATTGTTCCCGTGAAAAAAGCTAGAGCGAAAGAGAAAGAGTTGGGAGGGGAGTGAAGGGGTGAGATAGGGCGAGAGAGAGAGAGAGAGAGAGAGAGAGAGAGAGAGAGAGAGAGAGGGAGAGGGAGAAAGAGAGAATGAGAAAAACTGAACTTTATCCCCGCCGGTTAAGGCAATATCCATATATCCGCTATCATTGTATACAAACAATGAGCTATTACGGAGAGCGTGTAGAACATAAACATAACGTGGTAGGATGAAAGGTACACAAATCGTTAGGGAGAACAAGGCGTCTCGTTTAAAGCACAGATGAAACGACCTGTACCGGCGCGGCGCGGCAGCAGGCTTGCACCGCAATGATGCAACTGGGCACGGCGCCCTTATAGAAAACGTGGTGCACGAGGAAGAACGAGAGGAGCATGCCTCGTGCACGACGTGCATGCCTCTCCCGACCGTAGCCGGCCGCGGCTCTATACCCGGTGGGACAAATTTACTGACTTTCGCAGAACTCCATCAACCAACCCGTTAAACGATGTCCTCATCACCGGATCGCGGAAGTCACGTTCTCCTAGGCAAATTTAATGGAATCGAAATTGCATCAAATTTTACTCGCTCCATGAACCGAGAAAATTATTAAGAAAATCGAACTACACCAAATATTAAAATTATACATTGTAATCGAGCCTCTTATAATTTAAACTAATCGTTTCAATTTTTGTATTCTGGTACAAGCTACAGTTAGAGTAATTGTTCCAGTCGTCAACCGTTTCAGACCGGAAGTCAGCCATTTTAAGCGTTCTTATCACTAGGTTTACGGGCGTTTCTTATATACCTATCTCTACGAGCACCCGTCAAATTGACGGATAAACGAAAATACGCATTTTCTTTAAAAAATCGATTTATTCTAATTAAGTCTGAATTGAACAGTATTAGGCTTCACATTTAAATAAATAATTAATAAGTAAAAAGTCTTTTTTTTGAAACTATCACGGAAATGGTAACAATAATATTAACGATATAGGGTATCCTTCTAACTCTCCACTTTCAATATACTCAGAACTTGCACTGTCAGCTTCGCTTTGGTCTAATTCATACTGATCTTCTTCGGAGGTATCCTCAGAACAATCTTCAGAGATGTTGACAATTTTGTTCAATATTTTATTATATCTCCTGGATTTACTCGTGACTGCTAGAAAAGGGGGATTGGTCAAAATAAAAAAATACTGTGCTCAAATTCAATTACCCTATTGTAAATACTTACAATAAGCGGAGAATGTCTACAATAAATGAAACTTTTGCACACTGTCTTTGAAAAACGTTCTTACACTGTCACTGCAGCAATCATATCGAAGATCGCTCTTGCTTTAGAGGTCTCATCGGCAATAGGCATAAGCGATTTCGTTGAACACCCAAATAAACATTCAGGCCATACAATCCGCTTTAGTTTACATTATCGAGGCGCGATTGATATAACGAATTGGAGGAGGAGAAAATAAAGACTTTACTTTTATTCTTATATTTATTATTTGACGAACGAAGCAAACATATAAGGATTGTTTATGAAATAAGCTAGCCCGTCAATTTGACGGGTTTCGTAGAGATAGGAAATACTACATAGAAATTTCAAAGATTAGAAAGCTTTAGGAAAAAATAATTGTGTGTATATATTCTTTGGATGAATTGATTAATTTACGATGCAAAATGGTTCAAATTAATGCTATGGTTTTTGGGGTATTTCATTTGAAAATTTGAAATCCGTCAAATTGACGGGTTCCGTAAATCTAGTGTTATTATTAACCCTTGCAAGCTGGATGCGTTTGACCATTTCGTGGCAGGCTAAATCCATTAAATGTTTAGTCACTAATTTTATTGTATATATATGTTTGTTTCGTGCTTCTTTGAGATCAACGTTGATTAACGTTGAGGTTAAGTTTAGTATTGAATTTAATACAAACGCCTAACGATACGAGTTGGGTACTAGAAAATTAGAATTTCGGTAGAACCTTTGTAACCCTGGGTTAAAATGGATCCAAATTCCCGGCATTCGAATATTAATATACTATTAGGTTGTCCCTTAAGTTCATACCGCGGATAGCTTTACACCCTTCGTGGTGTGTTCTTCTATTTTAATGAGAAATCACAAAAATTTGATAGTGACGGTATAATGTCTTTACACAAAAAGTGGGGAGAGGTTATGGAACAACCTCTCATTGCACTATGTTGCAAATAATAATATAAATAGTAGAACAGTAAACGGCACGAACTTATTTCTATAATATTTTCGAAATTGTTTATATGATGACACGAATAGGCTGACTATTGTGCTCATTAAAGTGTATAGGAATTTATTAGTAGATATCTCTCATTTTTAAGTAATTTATTTTTAGGAAGGTTAATTGCTAGGTGTTGGCCGGAATAAGGCACATTCGCTCTATTAGTAAATATAAATATTTTACATTATTTTGCGAAAAAGAAAATTGCTTAGAAATTTAGTTTGTATATTAATTTTTAAAATTATCTTTTTATTAAGCGATTTTTATGTTCCCATTTTGTCCATTTTTAAATCTTGTCAATGCATAAAAGTCCATAGCTTAGTTGTGGAATTTGTGTTTGAAATTCCTTCAGATAAATGGTCTGAATCTCGACGAGGAGATTCTGTTTTTTCCGTCCAACTCTTTTTGTTGCGTTTAATTGCATTTCATGAATGAACCAGCATTTACAATTCTAATTAATATCGCTGCTACAGTCCTCGGGTTTTTTGGTGTATGTCCGTCAGAAGGGTCTCTTCTAGTGTTGAGAACAGTGCCATTGTGTAGAAGTGCACTGGCGTGAGAGTTCCTCTTATACGGATAAGTAGCGTTAGGGTCAAAAAAAAGATCAGTCTGGGTCCATTTCTGAACTCTTGAATCCTGATCCTGTAGTACCCTACCACTCGACATTCTAGTATCTCATTATGCAGAGTGTTTCGAAATGGTTGGAACTGCTAAAAATAAAACAAAATATTTTCAAATGAGGATTTATTCGATAAGAGAAATGTTCCTTAAACGAGGACCCCGTTAAATGCACGTATCTATTCATTTGTACTAAATACTAACTAGAGTGTGGGATTATTTCCTTTCTTTCTGTTTTCGACTAAATCTGTACCATAATATTGTATAAAACAAGTACCACTATAAAATTAAAAATATTATTAATAAAATAAATACTACTGATTCAGTAAAATAAATTGAAAATAGTTGCTATGGATAAGATACCTACAAACTACTGAAAAGTTTCGAATATTATAAAAGTTGTAATACTTCTGATGTTGTGTAATACTTTATGGTAAATAATTGTTATCGGTAAACGATGCAGCGAAGCAAGAGTTACATGTCAACTTATTTTACGAGAGATTTTATTTTTAACTGTGATGACAGTAAAAGAAATACCTGCTTGTGCATAAGTTCCTCACTTTATTGTATAGAAGATCGACTGACAAAGAGAAGACGCGGTCATGGGGTCTCAGATTTTCTCGAAACTTTGCATATTGGTAGATTTCGTTCTCCTGTTTATAAAAATATAGTATTACAGGGTCAGATACTCAATAACTTTTGAGATATTTACAATTGAAATTTCATTATACCCGTTAAGTACAGTTTCAGTTGAAGTTATTGTCAAGTGACAAACGGCGTGGTGGTTTTTCTTCTTTCCAGTTTATCTATTTTAATTGATTGGATTTTACAAATGAATTATGAGTGCATTTTTCATTTGTAAAATCCAATCAATTAAAATAGATAAACTGAAAAGAAAAAAAAAGTAGAAAGAAGACAAGGGATTTGATCCCTGGCCTACCTGGTACCAACCTAGTACGTTACCACTTAGAGCCATTTAATCGCTTACAGTACAATTTAAACAGGATCTACTAAACATGCATATTCTCTGCTTCTTCTCCTAACGAGGAGAAGACACGGTCATGGGGTTTCAGATTTTCTCGAAACTTTGCATATTGGTAGATTTCCTTCTCCTGTTTACGAAAATGTAGCATTATAGGCGTCGATACACAACAACTTTTGAGATACGTTAAGACTGATGAAGTTAGCGTTCCTTTCATATTATGTTCCTTTTCAATAAAATTTTTATTTTGTTTCCTATAGATATTATGAGTGTATTTTTCACGTGCAAAATACAATTAATTAAAATAGATAAACTGAACAGAAAAAAAAGAAAAAAAGGAAAATGGATTTGAACACTGGCCTTCCCGGTAATAAATCTATCACGTTACCATCACGCCGTTCGGCACTTGACAAGAACTTTAACAAAAACTGTACTCAACGGCTTAACGGGTATAATGAAATTTAAATTGTAAATATCTCAAAAATTATTGAGTATCGACGCCTATAATGCTATATTTTCATAAACAGGAGATCGAAATCTACCAATATGCAAAGTTTCGACAAAATCTAAGACTCGACGATCGCGTCTTCTTCTTGTAAGAATACGTTTGCTCCTCGAAGATCAGGCGTCGTCCCTGATGGGTTAATTTCCGAGAGGATTTTCGGAACACCCTGTATCGGATCCGACAAGTCTATGCATACGTATACACGCGAGTATACACGCCGAGTCCTAGATTCTCGGTTTCGTATCCGTGAGAGAGAAGAGAAGGAACAGACTCGTAGCTCGCCAGTCCCACGGGGCCTCGGTGTCCTCAGTTATCTCGGGCAGAGGGGGCCTCACCTCCGCGATCCTCTTCTCGGTCCCCTTTCTCTCGGCTCGAGTCCTTTCGAATGCATCCATCTCGAAACTCCCCACCCTTCGACCACTTTTTCCCGTAGGATCCTCTCTCTCTCACTCGTCTCTTTCGTTCTACGAGAATATTCTGCTTCCTCGATCATTCCTCTTTATTACAAAGTTAATCCTTTCTCCACCTTCCTTTTTCGTCGTGGCTGACTTGCTCGCGCTAGCCAGGTATCTAGCCGAGCTTCCACCGCGGGGCTCTATCTTTCTCCTCGTCACGACCCACCAGGCTCACCTCTGTACTTTCGTAAAATATGTATCCGAACCTTGCTGATAATGAGAAGACGCTCGCAGTTTCTTTCTCGCAGGGAAAGCGGCTCCCTTTTCTCGTCTGATTTACCGTGGGCTTTGAGTTGACGCCGGGTTTTGCTTATTTATAGATCATGCGAGCGCGCGGGATCCTCTTATTCTTTCTATCGTATGAAATTCTCTATTTATATCAGACCAGTGCAAACATTTTTCATTAGGTTGTTGCATACGAAGTGTCCAATCTTTAACAATAACATAGAGCAAACGTAACGTTCGTGTAAAGAAATCTTATCCAGAAAAGCGTCGGAACATCATTGTAACAATCATAATATAGTGTTCGTTGCTATTTTATTAGAGACGTTGGAATGATTGAAATTCGCGCGTTGTGTTATGTTGGCGATTATGTTGTGTGTGGTTGGAATCGCGTTGTTTTTGTCTTCTCCCGCGTCTTCAGAGGTTCGTTGGTTTGCCTCCGTACAGTGTGCACGTGTTTGATGCGATGTGCGTCCCGTATATTCTAGTTAATATACAGGGTGTCCCATTTAAGTTGAGATTGTAAATAATCTTGAAGACATATGATTAAAAAGAACAAACTGACACGTGTCCTTTAGTGTTTCGAGTGGGGAGTCAAATGGCACTACTAGTTTTCTAATGCGTGGGCGTTTTCAAGGTTATTTCAAGGTCATTTTGCCTTTTTTTATGATAAACCCATATTTTTTTATTTCGGAATCATATTCTACGTAAAAAAATGCACAACTTTTGTTTGAAACATTTTTTTGTAAGTTTGTGAGAACTTTGTTACGTGTTCACGAGTCTTTTATTAAACGAATTACTAAGTGTCTAGAAGTTGAGGGTAAACATTTCGTGCATTTATTATGATGTTCACAAATGAAATAAAAAATCTTCCAGAAGGAAGTAACGTTGTCATTTTAATAGAAAAATGAAATTATCCTTGACATAAACGTGAAAAATCAGCTAAATATCTTAAGAAATATTGAACTCACAAAAAGATATTACAAACAGAAGTTGTGTATTTTTTTACGTAGAATATGAGTCCGAAATAAAAAATCTGGATTTATGATGAAAAAGGACAAATTGACCTTGAAATAACCTTGAGAACGCCCACGCATTAGAAAACTATTAGTACCATTTGATTCCCCACACGAAGCACTAAAGGACATATGTAAGTTTGTTTGTTTGTTTTAAATCACGTCTTCGAGATTTTTTACAACCTCAACTTAAATGGGACACCCTGTATAATAACATTCTGAATCTAATTCTAACAAGAGATTTAACTGAATTTAATTCAAGGTCAACGCGGCACGCCTAGAACACCTCCCGACGTTCGTTTAAGGGTCGAAGCAGGTTTCGTATTTGAAATTGACTTTCGCCCATTTCAGAGTCCCCGATCGCAGACATTTTTTTCTCTTATCGATCGCAATGGAAAAGTTTAATTAGACAGCCGACGAATTCCAGTGGAAATTACTTCGACTCGTTTTAATATCCCTCGCATGCCCGGCAAATTCCGAAGGAAACCGGGCCGAAAGACCGGACCTAAGATATCTCGTGACCTGACCTCAACCTGTTCGGACTGTTCGGGACTCCTGTTCTTTTTCCCCTCCTTTCCTCTCTCTCTCTCTCCCTCTCGCTCTCTCTTGCGCTCCATCGGTGGACCAGTCGAACCCCTCTGTCAGCTTAAGAAACCTTTTCTCGACCTCGAACCTTCTCTCTTATTCTTCGTCTCTCTTTTTCTCTCGGTCTTTTCGCTCGCCTCGCCCTGCCAGTCATCGGAATTCATCTTCCAAATACGTCTCTGCTCCCTTTCATCCTGAATCTTTTGCCAGCTCCGTCCGATTCTCTCCTTCTTCTTTTTGCTCGTTTTCAAACCGTCACGCGTCATCCTCTCGCGAACGATCGCTTCAAAACATCATTGTGGCACCAGGGCGTCTATTCAACGCTTTCATTGACTCCTGTTTTGGATATTCTAGTTTCCTGCAGCGTAACATTACCGTTCAGCGTATTTGTGAAATTTGTGGGACGTGCGGGACTATTCGAGAGGTTCAATATTTGACATTCTTTCGAGCATACGTACGCCGAATGTGTTCTTTGAATAGCGAGGTATTCGAACTTTGCCCTTGTGTTACATGTATTTTAATATTCACGAGATACTAGCGTTCCGTGAACATTATTTATTTATTTCATGGGACAACGTCCTCCTGCACTCGTATAATACACGATTTATCATGACGGTCCGTTCGCAAAAGCTTTCGTACACCTGCTTTTCAAATATTTTTACATCTCTCTGACAAAACCGACGTAAATAAGTCAAAAATGTTGTCGGAAAGGGTGTATTAAAGTTCACAGGATTTATTGTTACTATAATCATTGTCTATAATACCTTTTATTTACTTTAATATATCCATGACAGTTATTTACAGATTTTTCGTACGTTTCTACAACTTTGATATGTACAATATAAAAAATCCCTTCTCTTTTTAATTTAATATAAAATTCAATATTTAGTCAATATGCGTGAGTGACTTATCAGGAGAATTTTGCTAAACCTCGAAACGAATTAAAAAATTACATCGAGCTAGGTAGTAATACTTGTAAATTAATTGTGCAGAATTTATTCTGCGCAGTACACGATTTTTACACTCTAAAAATTCTAGGCTCGAATTCAGTATTAGAAAAATGTTGTTCGATGCTTGTGATTAGATTCCGATCTCACATGCAAAATAAAAATTGTCTATTATACCTTTTATGTATCTTAATATATCCATGACAATTATTTACAGATTTTTCGTACGTTTCTGTGACTTTGATATGTACAATATAATAAATCCCTTCTCTTTTTAATTTAATATAAAATTCAATATTTAGTCAATATGCGTAAGTGACTTATCAGGAGAATTTTGCTAAACCTCGAAACGAATTAAAAAATTACATCGAGCTAGGTAGTAATACTTGTAAATTAATTGTGCAGAATTTATTCTGCGCAGTGCATGATTTTTACACTCTAAAAATTCTAGGCTCGAATTCAGTATTAGAAAAATGTTGTTCGATGCTTGTGATTAGATTCCGATCTCATATGCAAAATAAAAATTGTCTACATTAATTGTAAGATACAATATAAGTTACATTTGTTTCTTTTCATGTAGTAATTTTATCGAGTTGAAAATAATATAGCACTATTTTTAAGTTCTCTAAATGTTTTTATTGTTTCGCACTGAATTTGAACATTTTTGTCATAAGCGCATAATATTCACATTCGACTTACGATAACAGCACACTCTTTGCTACAAAATATTTCTTCCTTTATATTCTATTTCAACCCGTGTCCATTAAAAAACCGTTTCCACAAAATTTCTATGTATCTCGCATCGTGGAAACGAAAGACGAGGTATGAATTTCAAATGGAAAACATACAAAAGTTAAAGGAATTAGCCTGTGATTCAGTCGGAATCCAGACTGATGTCGGAACAACCGAAATCGTTCTTCGATGCAGCCGAGTGGAACATACAACGATCGGTATACATTCTGACTTGACCACCGGGGGTTGAAGCTTATCCAAGCTGTTCCATCGGTACGTAATGACGAAACAATGGCGCGTCTTGATCGTGCATCGGACACACGTAAACGTGGCTGCTGCCTCGGTCAGATTTCACTCAACGCTCATGCTTGAATATGCAACAGCCACCCGACATTCGTTCGTTCTTGCGCACGCTAAAGGTCTCGATATTCCGGCATGATTCGTACTCTTAAAACCTCGATCAATCATGTTACTTATCTGGAGACTTTCATTTTCCTCAACAGTATTAGTATTAGAGTTTTTCTCGCGTGGATCTGTATTATTTAAAGCGCTATTTTTGGAGAACCTTTATGCAAAATGTAAAGGTAACCGAGTAGATAGGATATTCTATACTATATCTGAATAGTATAGGGGTGTTCGAGAACCACTGGTCTCTATACTATGAATACGGGATTTGGATTCTGGAAATGTCCCGAATTGAACGTAGATTTGGATGCCAGCGCCGCTATCGTTCGACCGGTGTACTGTACCCACTGATATATATATATATATATATATATATATATATATATATATGCCATGTGTTTGCGTCCCTCTAGATGGCGCTGCTTTCCATCGAGTTGATTGGATGTCATCGACACTTTTTATTTCGTAGCGTGTCAATGGCGTCCAATCAACTCGATTGAAAGCAGCGCCATCTAGAGGGACGCAAACACATGGCGAAGTATAGAGGATCATGAAGGTGAAGAGGAGTACGAGGGGTACAGTACACCGGTCGAACGATAGCGGCGCTGGCATCCAAATCTACGCTCAATTCGGAACAAAAAGCTGTGTAGCTGGCTTATGGCAATACCGTATCCATAGTATATATATCAGTGGCGAGAACTCGAAATCGAGACAGGGCGGGAAGACATCGAGACGAGGCGGTTCGGGTTCTCGAAAATTTCGGGATTCTCCATTTTGTCGAGACTCTCGAAGATTTCGGAAACATTGATCGCATATTTTGAATTTTTATTATGGACTAAAATAAAGAAGTTTTAAATAGTGCCATTTTTATTTCTTCATGTAAATCCTACTAATTTACTAAATCAATGCTTCAAATTGCTTAAAAAAAGTCAAGTGGTATGATCAAATTTTAAGAAAGTTATTCTAATTTAAAGGGCGTACGAACACTTTTGTGGGCCACTGTACATAGTATTTTCAAAATATTCCGCGAAAATGATGGCAGAAATTTATAGAAATATAAATGTAATGCTTTATAGAAATTTCGGACAGTGTAGATTTTAATTTTATGAAACGTGGTATTTTGTAGCATTCTGTACCATTCGCACGTATCTTTCATAAAAAGCCGTATAGCCAGCGAGCGAACGATACGCTTTTCATAAGATCAGCGGTGGAGATATATGTAAATAGACGTTTATGGGTTGAGATGATTTATTCTACTCGCTGTTATTTATTCTCACGC
Source organism: Sphecodes monilicornis (assembly GCA_913789915.3). Taxonomy (NCBI): domain Eukaryota; kingdom Metazoa; phylum Arthropoda; class Insecta; order Hymenoptera; family Halictidae; genus Sphecodes; species Sphecodes monilicornis. The sequence continues at coordinate 24,247,397 of OU565287.1, forward strand.
TAGTCTGTATCCATCTAACGAATAGCTTTAACCTGCATGGAAAATATATGAAAGAAAACGTATTCGGATACGATATTCAGTAGTTACCAAGCGTTTTCGAGCAACTTCATTTTCGAAGTCGCATGCGAGGATAGTATCTTCAGAACTAGTTATTATTCGTCACGCGACGAACGGCTGGGATGCAAGTATTTAACATGTGACGGAACTCCGTGCAAAAGCCGGTGTATACGAGGAACAAGAAAGGCGTGTCCCGAGACATACCGCACCGAAAAGGTTGAGAAACGAGTCGCACGCCATTAGGCAACACGTTAATCCATTTGCATCGGACGGGCACATACCGTCAAATTATCGTGTCCTCGATCTGATACTCGAAATTTCATCGGAACCTCTTCCGCTTTTGTCAGTCGATGATTAATTAATGGGAGAACGTTAATCGATTATCTTCTCGCTGGTTATCGCGATTATGATGAATAGTTCCACGAGAAATAGTTCATTATTCTATTTGAGTATAATGCCAAAGAGCTTCATGGACTATGCAGAATGACCTGTAGGTTCATTAGCACACATAGTTTGATGACTCGTTAGAATATCAAAAAATAGAAATAGTTGTATTTGATATTAGAGGCGATAGACTACTCTTATGGTAAGCCGAGGAGACGAACGAAGTCCTGAGAATATTATTTTTATTATATTTTATATTACATTTAATATGCTAAGTAAATTAGCAAATAAGCGTAATGTTAAAACGGAGGCAACTTGTAATTCCGAAGGGAAATCAAGACACCGTAACTACTACATTACGTTTCATATGAAATTATATTACATTACATATAATATTACATTTTATCTGCTTTAATTTAGATTAAGGTGCCACGTTCTGTTCTTTTATTTATACTTACCTTGTCTGCACCCTCAGCAATCTAATTCTGTTCAAGACTGAACAAGTATACAATAATTGACAAGAGGTTAGAAAGTATTTAACACAATTGGAAAAAAAAATATTACGGTTAAATTCTAGCGGAAAAACGATGAAATCAGACTTAAAAGATTCAAAAATACTGAATCTGTGTTTTCAAAGTAACATAGTGCTGGTAAGGATTAAAAATTCAGGATTGTTTCATGAAATTACATTATACTGTTTATTTTATATGTTCCTTATATATTCAATCATTAGATAATAGTCTTCGAACATTATTGTGTTACTTTTTCTTTAAATATAATATTTTCTCTCTATGTTTGTACGTGTTATGAAGACAATTCATAAGGTCAAAAATTGTCACAGGTAAATGAAACCGAATCTTCAATGTTTCTTTAAAAAAAAAAACGATCGCTTGATCTCGATTGATGGACAACAATTTCATTAGAGAAACATAAGAAGATACATCTCGTATTCTTAGTTGTCACAACTATACAAGTACAAGTACTCTCTCTCTCTCTCTCTTTCTCTTTCTCTCTCAATAGTTCGCTATAACCCTAAAATGAAATACCCCTACCAATTGCTCTCGCGCGTGGGGAGTGAGAGTCGCATTTGAAATACGAATGCGAACATGGTTGCTCAGTAGTGGTGGAAGCCAGTAATGCCCGATCGGTTAAATCGAGGGGAATACAGTTTACCCCCTCTCTGATGACCAGAGTAATATGTGATACGTTGCGCGGTGCGTCACGTGAGCAGTCTACGGTCTTAGTGGGGGACGTTGGAGTATGTTCAGGTAGTGGAATGAGACAGTGGAAGGGGAAACGCAGGAGGGGGAAAATTCACACAGTTTTGGGTTGATCTGACGACACTGGTTGGGTCCGATGCACCTGGGAATACATTCGAGTAATTCTCTGTGTTAAATCGAGGGGAATACAGTTTACCCCCTGCCTGATGACCAGAGTAATATGTGATACGTTGCGCGGTGCGCCACGTGACCAGTCTACGGTCTTAGTGGGGGACGTTGGAGTGTGCTCAGGTAGTGGAATGGGACAGTGGAAGGGGAAACGGAGGAGGGGAAAATCCGCTCAGTTTTGAGTGTTTCTGGCATCACTAGAAGTCGAACTATTGAATGAGAGTGCTGTTTCATAATTAATGGCGAAACATGCCTTGCTAGTTTACAAATAAGGTACGCTATACGAATTATAGGAAAAGTTTTTTCTAGTTTTGTCCACAAATTCGTCCGTATTTGCTACTGTGCATCGTTGGCAAGTGGAGAGAGTAGGTTGATTCAGTCGACTCAGTTTCTGTATAAACGCCCTGTAAACAGTGATCTTATAAATATCGGAGTTTGGCTCCTCTTACATTCTCTTCGACGGCCGTTAGTGTTCTCATACGCCCACTCTTTCTCCGACCTACCTGTCCCTTTCTTGCGTTCTCCCTTTTACGCCTCTCTACTCTCGTTCTTCGTCTTTCGGCACGGTCTGCCTTCCTCCTCCTCCTCCTCCTCCTCCTCTTCGCCCTCCGAGTCGCTAGGCTCGTTTTCTCATTGTCAGTGTCCGTCTCTTTGTCTCTCTTCTTCGGTATTTTGCCGGATCCCGCTGTTCTCCCGGGGCCTCTGGTGGCCCGTAGCTCTTCTGCAACTTCTCGTTGCTGCCCCTTCCACAGGAATTCTCCTTTTCTACGGTCTCGCAGGTTGCCTCGGGCTTTCCAAACTTCACCATCTTGTCGTACCTGAAAGAGAGGAGAGGCGAAGACGGGACCCCCTCCTCCCCGCCGACAGCTTCTTCCTTTTTCTTGTTCTGCTTTTCTACTTCGTCCGCCTCGATTTCTTGACTCCGTGGATCGTCTGTTTTCACTGAGAATTCTTGCCTCCCTGTCTCCTCCTGGTCTCTCTCTCTCTCTCTTTTGCTCTCATCTCCTCACCACGCCACTTCCCGAACTCATCCATTATCAACAATGTCCGCCGCGCCTCGACCAGCTTCTTCGCGGACTAACCTCCTACTCTGTTGGTTCCCTACCATGAGCGCATCGCGCCGCGATTTAGTCGGGATACAACGGAACCATCGAGCCGTGGAAACCGCAGATTCCTTCTTGTTGTATCGGGAACCATCTTCATGGCTCCTTCGAACGATCAAACTTTGGGTAATTTGATTTAATGAGCATTTTTGTTCAGCCTGTTTCGCGGTCTCGGCAGTGGAACTGGGATCGTTCAGACGTTCCACTCGATCCTCAGGGTTGGTACTTGATCGGGCCAAGGAATTATTCGTGTGCTATCGTTCCGATGCAATTACCTCGGCAATGAATCCTCTTATTCGCTCAAACAGTGAAGGTATTGTTCATGTTTTCATTTAACCGTTTGCGTTCCCATGTCGAGTGACTCGACATTCATTCAGAGCTGGGCAAATTTGATTTCAAATAAAGATAATAAGTTAATTATTGAAAATAACATTATCTCAAATAAACTCTATGAAACAACTATTTGAGAGGAATTTATTTGAGTACATTTATTTTAACTAACAACTTTATTATACTTTATTTCGGCGTAGTCATTTGAAATAAACTTATTTGAAATAATTAAGAGAAATGTATGATACTAATTGTAAGTTGAAATTTCGCCTTATTTATGTTTAGTTTGGAACATAAATTATTGATGAGTAGCAATAAAGATTTAAAAGAACTCGAACCATATTTTCATTTATAATGTATTTTTAATATTTATTATATGAAATAATAAAATAAAATGTTATTTGACATTTGAAATACTTATCTCAAATAAGAAAATAACTTGTTATTTTATTATTTGAACTGATGTATTTCACGAAATAAAAGAATAGATAATCATTTCCTAAAATTATTTTGTTGGACAAAATATAACATAATTTATTTCAAATAGTGAAACATTTTTGTGAAATAACTTTTTATTTCAAGTAATATTTCAAATAAGTTTTAAAATATTGTATCTGAAATATTAAATTGTCAGTTTACATATGCGTTATATTTTAGAATACTAATCTTTTCTTACCTATGTAAGTAGTAGATGTGTATTGAACTATATTGTGTTGTAATATAAATATTTTTACGACGTTGGATACTTCTTCTAGGACAAGCCGCAAGGAAGTAGATCAGTGGTGGGCACGGGTGGAGCCCCTCAAACGCCTGCTTCTCCCACCACCTCTCTTTTATGCAGTGCGCACGTTTGTTGCGTACGCTGATATCTCGTGTCTTCGTTGCCCCATTGTACCGCGCTTGGTGGAAGGGGACAGAGGGCGCTACGGTATGGACGGTTTTGCCTCAATTGAGGCAAAATTGCCCATCCCTGAAGTAGATGATGTTCAGATTCAGCTGCCATAATATTTTTTCTTAGATGCCATAACCTGTCTGCATTCCTCTCATTTGTATACCTTAAAAGCTATGCTTTACTAATTGTATTAAGAAGAATTGTTCTGACGGTATAATTGTCGTCATCCCAATCATTCCATTTCTTAGATTTATTTTCATACCCTTCTTCATTTTCTTGTGGCTTCTCCGGCGGTTTCACTCCTATAACCTTTTTCCACAATTTCTTTGATCCGACAATGCCTTCTATTTTTTCTCTCCATAAGAAATAGTTTGAGACAAGACAAATTCCAATTTTCCGCCATAGTGTCACACGCGCAGCAAAAAATTTGAGGTTATGTACTCTCAACAGATGGTTCCATTGGCTATATTGTTATCTAACGATTAACTTTCTTGGCGTCCGTTCGAGATAACGCGAGCTTCGCTGATCTGTCGTGTTTCAATGAAATTCCACGATTCCCAGATAAGCTAAGTATTTTGCACGGAGTATCTTTCATTGAATTTCATCGATCTGCTTGGACGCAAGTTGGCACAGTTACCGCGTGTACCACGATATCTCGAGCAGACTCTTCTGCGGAGTGTTCGGTTCCGGCCGCAAAATGGAAGAGCACGTATCGAACTCCGCGGAAAACTATGCCAAGAAAAAGTTTTCTGTTCCATCTCTGAACGGTTTCTCGCGGTGGTAAAGTAGATTATATATCTGACGGTCGTCGTACATTATCTAATAGGAATTCTCGTTGGCGAGGGCAATATAATTTCCCGTTGGGCAGGAAGCAACTGGGGCTGGCCAGCTACTACACTAGGATAAGATAGCAATAATTAACATTGCAGTTCTTTCTTTCTTTCCCAAACCTTTATCGAAACTTCTAGGACCGTGGTAGCACGAATTTGCATAAATTCATTTCTTGGAGCATCCAAGTGCATTTGGATCTAGATCAGTATCTTTAATTGCGACGTATCATTGTCAACGAATACATGCACAGCAAAAATAATTTGTTGGAATAAATACATATGTGAATTACAGTGGCGTATTATTCTATAGACAACTTGGGCAAATGCCCGGGGCCCCAAGCAAAAGGGGGCCCCGCACACAAGCCAAATATTTTGTATTTTTATGTAAAAGGTTTCCATGGATGAAGGAGAATTTATTTCACTTTTTATGCAGTAACAATTTTTACAATTGTTTTTATCCCAACGTGAAAGTTATTTAATTGTGGTTAGGGGCCCCGAAATTCTACTTTGCCCCGGGGGCCCCAAGAAGTCATAACGCGCCACTGGTGAATCACCTATCAACGTCGAGTATTTCATTAGTCACTTGTGTTTATCAGGACCGATTTGTAACAAAATAACAAAACAGTTGTATGTTGCAGCACCCACAGAAGGTTGCTCCTTAAAAAAAATCGTTCTTCTCAATTTTTGGTCTTATTTTTTATATTATTGTTATAATATTCGAGAAGAATCTTAGCACAACCTAGCACAACTTAGCACAATTGAGAAAATTTAAAAAAACGAAAAGTGGGGGGCTACTAAAAAAAATCGTTTTTCTCAATTTTTAGTCTTATTGTTTATATTATTGTTATAATATTCGAGAACAATCTTAGCACAACCTAGTACAACTTAGCACAATTAAGAAAATTGAAAAAACCGAAAAATGGGGGGCTACTAAAAAAAATCGTTTTTTTCAATTTTTAGTCTTATTGTTTATATTATTGTTATAATATTCGAGAACAATGTAGCACAAACTTAGCACAACTCAGCTCAACTGTTGAAATTATTTATTTCAACAAGTGGGGGGCTAGCTTCTAGGAGGTTGCTCCTTAAGACTTTTATCGCCGTGTCACCCATATCTGGATGACGGAATTATTTATACCGAATTGAAAATTAATTTTTCGGTTGGCAGATTGAGTGTGCAAAATTTGCTTACGATCTGCGGAATGAAGAACATTGGACACAGTAATCAATATAAAAATACTAAACTTCTCAGTTTTCGTTTTGTTAAATAAATTGCTTCGATTCTGTGTAATTTTTGTGATTGTCGAGTGCCCAACGTGGTAACCCCTTGCACTACGATTTATTTTACAGTTGTGGTGTGTATTTAGTGTATTTCTATGTAGTCTCCAATCGTTATATATCGACAACAATAAAATAGAATTTTATTTCTATTCATTTATTTACTATTTATATTCTATTTATTTACTATTTATATTCTATTTATTTATATTTATATTCTATTATTTATATTCTATTTATTTATATTTATATTCTATTATTTATATTCTATTCTATTTATTTCTATTGATCGAACCTTGCGCCGAAATCATAAAATTTATTATTTATTTCTATTTAACGGAAATTAATAACAAACATATTTTGTAGATTCAGTTCGAAATCTCATTAGGACAAGGGGTTAAGAATTCCTTGATTTAGTCTGATTCCGTACATTTAGGTGAAGCGCTTTAATTAATATGAGCATCCACTGTCTATTGTTATCGTTTTTTCCTGTAGAGTTACGCCATGCGTATTGACGATTCCAGGTTTGCCCGGTGGAGCGAACCACAAATCATTGCGCAGCATTGTAGCTAAACGCGACTAGATTGGTGAACGCGAGGCGAGGACGAGCGGAGAGGCAGCGGCGCGGAACCTCGTGATTTATCGCCTTAACGCGTGTACTGATTTATTATCTCGTGAATTGACCTCAAGACGCCATCCCGAGGCGAGCGGCTTGGTCCCCGGTGATCACCGATGGGACGTCCCCGATAATGTCGAGTGCACACGCCGCGGAAATCATTGTTCTTTTAACGAAATTACATCTATGTACCGCGCGATGTTTAACCTCTTGCCCTCTGACTTATCGCCCGGGGAACGAACAGCCGTCTTTGCGATTCACCTTTGCTCCGTATTAACGAGCAACGCGCGCGCGCTAGTAGAATAAAACTGCCGTTCGGACAGTAACGTTGAACAGTACTGTTACGTGGGCTGTCTCGTTCTCTACGATAACGCAAATGGGAAATTATTATTTAGTGGGAGCCGTTCATTCGAGATCGAGCAACTTGACTCGTATTATTGTGATACATGTCCTGACAAACCGAGGATGCATCTTGGGGATTGTTTCACTAAATATCATACAAAAACTAATTACAGGGTGTAATATTTAACAGATTTTGTTTTATTCAATGTAAAAATAAATAAATTGGTGAAATTTTATTATTTGTATACGTTTTGTTGAGTATAAAATGATTTTAAAGTACCTGTAAAACACTTCCCTAATATAGCCGAAATCGTCTCGAGTTGCTGGTTCGCCCGAGCGAAAAAGGCCTCGAGTGCAAAGGGTTAATATTTCATAACATTTCATAAAGCTTTTTAAGTCAATGGTACATAAAATTAAATGCTTGAAAACAATTATGGCCTCATACATATCCGCTTAGCACACTATATTGCTATTTTTTGCTATTTGAAACGCTTTGGGTGCACTTCGTTCATTTTCCTGCAGCATCTTCAATTTCCAAGGTACAGAAGTGGAATATAACAGTGGATGCGCAAAAGTAATTTTCCTTTTCGCTCATCGGATTGGTCGATTGTCCCTGAGAAAACTGTAGCACGTGTAGACGCGGGGTCACATCGCTGTCGAAGACGTTTCTCCTTTCTTCCTCGTTTCACCGGGTCGGGTTTTTCGGGGCAGAAAGTTGAAAGTTAATGGCGCACGAGATTACGGAGCTACTCCGATTAGGGTGTAATTCATGGCGGCGCGGCGCGGAGAAGGACGCGATAGATCGCGTGTTTGTCTCCTTTCTTCTATCGGGGGCCCCGAGTCCCGAGTTGAAACCTTCAATTACGTTATAATTGAGGGCTTCGAGGCCGACGCAGCTTCTTCCCTTTTTTTGCGCGTTTCGAAAATTGCTTCTGAAAGTTCGTTGACTTTCCCGCTGGTCCACGGTGATCGATGACGAACGTGATCGTCGTTATCGATCGTCGATACTCGCAGTTTGATGCGTCCTTTTTTTTTTTAAATAATTCTTCTCTTATAATAGCACAGTGATTCATACCGTAACTTATACTTCTATAGTTACGCAGGATGTCCCAGATCACTGAAAAACTCGCTTCGCAGTCTGAATGGATCATTTCTAGTTCGTACCGGAAGTTACTTCTATTACCATTCGATGGAGCACACTCGACATACTTATCATAATTTTTCTGGTTCTTTCTCAATAACCACACTACTCCGTTTGTACCCTTTGTGCATCTTACGGACTCGGACGTATGTTTCAAAATCGATTACAAGGTGGTCTGATTATTAGACAGGATGTACAGTGGATCACGAATCTATTTGAACAACCTTTACATCGGAATAACTTCTTTCTGAAATCAGACCAAACGACTTAACTCTTCTTTAGCAATTAGAAGCATTGATTTACTAAATGAAGTATGAAAAAGGTGTTGAAAAAATTAGCATTAGTACAACTATTAGATTAAAATGGGCCACTCAAGAATAACCCACTCTAAGGGTACGTGTCCATCTGAGAGTTTTTGTCGATAGTTGCTCTCGAGAGTACTCTCAGTTTATGTGTCCATTTGAGACTACTTTAGAAACTTTTTGCTCTCGGAGATTGACGTGACAGTCTACTCTCGGAAAGTCGTCTCAGGTATATGGCCATCTGAATTTCGTGCGTGTAGCTCTCAGATGAATCTTGATAGTTATTAGAATACTCATGAACAGAATGGACGTGCCAAAGTTTGCTGCAATTGTTGCAATGTATTTAATAAGGAAAAAGAAATATTCCAAGAAGAGAAAGTGCTGGATTAACCCCTTGCCTTACGATTTATTTTACGGTTTTCATGATTAGAATTTCTTTGCAGTTCATAATTTCTTAGGAAAAGTAGAAAATGTATATCTATTGCATGTCTGTATGTTCTCCAATGGCTGTACATTAACAACAACAAAATAGAATTATATATCGGTTTAAAGGAAATTAATAACATACATCTTTATTAAACTCTGTTCAGAATCTTCATCACGTCTCTCAGACGATATTGCAAGCGAAGGGGTTAAACCATGGATAATGCGACGCGATAAAATGGATGCATTTTCTACACTTATACAATAATTGCATATAGAAGATGCACAACAGTTTAGAAGCAAAATTATACAATTTCAATTCAATTTCGAATCACAATTAAATGTTTTTGCTAATTCATTAAAAATATTATTTTTCTTATCACGATTCTTGTAATCTGGGTGTATGATATTCCATAAAAATTCATTATTTTCGTACAACGTGATTAATTGTTCCACATCTGTGTCAGACCAGTGTTTCCCGCTCATTGTTGTATATATAAATATGTATACAATATAATATACATATACGTGAAAATTATCTCGACAACTCTCAGCAATACGAATGGCGTTCGTCTAGCTGACAGTTGCTCGCCGAGGGAAAAATTGAACGTGTCCATTAGCGTTTTTCATCTTTCTATTTGCTCTCCGAGAGTTTTCTGCGCAGCTCTCCGATAGCCCTCTCAATACCGTGTACACTGTCAAATTTGACTCTCTAGAGTAACTCGCGAGTTTCAACTCTCAGATGGACACGTACCTTAAAGGCCTACCCCCCAACTGTGAGGAGTGCGAGGCGATAACAACAGTAGAACATCTAATTCTGCAATGCAAGAAATATGACCTGCTCCGCAACAAATACCAACCAGAATCCTCACTTAACACGTTCACGCCGGCGCGGGCCACCGGTGGCCCGCACTAGATTGTCTCATCGGGCGGCGCGTACCACCGGTGGTACGCATTCGATTGTGCTATTAGACACTGAAAGTTAAAATAATGAAAATTTAACGTATTTTCATTAAAAACATTTATTTTTAATTACAATTATAATTATTAACAACGCGTATGCAGGTCTGAACAGGCAAAAATCGCGCGCCGCCAGATGAAGCGCGGCATTAATTTAAGCGCCGCCTCACAGCAAAACAAATGAAAATCGGCCCTGGCGTGAACGTGTTAAGGACAACAGCGAAGAGGAAAAAGTACAGGATCTACTTAAGTTCATCAGAGAAACCAAATTGATCGATCAGATAATGTAATACACACTCCACGATGTCGCTAATAACCATAATTGTTTTATTTCAGGCTGTAATGAAAATTTAAAATATGCGCGTTTTATAGACGCTTTTATCATTTTATGCTCGGAGTATTCAAAGAAATCAATACAATGCAAAAACTGTATAAAGTGAAATAATATATTAGTTTGAATAAAAATGTTGTGATAAACAAATTGATTATTTCTTTATTTCAATCATTCATCATGCAATTGTCGGATATTTCTTCCAGTTTTTCATGTTTGTCTTTTTTTGTGGTCCGTTGAGCGTCAATTTTGTTATATGTATTACAATAAAACTAGAACAGTTATTAATTAAATATAATTAAATTACTGTTTCAACAGAAAAATTGAAGCAGTAATTAATTTCGTAAGATTCAATTACTGTTGTAATTTTAGTAATGCAGACACGCGGAGAGCTCTCTAATGAGAAAGGGACCAATGTAATTCATCGAATCGCGAGAGAAAATGGTGGTGGGTGGGTGGGTGTGCGAGAGGAGGGTGGGAGACGAGACGAGGGGGTGATCTTGTGAAACGTTGCTTTGTCCGCGGGTATCTTGATTCCGATGGAAAGGAAAAGAGCGTAAAACGGCCCACGCTATCTTCCCAATCGGGATTCGCGCGGTGTCCGGCCAAAGGAAAATCATCGTGATTAATTTTACACGCGGCGGCGATCGTTCACGTCGGATCGCATTCCGATCGGTGACCACGATATCGTCCGGTTCGATGAGACGGCCTTGTGCGGTGGTTATGCTTGATCCCCGGGGCAAAATTTATACTGGTTGATTAACGGAAAAAACGATTCGGGAATTGCGCAATAAACACAACACGGCCTCCGTGGAAACTCGATCCTCATCCGAGCGTCTTTTTAAGTCGCTCGATTTCATTGGTTCGCGGTTCTCCGTAAACACGACGATCTCCTAGTAAGTCATTAACGTACAAAAGTGACTCGTCAATTTGTTCACGGTGCAGTTATGAACAAAATTGTAAGGTTCAGGTTGAAATGAAGGAGTTCCAAGGTCGAGGGGAAAAATAAAAGTGAACTTCGTCGGGATAAACTGATTGCAATGGCGTCATTGTTTTATCCTGATGAAAGATAGATAATTTAATAGTTTACTTTAATAGAAGTATGTTGATCTGTAATAACGACAAGACGGCTTCTAATTAAACTTTACATAATTCTGATGAAAACATTTTTATAACTTCAGTAATCGCGAAAGAGAAAATTAGAAACCAGTCATTTTGACTGATCCAGTAGTTCTAGTGTTAATCCTAGTTTAGGCTCGAGATTATAAGACACTGGTTAAGAGCCGGTGTTCCGCGGAACAATGGTGTAGATGAATATTTTTTTAAATGATTTTTATAATATAGAATCAATTTATTTCTACGCGCGATATTTTTGTTTGTTTTTTGGATCATTACTTTTGGTGAACCGCAAATTTTTCATATAATCAACAGTGTTCCCTGACTTCAAAACGGTTAAGAACCACTGCTATAAGATGTACGAGTCATTTATCTAATTCAGTGATGGGCAATCCACACAGTAGCGCCCTCTGTCCCCTTCCATCAAGCGCGGTACAATGTGCGCGCTGCATGAAAGAGAGGTTGGTGGGAGGTTGAGGGGCTCCACCCGTGCCCACCACTGATCTAATTCCATGATTTGGAGAACACATCAAATGATGCGTATGTCATATGTCTCCTTAATATCACGCTACTTTTATATACTGATTTAATAAAATATACATGACACGTGTACAATTTATTTCGCTATAAAAGTCACTTCCAATTTTTTAAATGGAATCCCTCATTTTCCATATTAACAGACACAATGGGTATTCAATCCCAGATAGCACCGTACGTTCATGGGACGTCCGTTTTACGTCCGATACGTCCAATGTCCGTCGTGTACGTCCGTGGGACGTCCCTTGGATCAAAATTTCGGACGTCCCATGGACATCCATTTTTTACGTCCGTGGGACATCGCTCGGACATCAATTTCGTACGATCCATGGACATCCGCTTTTTACGTCCATGCGACATCCCTCGGACGTAAATTTCGGACGTCCCATGGACATCCGTTTTTTACGTCCGTGGAACATTCCACGGACATAAATTTCGGACGTCACATGAACATCCATTTTTTACGTCCGTGAGACATCCCTCGGACATCAATTTCGTACGATCCATGGACATCTGTTTTTTAAGTACGTGGGACATCCCTCGGACATAAATTTCGGACGTCCCATGGACATCCATTTTTACGTCCGTGGGATATCCCTGGGACGTCCTATGGACATCCGTTTTTTACGTCCGTGGGACATCCCTCGGACATAAATTTCGGACGTCCCATGAACATCCGTTTTTACGTCCGTGGGACATCCCTCGGACATAAATTTCGGACGTCCCATGGACATCTATTTTTACGTCCGTGGGACATCCCTGGGACGTCCCATGGACATCCGTTTTTACGTCCTTGCGACATCCCTCGGACATAAATTTCGGACGTCCCATGAACATCCGTTTTTACGTCCGTGTGACATCCCTCGGACATAAATTTCGTACTTGCCAGGGACGAGGGACTTAGATTATTTCGTACGTTTTCGGATGCTATAATGTGTTTCTATTATTATACTCAAAATATAGTTCATGAATTTTTTCAGATTTTTAAGTTCGCGGCGCCGTTGTTTGAAAATAACTAATTTTTTCGACGTTTCTTCCGTGAAAGAATGAGCTAATCTTTAAATTGTTAGATTTTATTTATTCTGTAAGTCTATTGGACAATGATAAACTTGAACATTTCACAGAAATAGTTGAAAAATAAAATTAACTTGATTAGTATTACGATTACCTCGTACATCAGCGCGCATAGTATCTGAAAATATTAATAGTGTTACTTCGACGCTCGACGGTTAATATGGTTATACCAGGTTCGCGCCCGGCAATAAGTCCACTCTTTTTTATTTGATCAATTCCTCTTTTTCTAGCTATGTGATAGCCAATGGTATTTTTGTAGAATTCTTTTAAACCAATATTTACATATTTAGAAAATTTTTTAAGGTGCAAACACGCTTTTATATGTCCGACAAACGTCCAATTAACGTCCGCGCGGGACGTCCTATGTACGTACTGCGATGTAACTGGGACCTCTGTCGGACATACCTGGGACATAAATCGGACATATCTCGGACATATCGTACGTCCCAGGGATGTACGTCTGTCCGGTACGGACGTACATTGGACGTCCGAGTGCTATCTGGAAATTGTAATGAAAGAGTATATGGTCTACAAGTAATAGTTGTTCCCTATAAATACAGAGGCATCCAGTAGATATGAATTTTCTTGTTCTCCTGGGAAATGACAAACGACAAAGAAATTCGGATCACCGTAACCATAAAATAAATCGTAGCACAAGAGGTTAATATACGACAATTTTCAAAAGTATAATGTTAACTATCAACGATGATAAATATTTCAGCGTTAGTTTCGGTTATCTTGTTCTCAAAACCTCTCGAGGATACATTGAATCAGAAGACCAACGAAAAGTAACTCCCCAGGAAGGAGTGGTGTCGAGTTGCAAAGCAAAGTTTCGAAACATAGACTCTGTAGTCAGTAGCCACCGAAGATCTTATACAGACCACAAATATCCATCAAACGTTTCACTGTTCTCTCAACAGCGATATTTCTTGCAGCATCAACAACTCGAGGACATCGTCATTCATTATTCGCTAACTTTCGCTGCTTTTCACCTCTTCGAAAGAATGTGTTTGAGAACGCATCGGTGTATTGCGCGAGGGAGACGAACTCCCACTGGAACATGCTCTCCTAGCGGCGCGCATAAAATGGACGTCGACCGTCAAAATGGCGGAATCGTTGCATGTTATTTCGAGAATCTTCCTTTTCGGGAAGTTCCGGTGGATACGGGCTTGTCCACAGTTCCGAAGTTGCCGGTGCGCGTATCGTCCGTCCCGCGTCGCCGGACCTTCTTGATCTGTTTGGATTTCATTTGCGGCGGTCGTCCCTTTCCTCCGGTGGGAGAAAGGGGAGAAAGAATTTGTCGCCCGTGGGCTGCTTCCCCGATGACATCGTGCGTTCCGTTTCCTCGGCGTTCCCCGTCTCCCTCGACCTTCTTATTCTCGGCAACCCTCTCGGCCCTCCTCGCTAAAGAGCAACCACCTCTCACGAGCGCACTTCCGACCGAGCTCGAAACGCGCACTCGACCCCTTTACGTCCTTCTTTTCTTTGAGGAAAAGATTAACGCACTGCATTTATTGCGGCCAGTTGCGGGCCGACTTCATTGCCCTCCGGCTAATTTGCTTGCCTTAATTATCCTGCGACCCGCGACACTGATTTCGGTCGTTCAGAGTTTCGTGAACATCATTTTCGGTGGAGTGGTCAAGGTTAATGGTTAAGGCGAATTTAAGACTTTTCGCTTTGGATAGATATCTCGGATGATTCATTTACAATGAAAGGCGTTTGGATAAAAAAAAAATTTCGATCGACCTGCTAATAACAGAGTAATCTAAACTAATCGCGTTCCGTGGTTCACTCTTCATATGTAGATGTGTAGGTATGAAATTGCGTTTATTAATTAAGGTTAAACCTTTTTTTGGAGGACCAATTTTTTTTTAACTTTTTTTATGCAGTCCTATAGATTCCGACGAGAAAACACCGAAAATGAAAGTCTTATTGCTAGGAGTTCGTTGGTTCAGAAGTTATACGCGTGTAAAGTTGAGCACTTTTAAGCCTTTTTGACAGGTTAAAGCGCCGCCATATTGGTATACTTGCTAGGTGGTACACGTAAGATCGGCTATTTGAATAAATTAATAAATGTAATAATTATAAGTAAACTATTACAAGTAAACAGTTAAAATTGCGGTTTTGCTGGACAAAGCATGGCATTGAGAACATCTACGTTTCACTGGTCTGCAAACAAGTGTGCAAAGTACTTTTCAAATTAAACTGGATAGAAATAAGTTTCTACAGATTTGTATACACCGAAGGCACTTTTACTTTACACTGTTATTTACCGACCTATGCCACTAGAGACCCATTATTCATTGGCGTTGATTTGTTGGCATCCATTTGAAAAAGTTTCTGCCATGGTAATTAGCGAAGGCATCCAAGTGCATCATGGGATCTCGCGCATTGACTCCGGCTCCGCAACTGTAACAAAATATGTCGGAACTGGTAGAATTTCCGATGTGCTTCTCCGTTCGTTTAACCAGCATTCATTATTCATTTGGAAAGTCAGTCACTAGAAAGTGTTCATTGCTTTTCAAAATAATTCTGTGTGTTACACGGTCCCGCTGTGGTTAAACGAGCTCCGTATAAATTAGATTTCTCTCGCTTGAGTTACCAATGCTTCAAGGATAATGTTCGGTGTGAGAAACTAAATTTTCTATTTAACTTTTGCCTGCACAATTTTCCGGAACGATAATTTGAAACGCGACGTACTATTTTTTCGCGACCCCTGTGCGAACAAGTGTTTTAAATTAAATATTAACCAAGCAAATTGTTGTTCATCTTACCATTTACTTAAGTCATTTATGCTCTTATGGCAAAGTTGAATTACATTTTTATCTTTAGAATTCCAAAACGCATTGAGACTTAATAATTAATATTAATGAACACGTACTAACTACAGCTAACAAATCACTCAAGGACATTTTAGTGAGCACTGATGAAGTCTTAAGATCTATAGAGAAAATAAATGGTCACAGATCATTGAATAAAAATAAATGTCAGCATTAATGTTTTCGATTAAAAGTTAACGTCAGGAAACGTTATCTATGGGATGATACTACCATAATTCTCTGAATCAGTTTTAATATTAATGTAAATTGAAAATTTCTCGGCGAATATCGAAGATCATATTTCATTCCTCAGAAACGTCTGTCATCGGCTTTCGGCCCATTAGTGTCGGAGTTAGTATCGTTCCCGCAAGGATTAGTCATTCAATTATTGAAATCTCCGGCTGATTAGTTTCAGGAAAAAAAGTCGTAGACGTCGAACGTCGCGAATCCGATCGTCGGGCGCGTTGCTCTGTTACAAAATCCTCTCAGCGGGTCTTTACGACTCCTCTTTTGTCCGCGGTGTTGCGTGATCCACTGGTGTCTGTTCTTTTCGCCTTCTTCTTCTTCGTTCTTTCTTTTTTTTATATTCATTCCACGACACAACGACGTAAGCTTGACTTAACACGTCCATAATCCTTGTTCGCGTTCGCCGACATGTGTTGCTTTTATCGTTTCCGACCGCGCGTGTCCGATTGTTCGTCCTTATTTTTTATCGCGGTTGGACAGTGTTCATAATTAAAATGACTTCTTGCGGCTTCTAAATTGAATTTATGGCAGGAAACTGGTCAAGCGAGGTGCAGAAACAACAAAGTCAAAACTCCTCGTCATCTTCTACGTTCCTATGCTAATTGAACGGATCCCTGCAGACAATTAAGAAGGGAAAGTATACGAATTGCCAAATTTGTATTTTCAGACGTTTCAAACGACTTTTTTTTGCTACCTTGAAGAATAATGAAATTTTTATATTTTAATAAAATTTTAATTATGTGCCCAGTTGAGAAACGGGTGGAGCCAAGCAGAGGTGGAAGAGATTTCCATTGGTTGCTCTTACGATACTGTCATAGCGAAGTTCTTCTCATGCTGCCAATGCAAATTTAGTACAAAGAACGGAATTGTGCCTACAACAAAACGGATTTCAATTCGAACATTTGATGTAACATTTTTACGAAATCGTTTGCGTTCGTTTAGTCAAGGTTTCTGAATTGAATGTATTTTCGAGTCTTTATAATAAACACAAGTTCTTATCTCCCAATCAAGCAGATTGTCATGTTTTGTTGAAATTTTCATTTCTTCGCTTTCAAGGTCATCCCAAGGTCATCGTATACTAGGTCGTTGAATACATCTTGACACGGACTATAACACTGTTAAGTCAAAAATACAAATCGGAAAAGTTGCAACTTTCTTTCACTTTTTGAGAAATTACATTTTTCTTTCATGCGGCTACCATCACCGGTCGTCGTTAAGTCTTAGGGGTTCAAAGATGCAGAAATAGTTGAGGAAAACGAAAAACGACTGCGAGCAAGTGGTGGCTACTATTCCTCGGTAATTTCGACCTGATTCGAGCCAGCTGCTTCGTGTTCCGAGTAATGGTGAAAAGGAAGAAACGAAGAATAATGAAGGATAGAGAGAGGAAAAAAAGAGAGAGAGGAGAGTGGCGATACGGATAGGGTCTCAGAAACGAAGGGACGAAGAGACGGAACGGAAAACAGAAAAAAAAGCTCTTGAGAACCGTAGAAATGAAGATGTTAGGGGGGGGGGGGAGGCAAAACGAAGACCAGAAGACCCAAGAAAAAGCCGACGGTCCCTGTCGGGTGTATACTCTATCGAGGCAAAAGTAATAAATTGATAGTTTGAAGACAGCGACATCTAATAACGACGATATTAATTGGATAGCGATTCGGTCGTCGGCGTGGAAGGAGTTGTTCTGGGTGGGTGGTAACATCCTGCGATAATTAATTGACATGGAGGTCCGATAAGTGTACCCGAGATATCTCTATGATTGGAATATCTGCTAACGCGCCGTCGTTAATTAACGACGTTCTAGTATTTTAATCGTGTTAGATCTCGCTTACAAAACCGGTGATTTCCGTCTGAATTTTAATCATGACGAGGAAGTTCCTCTTGCTAATTAAAATTCGCTTTCTCGTCGAACAAAGTTGCTGACCGTTTTATTAAAATTTTCGATCAAACCATTGGGAGAAGAGACCGGAGAGGATGGGGAGCATCGAGCACGTTGGAAAATCCTGGCGAAATAACACGGAATAATTTAACAGAAGAATATGTCCGCAGATTACGACTCGGGAACGTTGAAACGTACTCGAGGACACACGTCGTTGAAAGCGCAAGAGGTTCCCGCGCATTTCAAAACGGAATAAATTGGTGAAAATTAAAAATTGGATTCCTATTGCGCCGGGGATCTTTGTTTAATTCTCGGTGAATATAGAATTCAGGCCCGCGAGACTTGCAGTTAAATAAATTGATGATTTTCTGTGCCAGGGAATAAACGACGCCGCTTTTTAATCGTGAAAGCTACGAAATACTGTTGAATATCCGGTCCGCTCTTCGTAATTTCCCTCGTCGAGGCTCGAATATCGTGAATAACGAATATTGCCCGCGCTGCTCTCTGCGCGTAGGACGCGCAAGAACCGAGTTATGCTTCGTTAAAACGTTGCGCTGAAAATTTGCTATTTCCTCGTGTGCGCGCCGCATTATCGCCCGTAGCGCGCGAAAATTTATCGGGACGATGGTTATTTGGGACATTTACGTTGCGAACCGGAATAGAACATCATTATTAATTGCTGGGAGTGCATTCGATACGAAATCATTCATTTTTTAAGTTTTGCAACTCGCGTATGCCATATTATTAGGTGCTCGAATAAGTTTACGCCTTTTACTAACAAATGTCGTAACTAATAGTGTTTGAATTTCATTCGAGGGTGGTGTAACAATGTGTATTAACATTCGAACACTCTTTACAATCTTTGTGGAAATTGAACCGAAACAACTTGAGTTCTTTTATATAGTTAAAATGATTTATTTACTATATATCGCGTAGAAGAAATTTGCAAAAAAATGCATGTCGTAATCGCGAAAAAAAATAGTACAGTAAGTCTGCGATCTAAGTCCAACGGAACTCTAAATTTGGTACGTAAAAAACATTGGTACGCAATATTCAAATTATTTCTTCTATTTCTTCCATTTCTGACCTTGCATGACCTTGAAGGTCATTGTGTAGTAGATGGCTGAATTCGTCTTGACACACGCTTTCATACGACATAAAAAAGTATGTAGCATTCCATTTAAAACATTATAGGTCACCTTCTTTTCTATCAAAATAATGTACAGTATTTCATCGGTAATTGTCCCAAATGTCTCCGACATAATTGTCCCTGAGATATCCCCACTAGTGCGGGGTGTACCCCCTCGAGGGGCCGTGAAGCTCGAGAGGACTCGGTCGCCGAGAAAAATATGACACCATGCGGCTCGGGGATATTGGTGAGACCATACTAATCCGAATTTCCAACTTCTTTATTATTCATTATTTTTTTATGGGACTTCGATGACCATATTTGTGGCATTTTTCTAATAAAAATGATACCAAATATGATATAATTCCGATGATATTTACTTGTGTAATAGACAATTAAAGTTTCGGGCTCGAGGAAGGCCGCCGACTGCGACTCTCCGCGTCTCTTTCTTTCCCATACGCTATCCTTCTTCACGCCCGAAACTTTAATCGTCGATTACACAAGTAAATATCATCGGAATTATATCGTATTTGGTATCATTTTTATTAGAAAAATGCCACAAAGATTAGGTATGTTTACATTTCTCGGTGACCGAGGCCTCTCGAGCTCGGCTGTCCTCTACGTTCGGCAAACCTCAAACAATGATATCACTCCGGCATAATTGTCCCTCCGCAGACCCGTGTTGTGGACAATTATCGATGAAATACTGTACATACCTTGCGTAATGGATAGTGGCAGATCTTCCCAATAGTCTCTAAATTGCGTAGTCAAAAATTATAAATTTGGTACGCAAAAAACATTGGTACGCAATATTCAAATTGTTTCTTCTATTTCTTCCATTTCTGACCTTGCATGACCTTGAAGGTCATTGTGTAGTAGATGGCTGAATTCGTCTTGACACACACTTTCATACGACATAAAAAAGTATGTAGCATTCCATTTAAAACATTATAGGTCACCTTCTTTTCTATCAAAATAATTTAAATACAAGAATTATGCATATGTCAATTTGTTGCGTATAAAAAACATTACTAGTTTTTCCTCTATCATTTTTTTCAAATATTTACTATTTACAAAAAAAATGCTGGTTTGTAATAGTCTGAACACCCTGTATAATAATGTTAGAACATTAAGTAATATTATACCTCAATTATATTTCTTATATTTTGACAAACAGTTTCTTCTAAAAAGTAAATGTGGCCTCACAGTTGACTGTCATGTCATACACATTTGAGTAATGGTATTGCTTCTCAAGATTAGAAATTCATTTCTGCGTTGATAATTTTTAAAGGTATTTTTAAAGGCAATTAATACTTTGTGGCCGCTGAGTGGACGATCAACATGTCAAGCGCCACAATAACTTCAAAAGCGAGCCCATTAGCACCATCTGAACTACGCTAGATCTACCGAGTTCGAAAACTTGCAAAAACAGTAGTTCTACCGTGTATCAAGATTAACAAAAACCATTGGACCCACCGAATCAAGAGAGAGCGCTAACTATCCACCACAGACCGACCCATTTTCTACTCTTTACCCTAAATCTGGCAGAGCACCATTTGTTATCGGACCTCGAGGCCGCGGCAAGAGTCCTTCACAGGCATGGTGTCGGTCGCATTGAATCCGAGGGACGTCTAAATTGCTCCTTCGAACAAGAATCGCCGGCGGATGGTGATACTTGACCCGCGATGCAAGTGTTCGAAGAGGAGGCGGCTCGCGGCGCATCGCGTCGCGTCGGCGTCCCTGAGTGTGGGATACGTGATGTGCGCGTTCGAGTACGGCTCTAGCATTATCATCCCCCAATTTCGAACGGCTCCGGCATCGTTATTTTCACGGGGTGGTGGTCGCGAGGAGTTTTGCCCTGGAAGGGAACGGAAACGGTCGTGTCACAAGAGCGTTCGAGCCGGGTATGAATGAGATGCAGCGGCTGGGGAACGGCGGCGTGTGTACATGTGTCATTTGCAAGCTGCCGCCACGTGCTGCACACCGCTTTCCTCGAAAAATAAACAAAACGAGGCGACGTCCGGCTCGACGCTGTACGCGGTATGCGGCGCCGCGTCACGGATTGACGCGCGTTTACATCGCACGAGCTGTTCGCGCCGCGCCACACCATACCACGTCACACCATGCAACGCCACGTCGTGCGACGCGCTTTCGAAACGCAGGAAAAAAGTCGGGTGGAACAAGCTCGGGGGTGGACCGACCCGATCGAACACGACCCGCGCGTTCCCTTCTCACGGACGAGCTCCCATTCGTACGCCTGTCCACGTGCACGCACGTGAAAACGAGATTTGCTAGCAGCCGCCCATCCGACAACGTGTAAAACCGACTCACCGGAGGGGCAGGGTGGAACGAGGATTAAGGAGCTCTCCCGAGCCGGGCTTACGTTTCCAACGACATGAAAAACAAGGATGGGTGGAGGAGACACGAACCAGCAGGAACAGTAGTAGCCTTTAGGCTTCATTCAATTATTATTGCTGCTTCAAAGCGTTTTTCGCTGATGCTGCGAGGAACGTCTAGCTTGCTCGGGGATCCCGGTTGTAACGAAGACGTATAATTAGCCTGTCGGGAAAGTTTCTCGCGATTTTTATGGAAAGAGAGCTTTATGCTAATGATGCTTTATTGTGCTCTTACTAAATTACAAATATACATTCGGATGTATTAGGTTGTCCCAAAAGTTCGTTTCGTCTTCGATTAATGCACACAGTGAAAATTTAACCTAGTTTTTTAGGAAAACAAATTCCGTGACCGTGTGAAAGGAAGGTTGGAGTGTAATAAAACGTTAACGAACAGATGATCACGTTATAATTGTGATTTCTATCGATCGAATTTAGATTTAGACACGTTAAGATTGATGAAGTTAGTGTTTATTTCATATCATGTTCTTTTTCAATAAAATTTTTATATTTTGTTTCCAATAGATATTATGAGTGTATTTTTCATGTGCAAAACACAATTAATTAAAATAGATAAACTGAACAGAAAAAAAAGAAAAAAATGGAGAAAAGGAAAAAGGGATTTGAACACTGGCCATTCCGGTAATAAATCTAGTACGTATAATGAAATTTAAATTGTAAATATCTGAAAAATTATTGAGTATCGATGCCTATAATGCTATATTTTCATAAACAGGAGAACGAAATCTACCAGTATGCAAAGTTTCGACAAAATCTAAGACCCGATGACCGCGTCTTTTCCTTGTCAGTTTGAGAGTTTAAAACATGATAACGATAAACTGTTTACTCCAGAATGGTATGGAACAGTGCATATCCTAATTTAAAAAATGGCTAACAGGACGATAAGAAAATCTGCACGTACATTCTGTGATTTTGATCCGCCTCCGTCGTTCCCGGAAGGTTTGTACTCCGTGGGTTAAATAATTATCGTTATAAAGTTGAATAAGGTTGCAACGGTCTTAGTCTATCACAAAAAAGTCTGACAGTAAATTCTCGCGCGGCTCTCGTACTCCGTGTCTATGAATAGAGCACAGTGGACTGGTGTGGTCATAAACAGTTCAACGTATTTCGATTATGTGAAGAGAAACGCAGTCTTCGTTAAATGGTATGCTCGTGTTCGGGCCACGAGTGCTTCTCCGAGGCTCTTTCAATCTCATCGTGCAGCAAAGTCTGGCCACGTTACTGCACAGGACACAACTCTCGGGCCGTAAACAGCCGACAATGACACATAAATATCGCGATAGTTCACACGCGAAAGTCGTATGGTGATTTTTAAGGGAACGCTTCCCGAGCCTCACACTTTTCCTCTCGGACTATTATATTTGCCGTGGCTCTTCATTATCTAAACCGGGGAAAGGGGAGGGGCATTAGCATAATGAATGGCGTGTGTCATAAAATCAGACTGCAACTTCAACATGCCACCGTCTCAAGATATTTACTTCTTTATCCCCGGGAGCGAATCGCACGACGCGCCGTTAAATTGCGTCGCCTGCAATGGGAAAGGATCGAGGGGAAGAAGCAATACTGTTGCATAGCGATGCTAGTAAAAGTCGACAAGTTGCAGGGACGATTAGTTTATCGTAACGAGCACGCTTCGCCACCGGATGACATTAAGTCGGAGACGTCCGTAATTTTTGATACGTTTACCACCGCAAATTGGTATTCAAGAGAAATTCATTTATAATGAATTCACGATAAAAGCAGAGATCGAAAGAGTTCTTCAACTTTTTAATAGGTTCTATTTAAAACGTGATTGGTTTAACTCCATTTTTTAATTACTAATACTGGAAGTGTCGATGAGATTAAAGACAAATTCTTTTCAGTAAAAGTTTTAGTTTGAAGTATAGAACATATAACAATTTTTTAACATTATAACTACCGAGGACTAAATACGACTGTCTTGTATTGCTTTATAACAACGACAAGACTGCATTTACTCATATTTCGTACAATTTTTGTTTAAGTATGCATTTCAAGAGAGAAGTTAACTAAAAAGTTACTTCTGAAAACATGTTTATAATTTCAATGTTTGTGATCGAAAAAATTAGAAAACAGTCATTTTGACTGGTCCGGTAGTTCTAGTGTTGAAAATGCCTATTCAAAGCTGATGGATGCTTTAGTAATTAGGTATAGTTACACAATTGTTCCCAGTAGGAAATGACTGCGTTGATTCTCCTGAACTGGATAATACAATTTATTATTACAGTATGAGTACAGTTTAAAAATTGTACAAACGCGTATAGAATATATAAAAATTTCCAGGAAATATAAAAGTTGCGGTCTAAATATGTCTTATACAGTGTTACTATTAGTTTAATGGTCCACTTAAACTAATATACATACAAAAAGCATGCACTTATACAGGGTATCTCAAAAATAGTGAAAATCTTTAAGATAGGCGATTCCTAAGGTTATTTAAAGTAACTTTTTCCTTTGCAAAAATGCCCGCCTCGGCTTTAGTAGGAAGTTATTAACGAAAAACATGGACCAATCAGAGCGCGCCTACAGCAGACAGATTCGGGCTCGACCAATGGCAACGCCACGCTCAGCGGATCCTGTCGGCGAGCCGCGCTTTGACTGATATATAAAAATTTCCAAGAAATATGAAAGTTGCGGTCTAAATATGTCTTATACAGTGTTACTATTAATTTAATCCACTTAAAACTAATGTACATACAAAAAGCATGCACTTATACAAGGTGTCTCAAAAATAGTGAAAATCATTGAAATAGGCGGTTCCTAAGGTTATTTAAAGTAACTTTTTCCTTTGCAAAAATGGCCGCCTCGGCTTTAGTAAGGAGTTATTAACGAAAAACATGGACCAATCAGAGCGCGCCTACAGCAGACAGATTCGGACTCGACCAATGGCAACGCCACGCTCAGCGGAGCCTATCGTCGAGCCGCGCTTTGATTGGTTCGTGATTTTCGTTAATAACTCCTTAACTAAACCGAGATGGAAATGTTCATTAAGGAAAAAGTTACTTTAAATAACCTCGGGGACCGCCTATTTCAAATATTTTTACTATTTTCGGGGCACCATCCGCGTTTCACAAATGCAAGTAATCAAGATCTTATTTCAGTACTTAATGAAAATTCGAATTATTTCACTAGTAAACTTCTGTAGAAAATCCCATGCTTGCTTCTAATATGCTTCTATGTCCAAAACGCACTAATCAGTCATTAATAAAATAAGAAAAGCCAAAAATGTGTTCGTAGGACATATTTCAAAGCGGTCACATAATAAAGCTATTACATACTGAAAGGAGCAATTATAAATCGAGATCTGGATTTGCCGTGGCTCCTTAGGCTCCAATATGTAATCCTTCTTTATTTCTGACCCGATGTCGCGATGGGACGTGTTAATCTCTCCTTGAAGAGCCCCGCTGAATTGGATGATTCAGGTGAAGTTTGTCGGGAGTACATACTTCGGCCATGGGGGGCCTACCGCTATCTCCTGCCCGGCCTGCAAAGGGGTGGGAAACCCTTCGGGCTGTGTTGGCAGGGGTTGGATCCCCTGGCGCACGTTAAGCCTCGTTCTCACCGTTACGCTGAGAGAGAAACTACAATCGCGTTTGACAATAAACGACGCCCGTCCGACGAAATTCGGGCAGAAGGCGACGCCTTATGGACTTAACGAATTCAATCAGCTACGAGCACCATCGGGTCCGGCGAGCCCATTTTAATAAGGACACGACCATTTTTCTGCCGCTGACACACAGCGTTAGGGTGTCCCATAATTTCGAATCGATTGCATTTTCAAACTGATACCTAAGTTTAATATCGGAACAAGGGGTCCAAAGAAACTGTGAACTTGTATAAATAAAAGTTATTCTTCGCACCAGTGTTCGGCACATTCCATTTGAAATAAGATAACAAACAATTATTTGAAATAATGAGTGAACTTTTATAAACAAAATTTATTCTTCGCACCAGGGTTCGGCACATTCCATTTGAAATAAGATAACAAATAATTATTTGAAATAATGAGTGAACTTTTATAAAGAAAATTTATTCTTCGCACAGGGTTCGGAGCATTTTATTTGAAATAAGATAACAAATAATTATTTGGAATAATAAATTGGTCTAAATACTTTATTATTTGTATTATACGAATATCATAAGAAATTTATTGTCATTTGGCGTTTAAATCAAATAAATTATTTTCGAATTACATTGTTTAAGTAAAATAATAAATAAATTCACCTCAATAAGAGGTTGCTGATGTAACTAAAATAATTATTAAATTTAGATATGCTAATTTTTGTAATTCAATAATTAAATTTTCGTTGAATTCGTATTTGAAATTGTTCTTTAATACACCAAATAAATCAAATTTTGGAGAGTACGAATTATGCATGTCGAATAAAAAGTGTATTTCAATTTTTAATGGTGACTCAGACTCACCACTCGAGTGTAAAGGGTTAGACTAAGAAGTAATATCAATAACAAATACTGCAAACAACGAACACGTGGAATAACTTGTAATAATGTGCAATGCTAATAAGGAATGAAATGTTATTCGAATACTCAATGAAATAAAAATGCATTCGAATAATGTCCAACTCCGATACAAGCCACAATATTTTTACTCGAGTCTGTTCGGGCGCCACAACGCTATCTGCAAAGGTTAAACCCAGGAAAGCGGAATCGTTTGTGGTCGATATGGCGCATAGGGCAACAGAACAACGTCACGAGAACTTCACCTTCGATTCATGTAGGCTTTGTCAATGGAACTAGAGGTCTCCGACCTGCCAAGAATTATTTCCAGCCAATCGTTGTCGGCACGGAGAGCCGCGGAACGAACGCGACAGAAAAATTCGATCGCGCTTTCAATCGGTTATC
Organism: Sphecodes monilicornis; assembly: GCA_913789915.3. Classification (NCBI taxonomy): domain Eukaryota; kingdom Metazoa; phylum Arthropoda; class Insecta; order Hymenoptera; family Halictidae; genus Sphecodes; species Sphecodes monilicornis. The sequence goes on from OU565287.1 coordinate 24,273,863, forward strand.
TTAAAAATCGGTTCGGTAATTGACTTCATGGGGAAAGCGACGTAATGTTTTAAACTATTACTGTTTTAAAAGCGATTTTAGATCGTTTTCGCGCGCTAATGGCACATTCAAAGGACGCAATTTTACACATCATTTCTGTGAACGTCGTTGGCAACAACGTTGCGCGGAACGAACACGATGAAAACGTCAATCAAATCTGCTCGAGGCTTCCCACTCATTCTTTCGCTTGGGCTCGTTGATCGAAATTTGTTGTTAACATTGCATAATGGATTCTAGCTGTTGGGTTTTAGAATGCTCCTCTGTGTATTATGTCGAAAATATCGAGCTCAAAACACAAATAATAGGGGCTTTCGAATATTGATTGAACAGTTTCGCTCTGTTGCAGTCGGGAGAAAATCGATAGGTGGCTGAATATCGTTTTTGCTTCTTAGAAATATACAATAGTTTTTCAAAACTAAAATTGTGCCAATCTGGATCTTTTACACGAAAATGCTTTTAAGATCTGCCATTTGATTCTACGAAATTATCACAATTTATACGGGCTGTTCACGCTATTACTAGCCAGCACTTTTTTTGCAGACAATACGTATTAGAAAAACATTGGAAGATGAAAAAGTAAGACTGTTTCTTGCAAGCTATATAATGGCGTGTGTAATTTTATACGTTTGCGCTTTTTTTTTTTTAATGAAAGTGGCCCTTCAATTTTATATGTTTTCTTATACCATATGAAAACGTGTATCGAAACAAATTCGTTCGTATACATCAAAACGACCTTCAAGGTCATACAAGGTCAGAAATGGAAGAAACGATGTAAACGACTCGAAAAGCAAAATAACGCGTGCATGTGCATTGATACAACGGACTTGTAAACGCATTAGTACGAAATATTCGAAATGTTTCTTCCATGTCTGACCTTGTATGCCCTTGAAATGCATTGTGTCGTATACGAATAAAGTCTGGACACACGTTTCCATATGATATAAAAACACATTTTCATTGAAAAACTTGGTCACCTTCATTTATAAAAAAAATTGAATACGTCATTGGATTATTTGCATACAAACAGTATTATTTTTTCCTCTTTCAATTTTTTTTAATATTTATCATTTGCAAGAAAAATTGTTGGCTAATAATAACGCGAACACCCTGTATATCAACAATTTTTCGAGAATCACCCGTGTTATAGTTTAAATACCTTTTGGATTCACGTACATCAAAACGGAGCATTGAAACTGTACGATGATAATAAACACCGTCCATTTGTTTGAACAGATTTACACTTATCACTGCCGTTTCACCGTTTCATTGTAGGCGAATCGTCCAGTGAATTCATCAAAAGTAGAAACTGATTCTATTCAATCTGTACAGTAGGGATGGGCATTTTTGTCTCATTTGAGACAAACCGTCCCCACCATAGCCCCCACTGTCCCCCACCAGCATCCGCCGTTACCATAGAGCAGTGGTGGGCACGGGTGGAGCCACTAAAATGCCTGCTTCTCCCACCAACCTCTCTTTCATGCAGCGCGCACATTGTACCGCGCTTGATGGAAGGGGACAGAGGGCGCTACTGTGTGGATTGCCCATCACTGAATTAGATAAATGACTTGTACATCTTGTAGCAGTGGTTCTTAACCTCTTTGAAGTCAGGGAACACTGTTGATTATATGAAAAATTAGCGGTTCACCAAAAGTAATGATCCAAAAAACAAACAAAAACATTCGTTGCGCCATTGTACAGCGATTGCTGGAAGGGGACAGAGGGCGCTACGGTGTTGACGGTTTTGCCTCAATTGAGGCAAAATTGCCTATCTCTGCCATAGAGGAAGGAAGTGCTTCGTCCGTCGCAAACAATGCGCAGGCCTCGCGCATGAAAGAGAGGTTGGTGGGAGAAGCAGGCGTTTGAGGGGCCTCTACCGTGCCCATCCCTGCTTTACACTTCCATGTGTATGAATCGCCTGGATTGTACATCAAAAGTGAAAAGTCTAAATTCGCCTATAGTTTTTTTTTGTTTTTTTTTATTAAGCTATAAAACCCCACATGGAATTATTAGCAGCATGCACATGACTGTGCATGCTAACATTACAAAGATCACTTACAGTCTAGGGTTGACAATATATAGTGAATCATATCCAAGTACAATTCTAATGGTACAAACAATGAGACATTAGAAATTTATGTGTATAAAGTAAGGGGCAAGGAAAGGGTCCACACAAAAAGGAATCTATTGTATAGGGTGGAAAGTAACCTTTGTTGCAAAGTTTGTGGATCAAAGCATCTCTATTAGTATCATAGATCGGGCAATGCCATAACACGTGATTAGGATCCTGTATCGGACAACCACATAGGAAACTTGTGTCACCAGCAAGTTTAATTCGCCTATAGTTATCGATCAAGATATCTTTACTTTTGCGCAGCGCACGGTTGCCTGCGCGCTAAACGGCCGCGATGATACTGCGAGAAACAAAGAGTAGCGCGCAACGTGATTTGTTTTTTTGGAACATTATCACTCGTACGCGGGTAATCGTGAATGACGGTTAACGGTTAATAAAATGTTGGCCATGATAACGAAGAATTGCTAACGAGCATGCCTTCGAGCGTGCCATAATACACACCCGATGCGTCCGTGTGTCCGTTTAATTACCGTCTCGAGACTCCGTTCGCAAATTCGTAGACGCGTTCTTCTCGATTAACGAGTGCCCCCAGTGCGCCAGTAATAATTCACTAATTAATAGTTTTGGTTCCGCGGAACCATCAATTAGCCCTCTTCTTGCAATGCCCCGCATGGTAGCCGCCCGAGACTCGACTCGTTTATATACTCCTGAGGAATTTTTGCTCGTCCTCCGCCACTTACGAAGGTGATTCTATTCTCGGAGTATTTAATGATTCGAACTGTAAACTTTCATTTCATTCGGTTACGTATTAACAAGTCCTATCGGACGGTCTTTTTCGTTAGTATGTACCGTGTGTTTATTGCTTGTTCTTCGCGTGATTCTCTGTTTATTGCTTGTTCCAGCGCTATGAAACGATGAACACATAAACGACGAGATATAAACGATGTTTGTGCAAAACACGCCGATGCAAATATTCAATTAATAATGCAGATAGCGTTAGCTATCTTATAAACCCTTTGATATATAAAAATTTCCAAGAAATATGAAAGTTGCGGTCTAAATATGTCTTATACAGTATTACTATTAGTTTAATCCACTTAAAATTAATATACATACAAGCATGCACTTATACAGGGTGTCTCAAAAATAGTGAAGATCTTTGAAATAGGCGGTTCCTAAGGTTATTTAAAGTAACTTTTTCCTTTGCAAAAATGGCCGCCTCGGCTTTAGTAAGGAGTTATTAACGAAAAACATGGACCAATCAGAGCGCGCCTACAGAAGACAGATTCGGGCTCGACCAATGGCAACGCCACGCTCAGCGGAGCCTGTCGGCGAGCCGCGCTTTGATTGATATATAAAAATTTCCAAGAAATATGAAAGTTGCGATCTAAATATGTCTTATACAGTATTACTATTAATTTAATCCACTTAAAATTAATATACATACAAGCATGCACTTATACAGGGTGTCTCAAAAATAGTGAAGATCTTTGAAATAGGCGGTTCCTAAGGTTATTTAGAGTAACTTTTTCCTTTGCAAAAATGGCCGCCTTGGCTTTAGTAAGGAAGTATTAGCGAAAAACATGGACCAATCAGAGCGCGCCTACAGAAGACAGATTCGGGCTCGACCAATGGCAACGCCACGCTCAGCGGAGCCTGTCGGCGAGCCGCGCTTTGATTGATATATAAAAATTTCCAAGAAATATGAAAGTTGCGATCTAAATATGTCTTATACAGTATTACTATTAGTTTAATCCACTTAAAATTAATATACATACAAGCATGCACTTATACAGTGTGTCTCAAAAATAGTGAAGATCTTTGAAATAGGCGGTTCCTAAGGTTATTTAGAGTAACTTTTTCCTTTGCAAAAATGGCCGCCTTGGCTTTAGTAAGGAATTATTAGCGAAAAACATGGACCAATCAGAGCGCGCCTACAGCAGACAGATTCGGACCCGACCAATTGATATATAAAAATTTGCAAGAAATATGAAAGTTACGAACTAAATATGTCTTATACAGTGTTACTATTAGTTTAATCCACTTAAAATTAATATACATACAACAAGCATGCACTTATACAGGGTGTCTCAAAAATAGTGAAAATCTTTGAAATAGGCAGTTCCTAATAGATCGGGCAATGCCATAACCGTCCCATTGCCGATGCAAATATTCAATTAATAATGCAGATAGCGTTAGCTATCTTATAAACCCTTTGATATATAAAAATTTCCAAGAAATATGAAAGTTGCGATCTAAATATGTCTTATACAGTATTACTATTAGTTTAATCCACTTAAAATTAATATACATACAAGCATGCACTTATACAGGGTGTCTCAAAAATAGTGAAGATCTTTGAAATAAGCGGTTCCTAAGGTTATTTAGAGTAACTTTTTCCTTTGCAAAAATGGCCGCCTTGGCTTTAGTAAGGAATTATTAGCGAAAAACATGGACCAATCAGAGCGCGTCTACAGCAGACAGATTCGGACCCGACCAATTGATATATAAAAATTTGCAAGAAATATGAAAGTTACGAACTAAATATGTCTTATACAGTGTTACTATTAGTTTAATCCACTTAAAATTAATATACATACAACAAGCATGCACTTATACAGGGTGTCTCAAAAATAGTGAAGATCTTTGAAATAGGCGGTTCCTAATAGATCGGGCAATGCCATAACCGTCCCATCGCCGATGCAAATATTCAATTAATAATGCAGACTTTCGTTTCTATAAATGTTCTAGCGTTAGCTTTCTTATAAACCCTTTGTGGATTACATTATAGTACAAGATTAACTAACAGTGGGTGGTTCTTGCTTCAGGTATAATGACGGGAGACGAGGAACAAAGCGGAAGCCAATGAACAGTCGCGAAGTGGTGTTCACTGCTCTCTGTAATTACATTATCGATCCTCAGCGGCGTGTCTCTACAAAGACACTATATTTGGCACGTAATATGTATTTTTCTTTACGGTGTAACATTGAAGGAAAATAAAAGATTCAGCTTCCTTGCAACGCGACGGTCGTTTTATACGTTGTGGCGTAATCGATTGCTGCGTGAAGCGAGATACAGGGTTTCCCAATTAAGACACGTCTAATGTCAATAAAACACATTCCGATTTAGAAAATTGTTTAAATCTCTATTCTAACATACACTCCCATTCGTAAGTATGGGGGCACCGTTTAACAACGAATAACTTTTTCAAAATTGGACCGTACAATTTGGGTTTTTTTCGAAATATTAGAAGGACGTAAAAATCACTATTGGTCGAAATTGTGAAGAAAAAAAGTAATGGTCACGATTTTTAACTTTTTTTATCTGTACCGATAACGAAAATTTAAGAGATATCTTTTGTATACCTAACGAGTTATATACATATACAAAATTGTATTGAAATCACCATAGAATAGCCATAGGCATTGAGAGCAGTGATGGTATATGGTCTCGGTTTTTCTCACATGCACGTAAGTTGAAATTTCGCCTTATTTATGTTTAGTTTGGAAAATAAATTATTGATGAGTAGTAATAAAGATTTAAAAGAACTCGAACCATATTTTCATTTATAATATATTTTTAATATTTATTGTATGAAATAATAAAATAACATGTTATTTGACATTTGAAATACTTATCTCAAATAAGAAAATAACTTGTTATTTTATTATTTGAACTGATATATTTCACGAAGTAAAAGAATAGATAATTCTTTTCCTAAAATTATTTTGTTCGACAAAATATAACATAATTTATTTCAAATAGTGAAACATTTTTGTGAAATAACTTTTTATTTCAAGTAATATTTCAAATAAAGTTTAAAACATTGTATCTGAAATAATGCCCAGCTCTGCACTGCACTACATCGTAAACTAGTTCTTCTAACATCTCGAAAAAAGCTTAAATTGTTCGGCCTAATTTTGATGATGTTATTTTAACGGTGTCCTCATACTTATGGACGGGGATGTATGTAGTAATGAAATGTATCATTAATGGTAGTCGATACAGTAACAGCAGGCTTTCGTAAACCTAAGCACTGGCAGATTAAATGGCTACAAACATTGTTGATCGTTTGAAGCGATTATCTTATTCGACCCAGTTCGAAAACCGTTGTTCGCCGTCTTGTTCCGTCGAAAAATGTATGGAAAGGTGGGGAGGGGATGAAATCGCCGCATGGGAACTTGGGAACCGAGTCTTTCATCGAGGGTATTCGGGAAGCGGATAAAAGGATCGAAAAGATTTTAGTAGCGAGTAATCGCGGCGTGTACGATAGTTCGCCGAACGATCCTCTTTTATGGGATGCAGATGGTCTTTCTTCAGAATTTTCCTTCCGTTCCGAATGCCGCCGTGCACCCTTACTCCACATTTTCGCTCACAAAGGATCGGTTATTTAGCTACTTCTCCATGTCCGTTCGAAACCGCATACACTACGAGTATAATATCCAACAATAGCCAAGTATAGGTTTTAAATATTCTGCTGCGGGCACATAGTCTTGTGGTCCACTTTCGAAATAAGTTATCTCCATAAAATATTTCATATAAATATATTAATATATTCTTAAATCTAATTGGTAATTTCAAGTGCTATCTCTCGAGCAGGTTTTGTGGATTGTCCGGAAGATACATTGCATAAAATCAGACGTTAGAGTCAGAGATGATAGCACAAAAGATGCTTAGATAATGCTTCATCTATTTTTTGCTTTTCACTTTAACACGTTCAGCGCCCACTCCACAATCATAAAAATTACACAAAATCGAAGCAATATATTTAATAAAACAAAAACTAAGAAGTTTAGTTTTGTGATATTAATTACTGTTTCAAACCTCTTCTATTCCTCAGATCGTAAGGAAATTTTGTACACTCAATCTACCAACGTAAAAATTAATTTTCAATTCTGTATAAATAATTCCGTCACTCAGATATGGGTGACTTGGCGCTGAACGTGTTAAAGTAACAAATTGTATTGAATTCAGTAATTTCATGTTTCAACGGAACACATCTTATATCGCAAATAGAAAGAAATCAAACATTTTTCAGTATCTCGGAACAAAAAGTGGCCAAATTTTCATCCTCTGGAGAATTGCAAGGTCCCCACCATCGAACCTCTTCCCACTACTAGGTACAGTCGTAGAGGTAGCGAGTGCTGCGCGCGCCGCGAGGTTCTCATGGTGTGGGAAAGAGTGGGGGAAGAACACAAGCGGGAAAGGTGCCTCAAATAGCTCCGGAGCTACTGGTTGGAACTGCCTGTCCTGGAATGTGTGAGAGTTAAAACCATGTACATACTACTTATCATGCATTTATTCACTAGTAAATTCCAGAGATAGTGCATCTATAGTATATTATTGATTAAAACTTCATAGCTACGACAAAATTTGTTAACATTAGATCCATCAAACGCTAAAAGTGTCCGATTTTGTATTGTAAAATTTATTTAACCAGACTTTGTGCGATTTTTCTCATAATATTTATTATTCAATAATTACACAAAAATATGTGTGATAATCGTAAAGAAAGAAATTAACTGCTTATTAATTGATTGCAGATTTTTTACTCGAGTTTAATCGACTTTTGGAGAACTAATTAACAAGACTATGAGTTAAACAGACTTTATTCGATTAAAAACTTAATGCAAGTTATAATGATATGTTAAAAGATATACCACATTATATTTTGCATATTGATTTTTTACTGTAAATATTTAAATAGATAATTTCAAAAGATATAAACACCACAAGTATTATTAGCGAAAAAGTAATTTTGAAATTAATTAAATGTATGGTCGTATAAATGGATTTAATAAAACGAAAATACCTGAAATGAAACGCTGGAATTGATTGCCAGGATTACATACTGTAATGAGTAACCAGAAAATAAATATTGAAAAAACGGGAAAATGAAACTATGTAAAATATGTACGAAAGACAATTGCCTCTGCAACATATTGGAAAAATGTGCTACAAGACTAAAGAAACCGGGAAAGCAGAAAAAGAGATAATGGAAGGCAAAGAAGGAGTAAGTTTGAAACGCAAAAATAAGAAAAGAAGAACGTCAGGACAGAGTAGATCGTTAAAAAGATAACTATAACAGGCGGATTCAGTGTATTTCAAGAAAGGCCTCATTATTTTCTTATAAAAAGTTAAACAGTTCACTTTTTGAAGCTATTCAATGTCACTCTGTCACCGTCGAAGTTGTTAACAAGTTAATCTACTTACCTGATAAAACTGATTAATATTTCGAATCATCATAACCTAAATAGTGGTCATGGAACCGTGTCTACACTAAGACAAAGAATAGGGAGCGATGTATTCCGGCTAGAATGGCAAATCAAGCGTATCGCTCGCTGAAATATCTCGTCCAGAGTGTCTAGGCAATGAAATCGGGTCGCCCGATATCTCATCCGTCCTCGTGAAAGCGTAAACTCGATGGAACGTTTTACACTGGCTCGGTGTACACAATGTAATAACTAGTTACCACCTAAATGAACAAATATTCACGATCGATTGGCGCTGGGGTTTCTCGTTAGCTGGAACGCGAGAGCCAAATCGATGCGTCGTGAAATCTTAAGTGTACATATAGTCGCTCCAATTAATTACAATTTCTGCATACCGAATAAACTTTTCCTGACTATTTCTACAGTACAAAATTCGAAAGAGGACTCTATGACATTTTCATTATAAGAAAACTGTGTGAGTGTGTCATCTTTATTTTTAATACTCACGACACTTAAGTTGAGGGAACCTCTACCTGAACCTGTCGAGAATAAAGATTGATACATTTCTACGCAGAATTTCATACTCTATCGATTTACGATACAAAAGATATGTCATTCTATTTACAGAAATCAAAGTGACCTTGGAATCTCCGAGACGCATTCGTCCTTGTTCCAATCACAATATTTCTCCCTCTACATTAGGGCTGGGCACGGTTGGGGCTCCTCAAACGCTTGCTTCCCCCACCAACCTCTTTTCCATACAGCGCGCACGTTCGTCGCGTTCACTGACGTGAATATTGTAATATTGCATAAATGAGGATAGTTAACATTTCGAGCATTTATTGTGGTTTGTAAAGGTCAACTCGCCGTAAACAACGCGTAATCTTTGCTGAAACACGTAAGTTTTAAACTTCCACATTTTATCCGCTCCAACATGATTATTCTTGCTCCAGGTCATTTCAAGGTCAAAAAAGTGGTATCCACTAAATTCAATTTTTTATTGTCTATCATGCTATCGTAAAAAAATATACTATTCCGTTTAAAAAAACATCGGTGACCTTGAAATTTCATTAAAAAAACACGACATAAAAAATTTTTTTCTTTACCATTATATTTGCCCCCTGCAATAATGTCACTTTGTCCTCTGAAGTTTTCTGATAGGACTGTAAATACAACAGATATTTAGGTGTTCCCATTTATGTGGGACACCCTGTATATGTATATATATATATATATGGAATATTACAATAATATAAATATTAACATGTAATAATATATTATATATATATAGATATATTTCATATTATTATATGTATATATATTATTATTATTATTATATGTATATATATATTATTATTATTATTATATGTATATATATATTATTATTATTATTATTATATGTATATATATTTCATATTATTAATAATATTTATATTACTATAATATTTCATATTATTATATGTATATATATATATATATATATATATATATATATATATATATATATATATATACATTTCATATTATTACAGATAACGGAAATGTTAAAGATAGGCGTAGTTATCGAGCCACCCTGTACATCAGGGAGTTTTTATCGTTCTCCGGTTGCAAACTCTGGTTGCAAGTGGCTGCTACTCGTCCGAGAGTCTCGTTGTACGACTATTAAACGAAAGATGACATATAACGGTCGAAAGACGAAAGAGACAGTGTTTTCGGAATCGAGCCGGGTTGAGTGTTCTGGCCGGGAAATAGTCATACCGGAAGTCAAACACGAATCCGCAGTCTGCGAAGCTGCTTCGGCGACGCAACAAATTACGGGTAAACAGGGGAAACGATCGTATACGTACGGGGCGTTTCCGTCGCGACTATTGATTCCTCATTGTCGTACGCGGTGCGAGAGGGACACGCGAGGCGGACCGCCACCGCCATGCCATCGCCACCGCTGCCACCAACGCTGCCACCGTTACTGCCACCGCCGTTGCCGGCGCGTGGACAAAAAGGTAAAACTACCACACACTTCCCGACGTACGGCGGCCTTTTACCAAGCAGCTGGCTTTCCCAAACTTTTCCAATCTCTCGTTACCACGAATTTAGTCAGGCGAAACGGTACCCGGACCCCCTGGAAACTAAATATTGCGCGCTAACGGCACGCCGATTTAGTAAAACGCCCGACAGAGTTCCTTCTTGGACGAAGTCGATGGTATCGGCCTTTTTTTCCAAGGTATTTTTACGGTGTTCGGTTCCGATTGAAATACAGTGGATACCCCGTGTCGCAAACTTTCTCTCATCTATACAAGGTGTGGTTAATAAGTTTCTAAAGACTTTTTTGTCAAATCAACTTTCAACGGTTTATACATTTACAGTCTGTCCTACAGGAACGCGTCGGCGATATTTCTGGAATTACATGTTTGTAAATAACATTATACGAGGTCTGATCAAAATAATTCCAGGACTATTTAAATTGCGCGCCAACGAAAGGTCGGGGCGTGGGGAATTGATTTAAATGTTTAGCACTAACTTTCCTGAGGATTAGCGAGTTTTCAAAATTTCGATTACTTTCTTGGTTCCAAATCTACAGCTGTTTCAGTGAAACAAGATATTTGCCATTTCCCGATGCTTCCAGGATTGGAAACAACGGTGGGAAAAATGTATAGCTTGCCATGGGGAGTACTTTGAAGGGGACAATGTTGAATAACTTGTACGAATGTTAAATAAATTTATAAGAAAATAAGTCCTGGAATTTTTTGATCAGACCTCGTATAAGTCGAATCTACACTTCAAACACTAACGCGCTTTTACTTAATACTAAACCTACTACGGTCAAATGACCGGTTTTATATTCTGCAATTATTGAAATTGTAAAAATTCGTTTATGTAAAATAATGGAATAAATTTCCTTGTTCAAGCATCTGTTATATTAGAAATTACGGACGATCTGAATAAATCTAGGGTTGCCATTTTTAGTTTAGTGTTAATAGTGGACAGATTGACCTCCATTATCGATCATAGTTTGGCAACGCGTTGGCGTGCTTTCTACTCACTTTTTGAATATAATATAATTTATATATAATATAATTATAGTATAATTTATATATAATATAATAGCATAGTATAATTTATATATAATATAATAGCATAGTATAATTTATATATAATATAATAGCATAGTATGATTTATATATAATATAATAGCATAGTATGATTTATATATAATATAATAGCATAGTATAATTTATATATAATATAATTATAATATAATTATATATAATATAATTATAATATAATCATAATATAATTATAATATAATTATAATATAATTATAATATAATTATAATATAATTATAATATAATTATAATATAATTATAATATAATTTATCAAAAATACAATACAATTTTCGTTTCAACTATTTTTTCATATGCCAAGTAGTTTCCAAAATAATTGATGGTAGCACACATAACCTCAATCAGCCTGCATAATACCCCCGCCGTGTGGTATCGAAACGCTGCTGATCAATCGCTACGAAATTTCGTGCCGAAGCAGGAAATTATATTGATCGTCGGGTTTCAGCGTATTACAATTTATTGTTCCCCAGGATCGAATGGTTTTCTGCTTAAGTGGCCGGTTCGAATTTCCCTGTGGCCGTCGCGTCGGTGGGCGGAATAATTTATCGAACGAGACGAATGTCCCGGCCGCGAGACCGTCGTCGTCGTCGTCGTCGGCCAACTTTAAATCCTAGTTGGAGCGCGCTAAGGAAGATCGATATGAGTTTTTAAGGGACACGCGAACTTCCGTTTCGGCCACGAAACGTGACCGTTGTGTTTCACCTTCTTGGAACCGCGTTCCGAAGGAAACCGGGCCGAGACCCGTTCGAACAACTTGGTCCCCGAGGCAGCCATGACAGGATGAGATTAGCGGTTTGCGTTACAGCTACCAACACAACAACCGAAGACGTCTCGCTCCATCTGCTAACAGCGACGAGTGCAAAAGGTTAACACGTTCACTGTCGTGATCTCCGAGCCGTGAAGGTGCAGGAACGTAATGGACTTTTTGTTCTGATAACAGCCGGTCTTCTTATTAATACTTGACCTGTTGATATCGAGCAATTTTTTACTCGTGCTGAGCCATGGTAAACAGCTATGGTATAAACACTTCTAAATCGAAAATTCACGTTCACTGTTCTAGACATCTAACTTTCAATTTGAGAGGCAAACATATAAACACAAAATGTCCACAATACAACGAAGAGAGAAAAAATACTCCTCCTTTGTCCGGGGCACCAAAATTTAGGGCAGCCATTTTGGCTTTATTTAAAAAAAAAAATATATATATATATATTCTTAAGGGACGGCAATTTGTCTTTTTGTCCGGGGCGACGTAACCGCTAGAACGGGCGCTGATGTATTGAGTAATCACAATTTTGTAAAGCTTAATTTAGCAATTATATAAAATAGTGAATTTATAATGTCAACTCTCTGTAGGAAATACCAACGCTGTCATTCTGATATAATTTGCCAAAACTGTAAACTTATTTTCTGCTTGTCGATGTACTGAGTAATTCAAATTTTAACGAAAGTGTGCAAGTAGATTAAAAGGAGAAATCGGTTTTAAAGCTTGATTTAGCAATTATATAAAATAGTGAATTCATAATGTCAACTCTCTGTAGGAAATACCAACGCTGTCACTCTGATATAATTTGGCAAAACTGTAAACTTAATTTCTGCTTGTCGACGTACTGAGTAATTCAAATTTTATCGAAAGTGAGCAAATAGATTAAAAGGAGAAATCAATATAAAGCTTAATTTAGCAATTATATAAAATAGTGAATTTATAATGTCAACTCTCTGTAGGAAATACCAAAGCTGTCACTCTGATATAATTTGTCAAAACTGTCAAGTTATTTTCTGCTTGTCGATGTAGTGAGTAATTCAAATTTTATCGAAAGTGTGCAAGTAGATTAAAAGGAGAAATCGGTTTTAAAGCTTAATTTAGCAATTATTTAAAATGCTGAGATTATAATGTCAATTCTGTGTAAATTATACCACGGCTAGCACTCTAATATAATTTGTGCAGACTATAAAATTATTTTCTGTCCGTCGATGTATTGCGTGATCCATATTTTGCTAGAAGCACGTATGTAGGTTAAAAGAGCAGTGATACATTTATTCAGTATGTATTTCATCAAATAAACGCTTTTGTTTCTGTTGTTTTTTTTTTTTGTAGGTGTTAGTTCGCTAGTGAACGTGTTAGGCGAATTAAAGTAGCGCTGGCTCCGAAACGGATGCTTGTTATCCTGTATCGAGCACGAGAAAGGTCGTAGAACCGTTGAGACAATAATATCTGTACTACTTGCACTAGCCGTGGAAGTTCTGCCAATGGTCTTGGCGACAAGCCAAAAGTTTCCGTTAAAAGTCTGATTCATGCGGTGAAAGTAAAAGTTTTTACTGATATCGCTGGTCATTGGGTTCCCTGCGACTGGGCTATCGATACGGTAACACGGAAACGATCACCGTGACATTTTATAGATCCACTGTCAATAAAATCATTCACTTCTATAGCAATAAGTAACTGAATAAATTAAAGAACTTTATTAGCAAAGTCTTTCGTTGACAGGAGTATATAGGTTATATTTTACTTGAATCTAAGTATTCGAAACACTCGTTGTTTAAAAAAAGACAACATTTGTGTTTTGTTCTTTCGCATTCTATTATGTGTCACACGGTGATTAATGTTTTACTTTATTTAGTAGATTCGTTTACCAATAACATTTCGCGATTTATTCTCAATCAATTGTTTTGTTAATTATGATGTATCACATAAAATTTCTTTACCCGAATCGCTGTCTAACGATATAATAGAGAAATAATTATCTAATCCAGGCATGGGCATGGGTGGAGCCCTTCAAACGCCTGCTTCTCCCCCTCTCTTTCATGCGCGACGCCTGCGCACTGTTCGCGACAGGCGAAGCACTTCCTTCCTGGTGGGGGACAGTGGGCGCAATGGTGGGGACGGTTTTGTCTCAATTGAGACAAAAATGCCCATCCCTGATGTAATCCTTCGCGAATGGCACAGAAAGAAAACAAACAATTTAGAACACATTATTAAAATAAACGTGTTAAGGAATAGTAACTTTCAAAGTAACATCTGCAACAGATAACCCAGAACTGTCAGATCGCCTGACAGGTGGCGCGATATATGCTTAAGTAACGCGCCTGGACTATCTCTCTCTCTCACTCCTTCTTTCTTCTGCCGTTGTCTTGTCAACAGCTTGTCTGTCGCGTTGTTTAGCATTGTAGCATACAAATTATGTTCATCATTATGTTTAAATATACTTATAGATACAAGCCAATTTAGTATTTTTTCCCCAAGAAAACGTGACATGAAATTGGTACAATCAGATAATGATTCACTTCAATTGCAACACAATTTATGAACATATTGTTAACAAATTCTTTCATAATATAGTAAAATCAATCGATGCAATGCAAACAAAGTTAAATATTTTAATTCAATATTTTTACTTGCAAAATTTCGGTGTTTTTAAACATTGCTGGCTTTAGGGGACCTCGAGTGAAGTATCGGGCAAGTTCTTTTTCACCTAATTTCTGATTCGCTTTTAAGAATCGGCGTTAAGTCGAGGAGTTACTGTACAGAGTAGGGAAAAATTATTGGTCATCCTTTTGGGAGCTGATAGAACTCGTCGAGATCGCCAATATTGAATCATAAACATGGTGCCGCAAAATTAACTTTCAAGGTCATTTTCAATGTCAAATTTTTTTATTGGCTTAATCGATTCTACTCGTCGAGCTGAACAAAAGTCTCAAAGGGATCATATGCCGAAAATCAATATTTCGTAGAGAAGTTTTTGTTTGAACTTTTAGAAGCCAAAAAATATACAAATTTTTCAGAATCAGGTTTGGGGGTTGATTTTCGCTAATCATGATCAGGATATTCAGAACATGATTTTAAGAACTTTATAATTATCAGATTTATTTCTGACTTAATAAAAATCTTTTTTTTTTTAAATTTCAGGCAAAAAAACTTGAAACGAAGATTTGTCTATGAAATATTAATTTCCGACATATGGTCTCTTTGAGAATTTTCTTCAGCTAAACGAGTAGAATCGACTAAACCAATAAAAAGATTTGACATTGAAAATGACCTTGAAAGTTAATTGTGCAGCACCATGTTTATGATGCAATGTTGGCGATCTCGACGAGTTCTATCAGCTCCCAAAAGGATGACCAATAATCTTTCCCCACCCTGTACAGTAATTTTGCGGACTGTATGTTCGCAGTTTTACGGTGTTTCGCGATAAAGTCGACAACGACGAATCGACAAACGCTGGTGCGAATAAAAATCGGCGACTAGACGGAATGAAATCGTGCGCGAGTTGACGTGCACCGGGCCCGAATGCACTATGCACCGATACTCGCTTACTCGCGGATGGCAACGCGAAGCGAAGGTTCGCCGTGAGTCGGGTTGTCTCTGCGCGCGCGATGCGTGCGGCGATTACAAAGCGATGGCATTATATGCAAGACACGTTCCCCCGGCGAGAAATTGTCTCTACGAGAAAAGAAACGCGGCACTGTTACACGGATCGCGGAAATTGTTAATAGACCACGCTTGGAACGTGGAACAATATTTTTCAAGGAAACTATCGCGACGGGAACGCACCTTGCCGCGTAATGTTTTCGAAACCGGTTCCTGCCGATTCGAATGCTTTTGATATACACAGTCTGCCCACACATCTATAAAAATTCACAGGCTCCCACAGAGTGGGATGCAATTCGTGGTACACTTATAATTAAATTATATAGAAGATGAGAAGTACATTTCATAGCGGGTTCTTCGTTTTAGAAATCGATTTGAACATTTTTTGAACAACCACTAGCATTTTTGTGCTGTTCATAGGCCAAATCACTATTTTTCCATCTTTTTCACAGTTTACTGCCACTTCATTAATGCTCGACATTTTACATTTAGAATAAATCTTAATATTAGGGGGACCGGAAAGTAATGTCGTTTTCTTACATTAAATTCAAACACATAAATTTTGAACGACTTTTTATTTTTAATCAACGATATAATCACCCTCATTATCAACAACCTTTTGCCATCTAGTGTGCAAATTTTCAATGCCGGATCGATAAAAATGAATTGGTTTTTGAGCAAAATATATAGAGATAGCGTTTTGGATATCATACAAAGGCGTTGATTCAAAATCGGCCAAAATTACCCAAGACCAATTTTCCTGAAACGTTGCATATTGGTAGCCCTTTGGGTCTAACATTGATTCCGTGTATCGCCTGATTTTAGCCAAAAACGCTGTTGGTTAAACCAGCAGCGTTTTATTTATTTTGCCCCGATTTGGATTAATTTCTCATATTATTAGGTAAAAAAGAAATTTTTGGAAATTTTATTAGTAAATGATAAAACTGTAATATATTTTAAATTTTCATTGTATATATATATATATATATATATATATATATATATATATTGTAAAGTAAATGATAAAACTGTAATATATTTTAAATTTTCATTATAGGCGCAGATAAAAAAAGCGAAAAATCAGGACCATTTCCTTCTCCTTTGCAATTTCGACCAATGGTAATTTTTAATTCATTTCATTTATAAATCAGCTAGTAACCAATACTTCTAACACCTCGAATAAAACCTCAAGCAGTTTAAACGAATTTGAAAAAAGTCATTCGTTTTTAAAGGTTGTTTGTATTGCACGAACACCTGCAAGAACATAAACTCTCGGCAGCGAACGTGTTAATTAATTAAGAATTGCGTGTGCAATCCGGCAGCCGTTCCAAATTAGGCTGGCATCCCTTTCAGGCGATGCTCGAGGAAAGCGGTAGAAGTCAACAAATAATTACGGTAGAAGTGTATTTTGTTGGCGGGGTGGGAGGGAGGGCTTGTTTGCTCGATCCCGGCGCGGTAGATGGAATTGCAAAGAGAAACGAGCAGTCGAAGGCGGTGACGGACGACCGCGGCTTCATTACCGTCGTTAAGAAAATGGATACTGGTAGCGGTGCGCGCGCGCGCGTGCAGGCACGAATTTCGAAATCGTAACCGTTCGCTTCGGATGAGAGTCTTGCGAGGTACACTGGCCAAGGAAGAGCAGTAGAAACTGGAACTCGTAGAATTGCGGATTCTAGGGGATGTAGGCGGTGGTCCGCTTTCGTTTCAGACCGTGTGACATTTTCGTCGGACGTGTCGCTTCGTCGGTTTTATGATCTCGTCAATCGGGAAACATAACGCAGCTTTGAAATTTTCTCGACCGTCGATCTCCCCGCGTTCTTGCGCCTTTCTCTCTTTTCTTCTTTTCGGTATCATTCGAGGAATAAGGATTAAGCGGGGAATGGTTTTTTGTTTTGTAAAAAATTCGATTTTTTACTAAACTTCTCCATTGAATTACATATTTAAGCAAAAATTGCACGGAGTCTGAATAAATACAATCTTGTCGTTCTTATAATAGGCCAATCGCGTTTAGCGCTTGGTGGTTCTAGTATTAAATCAGAATAACTTTTTTAACCCTCAGCACTCGAGTGGTGACTCTGAGGCACCACTAAAAATTACTATACCATTATTCAAAATATTGTTTACATTATTAAATTGATATTCAATAAATTCGTTACCAAAAATTTAAGTATTCTATGAAATATTATATCAGTTCCATTTGTTCATCACTAAAAATGGCACCACTGAAAATTACTATACCATTATTCAAAATATTGTTTACATTATTAAATTGATATTCAATAAATTCGTTACCAAAAATTTAAGTATTCTATGAAATATTATATCAGTTCCATTTGTTCAAAATGATAAAAATCATATAGAATGGAAATATTCTTGATCGAAAAAAAAAGTTTGGTTATGGAGTTAAAATACTTCGGAGCGCAAAGGGTTAAAATTCTGTCGAACCACTTGTCTTCTCTTTTCGCATTTAGAAGCATTGATTTCCTAAATGACGTACAGATTTTGAATTCTTTCTGTAATTAATTTAGAAATCTTTTTGGCTTTATGGCAACGTGTTAAGGGATGCATGAGAATAATAATAAAAATGTAGAACAACTAGACTAACATTAAAGAAATTGATTAACTTCGCGTAAAATCATACCTTTGTTTCAAGTGACCTAGTATTAGTTAAAGCGCTCACTCTAATTTCGAAGAAACTTGCTATCTGGATCGTTTACAGCAGGGATGGGCATTTTTCTTTGAATTGAGACAATCCGTCCCCACCATATCGCCCGCTGTCCCCCACCAGCAACCGCCGTTACTTATAGAGTAGGGGAGTGCTTCGCCCGTCGCGAACAGTGCGCAGGTCTCGCGCATGAAAGAGAGGTTGGTGGGAGAAGCAGGCGTTTGAGGGGCCCCTACTGTGCCTATCCCTGGTTTAAAGCATAATCGGAGAAATCATTGGAAAATCTATTATGAAACCCAATGAAACAAAATAATTAGAATTAGTGAAACGAATGGATTATAATTAAACGATTTTTACCGAGTATCGCATTATTGATGAACTGATTGGTCAAGCGTTCCCACAGACTTTTAAGTAAACAAGAAAAATAAGTTTTAGAGACGTTTATTTTAATAGCACTCGCGTTTCGAATCATTATGGGGTAATTAAAGTAGTACTTAAAGTAATATTATAGGATTGTTTCTTGCTTCAATGGTACGTAATGATATAGGATAGTACAATTCTTCGAGTGTATAGATTGGAAATATTTGTTCAACTGAATGTTTGCTTTAGTGAAACTATCTGCGTCGTTCGAAGAATAATTAGAGAAACTAGACAGTATGAGAAGTAGTTAATCACTGCAAACTGTGTCGTAATTCTATGAGA
Organism: Sphecodes monilicornis; assembly: GCA_913789915.3. Taxonomy (NCBI): domain Eukaryota; kingdom Metazoa; phylum Arthropoda; class Insecta; order Hymenoptera; family Halictidae; genus Sphecodes; species Sphecodes monilicornis. The sequence goes on from OU565287.1 coordinate 24,293,045, forward strand.
CCTGTTGAAATGAGATTCTATTTATAGTACTGCGTTCGATATAACGTTTGTAAACTAATGCACATTCTGGATCATTTAGTTAATAAGCAGGTGGTAGCACAATTACCAATATAAGAGGAACAAAAGAAATTCGGCGTGGAACTGACAAGAGTCTTAGATTTTGTCGAAAGTTTGCATACTGGTATATTTCGTTCTCCTGTTTATAAAAATATAGCATTATAGGCGGAGATACTCAATAATTTTTGAGATATTTACAATTTAAATTTCATTATACCCGTTAAGCCGTTAAGTACAGTTTTGGTTGAAATTTTTGTCAAGTGTCAAACGGCGCGATGGTAACGTACTAGATTCATTACCGGGAAGGCCAGTGTTCAAATCCTTTTTTCCATTTTTTTCTTTTTTTTCAGTTCAGTTTATCTATTTTAATTAATTGTATTTTGTTGGTTCATAATATTTATAGGAAACAAAATATAAAAATTTTATTGAAAAGGAACATAATATAAAAGAAACACTAACTTCATCAATCTTAACGTAGCTCAAAAGTTGTTGAGTATCGACGCCTGTAATGCTACATTTTCATAAACAGAACGAAATCTACCAATATGCAAAGTTTCGAGAAAATCTGAGACTCCATGACCGCGTCTTCTTCTTGCGAGTCTACACTACCGCCATTGTCAAGCGACTCGCAGAACTTAGTCGACAATCCAATATAAGGATTTTACATTCTATATTCCAAATGTTTATTACACTCTATTAACACTAGATTTACGGGACCGTCAAAATGACGGATTCAAAAATTTTTAATTTACGACTATTAAGAGTGTAAGGAGGCATTCGCGAAGAATTATTAAATAGATTTATTTTTTTGTGTACATATTACAATAAAAATCGCTGAAGATCTAAGTAAATACAATATTATTATTTTTATAAAGCAATGTAAAATTAAGACTGTCCATTCCATGCAATCTGTGTGGTTTCAAACAACTATAATATCGTTCTCTGTCTCTTCAAAAAGAGTGTACAGCAAATAAAAATGGTTCCTCTATTCTTAGAACGCGCGGCATCACAATTCCAGTTGATTTTTCATACAAATCGCACTCGATTAGGAGAACACTGGGCCGCGGTATTATTCTCGAACGGATTTCAAAGTCGAGGGGATTACTTTCTGCTCTTTCGCTCCTTTCACATTGAAATTTTCATTTTTCCCCTCCCGGGGCGACCGAGTTTATAACATGGCGAATTTATCAGGGGTTAAATCACAGGAATGGAATGCTCGTAGGGTGTAAAGATGAAATCAGCGTCGGTAGGTCGAGCCTGTGTGGAAAAGAGAAGGAGAGAGAGAGAGAGAGAGAGAGAGAGAGAGAGAGAGAGGGAGAGCGCGAAACAGAGAGGATCCAGATTAAAGATTTCGATAATGGAAATTCGTGATGCAAAGGTCCGCTGCTCGGACCCCGGCATCGTTCCCGGGATCGTAATCGAATTGTTATCGCTTCGTTTCACAGCGTAGAGTAATTATTTTTAATTTAGTTTCGCGAACAGATGCACGCGCTCTCGGCTCAGTAGTAGGATCTTTCGTCATGCACGAACGATTCATTTTAAAGTCATCGACGAACTACCACGGCGACTATTAAAAAAGAACCTAATTCTTTTTTTACCCTCCCCATGATTCCTCTCCGCCGGTTGAAACTATTGAATTATTTCTGCGTCGAATCACGATTCATTGAACTTTTCCGACGATACCGTATTGGATATGAAGAATCTTTTGCTTTATTTCTGTTTCGTATATTTACTCGACGCTTCGCGAACCAATACAAGAATGGAGTGCAGTGTACTGTGCATAGGTGATTGCAGATAAAATAAAACAAATAAAATCGTACAGGCAATTTTTTCGTGGTTTAATATAGACGGCTAATCGAATTTAGTTTTAGCAGTTTTAGCGAAAGAATCGTTATGATTGCAGTAACTGTGAAATCAAAAATGGTAAAATCTAATTCTTACCAATCTGGTAATTCTATAACAGTACGTATACATAGCTGGCTGAAATCTTCTGTACACCGACTACTGTACAGCGATAAAGAACACAGTGAAACTTGTTTATTACATTTTCTACACTCTTACAAATTAACCATTTTGAGGTTACCAATGCTACCTTCTATGATTTACAAGGAAAGTTAGAAAACTCGGGCATCCGGAAAATCGTGTAATTTTTTGTGCAAGTACCAGTGGCGCGTTATGACTACTTGGGGCCCCTGGGCAAAGTAGAATTTCGGGGTCCCTAACCCCAACTAAATAACTTTCACGTTGGAAAGAATAAAACAATTGTAAAAACTACATATTTGTTATTGTATAAAAAGCGAAATAAATTTTCCTTCATCCATGAAAACCTTTTAAATAAAAATACAAAATATTTGGTTTGTGTTCGGGGCCCCTAATCCCAACTAAATAACTTTCACGTTGGAAAGAATAAAACAATTGTAAAAACTACATATTTATTATTGCATAAAAAGTGATCTAAATTCTCCTTCATCCATGGAAACCTTTTACATAAAAATACAAAATATTTGGTTTGTGTTCGGAGCCCCTAATCCCAACTAAATAACTTTCACGTTGGAAAGAATAAAACAATTGTAAAAACTACATGTTTATTATTGTATAAAAAGTGAAGTAAATTCTCCTTCATCCATGGAAACCTTTTACATAAAAATACAAAATATTTGGTTTGTGTTCGGAGCCCCTAATCCCAACTAAATAATGTTCACCTTGGAGAGAATAAAACAATTGTAAAAACTACATATCTATTATTGCATAAGCAGTGAAATGAATTCTCCTTCATCCATGAAAACCTTTTAAATAAAAATACAAAATATTTGGTTTGTGTTCGGAGCCCCCTCTTGTTTGGGGCCCCGGTCATTTTCTCAAGTTGCCCATAGCGTATTACGCCACTGGCAAGTAGGGTAATTCATCTGTAAGTGACCAAAGTCATAAAAGCTCGAAGCTTCATTTAGTAGAATAAAAGAAAGAATTTTGCAACACAGATAAATTACTCTACTGTTACTCAAATCTTCCGAAATTTCGAGTCTCCTAACTTCGCCTATCAAACCGAAAATCACTTTACAGATCACGAGGCCTCAAATTACCCAAGCGATACATTACCATTTGAATGAACGGTCTCCGATAGCTTCCTTGATTACTCGTAGTGTATCATCGACGTCCAGTGGCCGTTGGAGGCGTGTTTCCTTAATAAATGCAATCCGCGTCCGCGTAATCTCTGGGCAGAGGATATCAATTTTTACGACGACGTTAGCCTCGCGCGGGCGACGTAGCGTTGTGCTGGTTTGAGTTCGTTATCGGCTCGAAATTCTTCTCAATTTCCGGGAGAGGAAATCGACCGGTCAGCCGAAGCAATCTTGCTAACTGAATTCCATCTCTTGATGGACAAAAGCCAGCCGGGGCTAGGTGGTCTGTGCCGATGCTGGTTGCTGGTTGCTGGATGCCGTTGTCCGGCCGTCGGCGTTACGACGGTCCTGCCGGAGGCCGTTTCTAGGTCAGTTGACTCAACTAGTTCGCCGGTTCTGGGTCGGTCACCGTTTGTCTAAGTTCCGAATGCGCGCTCCAGCTCCCCTATCGCGTTGAAAGTCAGCCACGAATGAACTTGGTCGCTGGGAACACGGACGAGGACGGAAGTTTTCGCCGATGGTACCATCTGTGATACGAGAGAATTAGTTACCCAGACGCGTTGAGCGCGGGACGAGGACACGGGCAGCGGGAGACAACGCCGCGACAACGGTGAAGTTACGGACGAGCGAGCGGAGATAATTGTTGTTTGCTAAATTCCGGGAACCCGGCCGATATCTTGTAACGGAACTATCTTCTGCTTTCGTACGTGCGTCTACATTATTATTCCATTAATTGAGCCACCGCGAACGCGGACACACTGCCAGCCGTTTTATCGATTTCTTCACTGTCCCCCTCCCTGCGACTCGGAACCCCTTTCATCCCCGTTCGGGGTCTCAGCCAGCACTTTGCTGCGGGACGCGTGATTTTCTCTCGATGGTTCCCGTTCGCTGGAATTCAAGCACGACAATTGCAGTTTCGGATTTAAGGAAAGGATTCTCTCGCCCTCCCTCCCTCTGCCTCTTCCTTTCTCTCTTCGCCCTCTTCCTCTTCTACTCTCCTCCGCATCCCCTCTTTAACTTACCCCTTTTGCCCCTCTGCTCGGTATCCTTCGTGTCAAGCTACAACGCGAACTATCCTTTTGTCCTTGGATTTCCTTTGTACTGATACTTTGGCACTCGGATACTCGCACGGCAGCAAGGACCGAACAGAATTCCGCGTCTCGCAGAATTATACAGGGTGGGGCAATAACTTTGTCCACCTTAAATATTTCTGTTACTTGTAATAATATGAGAAAATGGTATATACAAAAATTATACAGTGTGGGGCAATAACTTTGTCCACCTTAAATATTTCCGTTACTTGTAATAATATGAGAAAATGATATATACAAAAGTTGCACGGTATAGAGGGGGAAATATTGTGATGTAGAAATGTTTTATGTGCGTGAAGACATTTCGAAGATTTCGAGGTCTCCTTGATTTCTTTAGATGAAAAGATTTTTGCATCATGTATTGACAGAGTACCAAATTCTGCGTAAAAATGTATTTGACCTCTATATGTTCTAATGTAATAGTTAACGAGATATTATTTTCCATACGTACCCACTATATGCCACTGATGACAGAAACACACAAAACTGGGTGGATATTCCTCTCCTCCTTTTCCCCTTCCACTATCCCATTCCACTACCTGAGCACACTCCAACGTCCCCTCAGTGATGGTATATGGTCTCGGTTTTTTCACGCATGCGCGACTAAATGCAGGAACGTACTGTAAGTCTTATGTTGGTGGGGAAAGTAGGGGAGAAGAAGACGACACGACGAGACGACCGTACTTCGAAATTTTCGTAAGTTAATGTTAATATATTCGATTTCATAATGGCAACTAGTATTGAGAAGGAGCTACTTGTCAATTCATATTTGAAAATCGAAAAAAAAATTGCGAAACTATGCGGGGTGACCAAGGTACCCCATTTTAGCCCAATTTTGTACTTTACTGACGCTAAAATCGTCGCGCATGCGTGAGAAAACCGAGACCATATACCATCACTGCGTCCCTTACTAAGACCGTAGTAGATTGGTCACGTGACGTGCCGCACAACGTATCACATACACGGACTTAAGGACTGTGCATTATGCTGCAGGGGTGAGGCGAAAGACGGAGGGGGTATCAACTTGTCGGCCATCTTGGATGGCAACAGATAGCAAACACTGTGGTGCGCTCTATAGGCAGTGTTAGTGGCGATTTCAGCGTCAGTAAAGTAAGATTCTCGATAAAATGGAGTACCTTGAACACCCAGCAGAATTTTAAAAAATTGGTATGTTTTGATTCTGAAAAATGAGTGTATAACATGTGTATTTGTGTTATATGTATATATATATATATATATATATATATATATATATATATATATATATATTCTTCAATTGTTTGCGCTCGTCAATCTGTACAATTAGAAATTGGGCACATTCAGAAATCAAGTCGAAGCCCTTGTCAGGCATATTGCAAAGATGTCAAACGAAGTCTAATCCATGACAGTGTATCAGCCGAGTGAAAAGAACGCTTTCATGCAGCAATATCGATGCGAATGCGTCAGCGTAATTCTATCTTGTTTTCTCTTTTCCGGCGCTCGTCTTTTTTTGTATCAATCGCGCGTCAATCGCGAGCTTTATCGTCGAGGATTTCATTTTTCGATGGACGGGGTCGCGTGCTCGCGAATTGGAAATTGTAAGTACGAGCGAGAGTGTCTCGGATGTAGCGCGATGGATCGTGAAGAAGAACATGCGGCAAGACCTCGATAATAAATCGATTCCATCCCGATGAAGAGTGACGGACGCGATTAATGCAGTGGAGCACTTATCGTGAAAGCATACCACGCTTTTCATCGTTATTATACCCATTACCGTTTTTCATAACCGCGGCTCCGGCACGCTCTAATTTCCTACATTCTCTTGCGAAACAAGAAAGAATCTGGGAATATATTCTCGAATTAACAGGATTATACGTTTCTCCTCTTTTGGTCTAGGAACTATAATTCCTATAACTAAACGGCGCATGAATTCAATGGATCGTACGTCTCTCGAAACTTGACGCCATATTTAAATCCCACGCAGGATTATAACCATGTTTTCATTTGCATCCATATAGCCAATTGTACGAACATGAACATAAAATATCAATTTATTTTTCTTCAACAAACTTTCGAGTTGACTACGTTAGTTTCTTCTTATTGTGTTAATACTTATTTCAGTATTACGTCTGTATTACGTTTAACAAAAGGGTCATCGTCAACGCCATATTGGTATCCACTGTCATTTCCTAACAGCATATTTGTCCGTTTCTGCAACAATGATCATTTATACATATTATTCCGTAAATTAACCCCTTGCACTATAATAACGAGTCTTACTAAACATGTAAATTATTAATTTCCTTTGAAGCGAAATAAAATTTTATTTTGTTGCTGTCGATATATAGCCATTGGGGAATATACAAGCAGATAATAAATTTAAATTATCTTTTTGTTCTAAGAAATTATGGACGACAATCAAGTTCTAATCACTGTAACCGTAAAAGAAATCATAGTGCAAGGGGTTAAGTAAAATTCGATTTAACCAGAATATTTTTCTTTCATTCGTACTAATACGAATAGAATTTAGTAAGCACTATATTTCGTTCAGAAATCCAGTCAGGTTATCATTCAGGGACGATATCAATGCATCGTACTGTCTCCGAGGACTAATTCAAATTTCCTCAAAATATCCTCCATACCTTTTTGTCTAGAAAATTTTCTGGAATGATTTTATCGAAATTTTTTAATATCCTTGTTTCGTGTCTCTTGAGCCTCTTTTACGAGTAATAAAAGTGCCGCTTCACTGGTAGCGCGGACGGTAAGAAAATGAAGATAACTCGTAAGGTCGCAAATTGTCGCAGGTAAATGAAACAGAATCTGGTTCAGTAACTTTTAAAATTTCTTTTAAAAAAAAAAAAGATCGCTTAATCTCGATTGATGAACGACGATTATTTCATTAGAGAAACTTTAAAATTTAAATACATTTCGATTCTTAGTTGCCACAACTTTAATAAATAACGTTGTGCAAGAAAACCTAGATACATATTAATTCAAATTATAATTAAGTAATACCAACAATACCAGACAAATATATATAATATATATAAATATACAAATATAATAATATATAATAGTAAATATAATAAAATATAAATAAATATACAAATATAATAATATATAATTGTAAATATAATATAATATAAATAAATATTCAAATATAATCATTTATAATAGTAAATATAATATAATATAAATAAATATACAAATATAATATAATATAAATAAATATACAAATATAATAATATATAATAGTAAATATAATATAATATAAATAAATATACAAATATAATAATATATAATAGTAAATGTAATATAATATAAATAAATATACAAATATAATAATATATAATAGTAAATATAATATAATAAAATATAAATAAATATACAAATATAATAATATTTATAAACTAACTGTTTTGCTGTTAATCATCCCTAAAAATAGCCTAAAATATATACATACATATGTATATGTATATATATTGTAGCTGATGGATAAATCGCATGGCTATTTTTAGGGATGATTAACAGCAAAACAGTTAGTTAATAAATAAAGTATGCTATACACAAATGTTTCTAGAAGAAAGGCTTTCTCTACTTTCGTCGACGAAATCGGCCATATTCGCCAGTATGCGTCGCTGCCATATTGGTGAACGTTCTTGACCGCGTTACCGAGACAGTCTGCGGTGTTTATTACACGAAAACGGGTGCGAGTGTCGTGTGTTTTTCGTTTTTCATGATTTGTTACATTCCGGGTGGATTTTTAACGGTAACGAGCCCTCCAATCTCGGGAACCGGTTCACACGACGCCGCGGGAAAACAACGAAAGTACCCGGCTGTATTTCTTCGTTGTCACTCCGTTATTACACGGCGGTGTCGATGAAGCGCCCGCCTGCTATATTTGCGACTACAGCCCTGGTTCGCCTTGCCGACAGCCTTGCCCGAACCGGCCAACGACCGTATCTCTCTTACCTATCCTGTACCAAGCCGTCTCTTTCTCTTTCTCTGTCTCTTTCATGCTCCTTTCTCTTTCGCTGGCCAACCTCCGCTCGTCCACCAGGCCTCCTTTGATCCGTTGTACAGGTAGGCTCACGTGGAACGTGCATAAAGCTCCTTGGACACTTTAAACGAGACCTTTTTGGTGTGCCACCGTAAGCTAAGGGATACTTTTGCACCTTGACGTCTCGCGGTTGTGGGCGATACTTTGCTCGAGTGGGTCGTTCATGTTGTTTTGCTCGTTTCGTGGAATTAAATTTAGGTTTACGTTTAATAGCAGCTCGCTGCCTCTTTTGCAATTCGGTCCATTGCAGATTTTTAGCTACACTTATTTCATTTACCTCGCTCGTGTAATTTGTACACCTGTTTCCTTTTTACTCCACGGTATCCGCTATTATTGTATACTTAATTTATTCTTGCGTTATTATTCGCTCTGTGTTTTTGCAACTCTGTTGCATACGTCTCTTTTTCTGCTCTCCGATAGCGGCAAACATGGTTATCTTCATTTTTGTTTGTACAGTGTACGCTTCTCTTGTGCTGTCCAGTCGACTTGCTGCTCCTTTAGTTCGGCGCAATGTTGGGTTAGCTTTATATTCTTCAAAGAATACATTCGAGACTGTACATTTGATGCATTATGCATTTATGACAAATATATATAGGGTCTTCCGACAAGAGCTTCCGGAAGTTGTTTGTAAGTAGAACGTATGGTTGGTTCGAAATTTGTTAGTCGGGACTCCACATGCAATTTATTTCTCTGCTTTGTTGAAATAGAATTAACATGACTGAAGCCAGATTCAACCATGTACGAGGTTGGGAATGCAATTAAAATGGGAAATGCCGCATTGTAATTACAAATGGCATTCCAAACAAAAATCGTATATTAATGAACATTATGATTTCGGCGCAAGGTTTGATCGAACCTTGCGCCGAAATCATAAAGTTTATTAACACTAGATTTACGGGGCCCGTCAAAATGACGGGTTCAAAAATTTTTAATTTACGATTATTAAGAGAGGCATTCGTGAGGAATTCTTAAATAGATTTATTTTTTTGTGTACATATTACAATAAAAATCGCTGAAGATCTAAGTAAATACAATTTTATTATTTTTATAAAGCAATGTAAGATAATCAATTTTAGTGCTCCGTAAACCTAGTGTTGATATACTTTATTTTCGATCGAGAGGAATTTCACCGGTAAAAATCGTATATATTGCGTTGCTGTCAAAAAATTTGCGATAGAATAACATTGGTATTCATCGACCCCTAATCGACCCTCTAGATAGGATCGACCCCTAATTATAATATATCGACCACTTTGATGATCCCTGGTTTATATCGATATCGATCAATTTTTGGCCGCAGAAGTACTGTAGTATCGCGCGGTAAGTTTCACCAGAAAAAGAGTAATATCGTGTAAAAAAAGTGCTAGCTGGTCATTTACCCGATATTGCGCTTCATACTTAATTATAAAAGATCGCACTATAATTTCCAAGAAAAGTTTTTCCGATTCTTTAAATTTAAACATGTTTTTTATAGGCATACTACGAAGGAATGTTTACTTGTTAACATGCAGAAATCGATAGGCGTTCATTTCATGTATGCAATTGTTATTCAGTATTAAATTCCAAGAATTAATTGTATCGTAACATATATGCAGATTAGTATAAATTATAGCGCGCTCCTGTTATCACTAGGAAGGAAATTGCTCAACAGATCTTGTTCTGGCATTTTTAATTGTAGGTTTCTTCGATCGTGAAACACTCTGATAAACAACTTAATTACAATATTTACCATCTATATATGTTCCATTTATTTTTATTGCGCTTTAGCTACTGGAAACAGGCTATACCTGCATTCTCACTACAAATCAAAATAGAGAACTTCTTACTTCTAGAAAATATAAGCATGATCGCTGAAATCAATTGTTTTTAATTTCAGAACAGAAGTTACAGATTTAGTTAGCTTGAAATATTTCACAAGTTTTTTTGTGAATGATTGAAATTTTTCTCAATCATTTGAAATATCATCAGAATCATTTGAAATATTTCGCAGATTTTTTTATTCATCAGTTTATTAGTCAATGTCACTTAGACTTAAAAATATTTATAGCTTTGCTCGACATTGTGTATTTTTTCTTTGAAAATTCAATATTATACAAAATAATCGGCGAAGAGAAAAACGTTTCAAATAAAAGTTATTTGTTTGAAGTCGTAGATTAAGAATCTGTAATGAAAAATATATGTTTCCATTTGAAAAAATAAAGTTGACCTTGGAATGACCTTGGAATGACCTTGGAATGACCTTGGAATGACCTTGGAATGACCTTGAAAACATGATGAAAATTAAAAATGGATATGACTACTGCTTCAGCCCCTTCTTGACTTAAACTTTTTATTTGAGATATTCCAGGTTGCCAGGATAAATGCCCCACCCTGCATAACAATATTTGAAACTATATTCAGCATTCTGAATACAATCATGGATTCTCCCACTTAAGAGTAACACTTGATCATTCCAGATTAGTGTTTCAACGTTGACTTTAAACATTCTCCACGTCTGTTAGTTACTTTAACAAAACATTTAACTCTAGAACTACCGAGCACTAAGCGCGACTATCGTATACTGCCTTTATAATAACGACAAGATTGCAATAAATTCAGATTTCGTACAATTTTTATTTAAATATGTACTTTAATAGAGAAGTTTATTAAAAAAATTACTCCGGGAAACATATTTATAATTTCAATATTTACAAATGAAAAAATTGGAAACCTGTCATTTTTACTGGTCCAGTAGTGGTAGTGTTAATGAAAAGAGCACCACACAATTTCAACTTGTATCAAATGCAATTTTTGTTTAAATATGTACATTAATAGAGAACTTTACTAAAAAAATTACTCCGGATGACACATTTATAATTTCAATATTTATAAAAGAAAAAATTGGAAACCTGTCATTTTGACTGGTGCAGTAGTGTAGAGCACCACACAATTTCAACTTGTATCAAATGCACCACCAGTTTTCAAGTGCACGCTGCGATACAAGCACTTCCTGTCGTATTTCTCCTGGTCTACACCTAGACAACAGATATGACGTGTCCCAGTTCTGTCACTAACCTCCGAAATACATTTACCGATAAATTATAAATCGATCTTCGACGACCTTCCGGTTACCGTGTACAAATAACTCTTGATTGAACTGCGCAGTGGTTCTTTTAATCCTGTGATTGGTAATGGCACTCTTGAAAGAAATCGTCCAGGAAACAGATGGTTACGCCGACTGTTTTAGGCACAATGCATCTTTTGACAAAGAAACATCGTACTTTGAACTTCCGCGGGATTCCTGATAAACGGTGAGACAAAGAATAAAAAGTTCCATGTCGCCATAAATAAATGAAAAGGAAATGGAATGACTGAACCAGCTTTCATTCAGAGTCAAATGTAGGCGTCCATCCGCCTACCCTATCTTATCAGACGCAACGACCGAAACGGATGTTACGATAATGATACTCTTGGAAACGCGCTTGCTCTCGCAGAGAGTGAGACGAACGTCTCAGTCATCCGCGATAAAAAGAACACACGGTGTCGATAAACGAGAAGAAAAATCAAAAGTCTCGTGGTACCTCGATAGTTGCACGAAACGGGACCGGAAATGTCTACAAGCATCGAGGTTCCTACAACTATCGGAGCTAACCAATAAATATATAAAATATATAAAATGTTTAAAATATCAGACATCTACTACAGTCTGTCACGGTAATATTGGCACACTTCTAAAAAGACTGTAACTTTTTTTTTAATGTTGGATAATTAGACGACTTGGATTTTGTTTTGAGAAGTTTAGAACAATTAGTTTAGTATATGATAAGGGGGGGGGGTGTAGAGTGGCTGAGAAAGATAGAGGAATGGAGACAAGATGAGGAGGGAATGTAAGAGAAGGGAAGATTGAGAGGGAGTGAGATAATAAAGATTGAAGGGGATGATGAGAAAAAAAATCAAAAGTCTCGTAGTACCTCGATAGTTGCACGAAACGAGTCCGGAAATGCCTACAAGTATCGAGGTTCCTACAACTATCGGAGCTAACCAATAAAAATATAAAATATATAAAATGTATAAAATATGAGACTTCTACTACAGTCTGTCACAGTAATATTGGCACACTTCTAAAAAGACTGTAACTTTTTTTTTAATGTTGGATAATTAGACGACCTGGATTTTGTTTTGGGAAGTTTAGAACAATTAGTTTACTACATGATGAGGGGGAGGGGAAGAGTGGCTGAGAAAAATAGAGGAATGGAGCGAGGATGAGGAGGGAATGTGAGAGAGGGGAAGATTAAGAGGAAGTGAGGTAATAAAGATTGGAGGGGATGATGACAGAGAAAATCAAAAGTCTCGTGGTACCTCGATAGTTGCACGAAACGGGTCCGGAAATGCCTACAATTATCGAGGTTCCTGCAACTATCGAAACTAACCAATAAACTGTATGAAATATCTCACTTTTACTACAGTCTGTCACAGTAATGTTGGCACACTTTTAAAAAGGCGGTAACTTTTTTTAATGTTGGACAATTAGAGGACTTGGATTTCGTTTTGAGAAGTTTAGAACAATTAGTTTACTACGTGATGAGGGAGGGGGGGTAGAGTGGTTGAGAGAAATAGAGGAATGGAGAGAGGATGAGGAGGGAATGTAAGAGAAGGGAAGATTAAGAGGGAGTGAAATAATGAAGATTGGAGGGGATGATGAGCGACCGTAAGAGGGGGTCTGTGGTTAGGGAAGGGGTGTTTGTGTGTGTGGGTTTTTGGGGGATAAAGAGCAAATAGGCATAGTTTAAGTATAGTTTTAAGTTAATTTTAAGACATAGTTTATAATGCATTAGTGTATTAAGTTAGTTGTAAGTTAAATTAAGGTTAGGAGAAGAGGGGTGAAGGCGAGGAGACGGAATAAGAGAAGCGGGGATTGTATTCAGAATTATCACCCTGAGGGGATCAATAAAATCATATAATACGCGCAGAAGCTCTAAAATGTATAGATAATTTGTACCAACGACAGAAATATTTCATTGTTCCGAACAAAATGTCTTCTTCAGTTATTAAACGAATTTACTGAAGAAGACATTTTGTTCGGAACAATGAAATATTTCTGTCGTTCGTACAAATTATCTATAAATTTTAGAGCTTGTGCGCGGTTATGTTAATTGCAATGGGGAATGTATACGTGCGGTTAACTATTCTAGATTTGCGTGTTTCGTGTAACGGTTGTGCAATTCGATAAAGAAATCTGAGGGAGTAAGTCTGGTGATCTAACGGGCCAAGGTCTGTTGCTTCAGCGGGCCATCCATTGAGTTGGAAAACGTTCATTCAGATAATCCTGAACGAAAGTGGAATACTACGTTTCTCTCTGGCGCGATTCATCCAACCTTACTGTGATCCTAAGAATTTCTACGAAATTTAGTAACGCGTGATACACTCCTGGAAAATATCGTCGATATTCGAGATCTTACAAATAACATACCTTACATAAGATTTTTATTTATGTTATTCTCAGTAGGATCTTTGTGCAAAAATGAAAATTGTGCAACTCGATTTTAAGTAACAAACATTAACTCGACAAGTATTTTCTTTTTTAATAATTTTAAGAAGTCGAAAACGATATGATCAACATCATTCAATTCTTCTAATGTCTTTGCACTTTTATATTTTGTGCATTTACAATTGTGCATTATTGTAAATGCAAGAAAACCGTAATCTACATATCACCTAGCACATGTATGAGGTGTTAACTTTCATGTGGACAATTAAAATTTCTAAATAATAATCTTTTACATAAATTCTAATTTTGAAACTACAAATAAATTGTGAAATAGTCTTTATCGAATAGTTTCAGCTGTGATTTTGCGGTATCTTTAGAAGAACATAATAAATTGTTAAGTACAATATGATAAATTGGATACCCGGTTGCTCGCACAAGAGTTGATTATACCTCAGCCTTGTTAAACTCGTGTAGCGCATAATTTATGAATTATCGATTTACGTCTATTTTATCATTATAACTTCTGGTGCAGAATGAACAGCAATCTGTCAATTTGTTATATTTATAAACGAAGAAACACTCTTGTAATTATTCCACGATACTACAGAACCGTTTTCACTTGCTGACCGAACGATTGCACACACATACTATATATTATATCCTACGGTACAGAGGAGAGTGTGGTGGTAGAGAATATAAATTACAGTAAAGATAAACAAAATTGCTGGCTCAGTGTTTTGTAATGCGCGGGCTGGCGTGGCTCGCGTGTCCAATAAATGCAATTAATTTTACCGGTCAATTACCGAGATAATACGACGGTGTCCATTTCGAGGGTAATAATTAATGGTTTTGATATGGAAAGTAGTGCCGCAATTTCGAGGCATATCGGAATGGATCTTTTTCGTCCCAGGACTACGAATCGGTTGCGCTCGGTATGCCGCTGCTGTGTACCGTAAGCACGGTCTGCGTGAAAGACGTATGTAGGAGCCGAGCGAGACAACCGGAGGAAGGAAAGCTCGACGAAAAGCGATATTCCTCTGGTTCACGCGCGAGCGACCCGACAAAGTTCCTCGATGTTCGGGGAGCCCGGTATACGCTTCTTCGTGTTGAAGGATGGATCGCGTTACACGTCCGTATCGTGTAACACCTTGATCTACAAAAGAGAGTACATACCTCGCCAGCCTAGAACGGCTCGTACCTAGCTGCACGGACTGGTGCCAATGATTCTTGCCGATGTGTGGTTGTGTATTGACCAGCCAGTCATGGCAAAAATTATCTCATTACATACCGCGTGTATGCGTGTAGTTCGAATCATTCTTACCGGTCATGTACCTGTGCAACTACTGGCTGATTCAGTTAAAGTGTGCCATCCGAATCGTAACATAGGGATGGACATTTTTGTCTCAAAAACAAAACCGTCCCCACCATAGCGTCCACTGTCCCCCACCAGCATCCGCAGTTACCATGGAAAGAGTGGTTGGTGGGGGAAGCAGGCGTTTGAGAGACTCCACCCGTGCCCATAATGTAAACTGGTGAAATTCCTCTCGATCGAAAATGAAGTATATAATAGATTTTATGATTTCGGCGCAAGGTTCGATCACATTTAGAAACAGCAAATTTGCAATTAATTAACCATTATTCTCGACGTTTCGATCCTGATATGGATCGTTTTTTGCGTTTGCTGTGGCAACGGGGAAAACAATAAAAAGAATATTAAAGAGTTACGAAAAACAGTACAGACAGATACGTATCAGCCACCATCTACTAAAGTACTGTTTTTTAGTCTGCAGTGCCATAGACGAACTTGAAAATAACGGATGTTATTTTTTATTTACTTGTTTATTTATATAATTAGAAAATATATTTTTGTTATTTTGGATACTGGAAAGGTTTTTGCCAGTTTTCGTTTGTCTTGTAACAAATGTTGGTATTCTTTATAGATTCTGCCAAATAAAATAAAATTTTATATTATGTTGTGCTGTATAATCCAAACATTTTTAGGTAAAGAAAGTATGTGAATGTTGAATAAAAAACATTATTTTTAAAACAGGGCCGTAAAGAACTCTTAAAATTTTGAAATTAGTACATTACTGACGCCACGCGCGAATACGCATGCGCGAAAAGCTGACATTTCTGGCATCACTGGTTGCGTACGCTGATGTCTTGTGTCTTCGTTGCCCAATTGTACCGCGCTTGCTGCAAGGGGACAGAGGGCGCTATAATGTGGACGGTTTTGCCTCAATTGTGGCAAAATTGCCCATCCTTGGTCTATATTAACTCTTTGCACTCGAAGCTATTTTTCATTCCGAAATCAAACACTTTTTCCAATCTAGAATATTTCCATTCCGTACGATTTTCTCCATTCCATACATATAAAACTGATACAGTAGCTCGTACAATATTTAAATGTATAGTCATTTATTAAATACAAACAATTTGAATAATGTAAACAATATTTTCAATAACGATATAGCAATTTTGAGAGACGCATCAGAGTCACCACTCGAGTGCTAAGGGTTAATATACAAAATAATTTTGTCATGCTTTCTCGGTTCGGTTGCAGTGGAGGGAACTCTTCAAAATGAGCCGGGCACACCAAACTAGGGCTGTTATTTTCCTTCGAAGGTCGAAGATTTCGAAGCCTCGAAGCTTCGATTTCAGAAACTTCGAAGGTGATGAAAATCGAAGTTTCGGACCTTCGATTCGTTTCCAGTTAACGTATAAAGGAAATAAATTTTCATAATTTGTTTCTATATTCACTATCTGAATTACTTCAATAATCTATTGTTAAGATAATATATTTATAATTTGAATTATCCTTTCGATAGCACATTGTTAAAATAATTGATTAAATAAATAAATTTTTACAATTTGTTTCTATATTCATTATGTAAATACTTGTACATTCTTTAAATAATTATTTTAACAATGAATTATTGAAATAATTCACATAATGTATATAGAAACAAAATATGAAAATTTATTTATTTAAACAATTATTTTAACAGTGAACTATCAAAATGATAATTCAAATAATAAATATATTATTTTAGCAATAAATTATTGAAATAATTCAAATAATAAATATATTATTTTAGCAATAAATTATTGAAATAATTCAAATAATAAATATAGAAATAAATTGTGAAAATTTATTTATTTTAACAGTGTGCTATCGAAAGGATAATTTAAATTATAAATATATTATCTTAACAATAAATTATTGAAATAATTTAAATAGTGAATATAGAAACAAATTATGAAAATTTATTTATTTCATCCGTTAACTGGAAACGTATCGAAGGTTCGAAGTTTCGAAACTTCGATTTTCATCACCTTCGAAGTTCCCTTCGTTCCTTCGAATCCTTCGAAGCTTCGAAGAGTCGGTAGATTTTTGTAAATATCTAGAAAACTAAGACCGAACGGCTATAACATGTAAGGGAAAAGTTGTTCAGATTGATAACCTTGAGGACGTATTTCAAAGTCATTGAAATCGGTGAGGTGTACAATCTACCGTATGATTATCAAATATTGTTTCGATAGGCCTGCTAATAATACACAGTAATCTAAACTGATCCCGTTCCGTGGTTCACCCTGTATACATAGGTGGTCGAGCGACTCTCGCGCATTTACGCGTATATTACTGCCTACGGTATGCATTCCGTCGAAGCCTCGAAGCTTTCTCCCGCGAGACGACAGAAAAATACGTGAGAACGTGCATCGCCGCCGTCTCCGCCTGCCACTGCCGCCTAGATTAGGAAGAGACTATAGTTTAAACGGTCTCGCTTTCGATGAAACTCGTCACGCCGCGCATCAGCGCAACGTTGCGCGCGCGTGAGCGCTCGATAACGGAGAAATTCGTTCGAATCGGATTCGTTGGGATTCCTATTGGCAAAAAGCAAACGGAGCCGAACGGTCGAAGAGGGTAAAAGTCGATCGAGAGTGAAGGGATCACGGCGATCCCGGTTTACGATGCTTCACGGTAGTCTATGGTAAATCTCATGATCAGGAACGAAAGAAAAAAGATAACGGCCTATAGCCTTCGTGCCAGACAGTATAATGTTTCGCGACTTCGTGGTCACGCGACACCTCTTCGAACCACGAAGGCAGAGCACAGTGGACTGGAAACCAGTTTTTCGTGGGCAAAAGTCTATTTTTTAAGTTTGATGTATTTTGAACAACATTTCTTTGCTATCAAATGACAACCCTTTACCATGTTCAGCGCCATGTCACCCATATCTGGGTGACGGAATTATTTATACAAAATTGAAAATTAATTTTTACGTTGGTAGATTGAGTTGAAACAGTAATTAATATCACAAAACTAAACTTCTTAGTTTTTGTTTTATTAAATATATTGCTTTGATTTTGTGTAATTTTTATGATTGTGGAGTGGGCGCTGAATGTGTTAAAACACCCAAATTCAAAAAATTGTCCAGTTTGAATGATTCTGTGATGAGATGTGGCGTTCAAAAGACAACATCGTAAAATTAAATAGTTTAACCCTTCGCACTCGAATGGCGACCTTGAGACGTCCCTGTAAATTGCTATACGATTATTCAAAATATTGTTTACATTATTAAATTTGTTTGTATTTAACACTAGATTTACGGCTCCCGTCAAAATGACGGATTCAAAAATTTTTAATTTACGATTATTAAGAGTGTAAGGAGGCATTCGTGAGGAATTATTAAATAGATTTATTTTTTTGCGTACATATTACAATAAAAATCGTTGAAGACCTAAGTAAATACAATTTTATTATTTTTATAAAGCAATGTAAAATAATCAATTTTAGTGCTCCGAAAACCTAGTGTTAATAAACTACTAAACATTTTGATATTGTATGAGGTATTATATCATTTTCATACGCATAAAATTTAAAAAATTATATACAATTGAAATATTCTAAGTTAGAAGAATTGTTTGGTTTTTGAGTTGAAATAGCTCCGATTGCAAAAGGTTAAAATTAAACAGGTTACACACCAATTATAGAATATCGGAAAACGGCATCATATTTCAAGTATATCATCCAGTTTTAAGCATTTGGTAATCCATCTACAAATAGCTTAAAATTTATAATAATGCAAACTTTGAGAAGTGTTTTAAAAGAATGATTAAGAGTGATAAGCATCGGTCATTTTTTATATGAAAGCTTAAACATTTCCTAAGTAGAGCATATGAATTTTAAGTGCAGTTTCCTGCAGCTTTCGCGTGCATATGAATTTTAACAAATAGGTGCTTGCGGTATTTGGACGCCTGGGTATATGGTATACCTCTGACATAAATGAAGAAACAACTGTCGACAAAGATTTAGATGAAGATGACGAAATTGATTTACCAATGCCGAAATACTTAAATAATATAGAATTAGAAACAGAAATTTTGTAATTAACATATTTTTCAGCACATTGATAGCATTAACTAATTATATTGTGTTGAAAAAAGCTGATATATACGTATTTTTAGTTTTGGCCACAGAAACTCACTTCCGGGACCACGTAATATTGTTAACATGATTTTTCAAATATCTCAAATGATCTGATAAAGAAATACTACCAACAAAAGTTGATCAGTATTCACTTTTCTGTAAATTTCGATATAAAAAATTTACAAATAAATTTATGTTTTTACAAAAAATGGAGGTCACCTGAATTTTTTAAATATTGACGCATATTTTTTACTTCATAATATTTTAGCTGGTATCGAGACAAATTCAACGATCCATAATCATATAATATTAATTTTTGAAATATGTAACGCTGCAATAGTTTTGGCAACAAAAAGCGTGTTCGCAGCCCATAGCCCATAGTGCAGCGTGGTGACGGATAAGCGTTCCGACTGGCGCATGCTTGATCGGACGCGTTCGTGCAGGTCCGTGCAGGCTCGACGGTGCTCGAGTTTCCTCGGGACGCTTCGGTCGCCTCCGCCGCTAGGGAACGACCGGACGACTCTCTCCAGCGTGCTGTATCACAGTCTGGGTCAGTTCGCCGAATGATCTTCGCTTCAAGCGGGAGGACGCGTGCGCGTGTGCCCTTCTTGTGATCACGTGAGTGGAGAGCTGTTCGATACGATTTTGCGGTCGAGGATCAGATAGTGTTAAACCAGTGTCAGTGAACCGACGGAAAATACACAATCCGCGTTGTGGCCAGTGGGATAATGTTTAAGTGTGTCGCCGAGAAGGCTGTCGAGCTTGTACGGAGTGAGACGAATCTCGCCGAGGAGTGTAAGAACGCGTGACAGGTAAAACGTAACCTCAATTTTTTCGGGGTAGCATAAAGCCACGGTCAGTTTAATGGAGACCGTGGAATTCAGTGTTCTGTTCCGTTCTTTGTGTACGATACGCGCGCGAGAGAGAGAGACTCGGTTCTATATAGTGCTCCACCGTGAAATACTCTCCTCGCGCATTCTTACCAGCCACATACGAGCGTCCTATAAACTCGTTCTGTTGGATGCCGGTAGGGCGCAAACGAGCTGTGGTACGGTACGTCGCACAGTGGTTCGGAATCGCCAAAACATGTCCAAAAGTCAATATATATTTCTCCTTCGTCATAAACGAACGAAATTTATGTTAATAGCTTCTTAAATGTGCAGACTAAGTTTTACCATAATCATAAGCTGCTATAAGTTACACATTACTTTTTTAAAGAAATTTGAAAACAAATCCGACAATTTTTGAATATTCTCATTCGTTGAGTAAACAGTAGTCAAGTTCAAGTCTCTCAAATCCATGTACCAGGGTATACGTATACGTGAGGATGTCGGTTTAATTTTTTGTTTAAGGAGGGCTAATATTTTAGTATGTATTCAATTTTTTTGGGCTGAGGATGGGGGGCAGGAATTATTATATATTTATATTTGGTATAATAAAATAATTCGCGGGTTTACTGTACATTATTAACTATATAAGAACTATACGTGCAGAAGTGTATTTTGGGTATATGTTAAATGGCCGTTGTCTACTTTCGATTGCGCACGTGACTCATATTTTACGACTGCGGACAGGAAAAAGTGAAGGAAAGTGTCGGTGGTGTCAGTGCTCGGTAACCGCACCGAAAAGACGTTACGTCCTTTTTTTTTTTGTTTTGGTTCTCGTCGTTTGATTTTCGAACAGTCTCACGTGACCTCCCGTGGGTTTCACTCTTGTCGCAAGGCAATCTGGCGCTTCCGTTTGCCCCGGCAAGAATGCCTCGGCAGTTTATCGTGTGCCGAGCGTCTTTCTCGCTCGTCCACCACACCTTGAAATTCTCCGACCTTTGGATTCCATGCAGAGAATGAGTATTTCGAAGCGTGGAAATGAAATACTTTTTCTCGCGTCCTCTGTCCCCGGGGTTCCCCGCGGCGCGGCGCATAGTGCGTTGAAAAGCCTGTTTTCTGGACGAAATTCCACTACTCGAAAATTATAGGTGATACAAAAAAATGTGTTTTACACGAAAGTTGCGGGTTATACAGTCGAGTCGGAAATTAAGTATTGACGCCCTTTAAAAACTAATAATTTTTTCAAGATTTTACTCAAGCCCACATCGTGAAGCATATTTAGCTCCTAACTTGTGTAAACACGAGAAATTAAGTACATAATAAAACGCATATAAATAACATCATATCAATTTATTTAGTATTGATGTGCTATATATCTGTAAAAGAATATAAATAATTTCCTTGATATAGTCATGATTGACACAGAGTTAGAGGAAGCAATGCTACCGTTGTTACTAAGAGACAGAAATAGATTAAAAAATATACACACAGATTCTCATAGCCAATCAAAGCTACGATTGTGTATCTTCCCGTCTGTTGCAGTATACGGCGACACATTTAAATGTTACATCACCCAACAGAATAGAAAATATTAAATCAAAATTATATTACCCGATTAAATGCTTTCGTATAAAATATAAACAATTCAAATTTATTGAAAAGTTGGCAACAGTGGAGAATCTGAATTGTTTATATGAGTTGTTATAATGTAATGTAATGTTATTATAAATTATAATAGAGCAGTTGGCTGGAACGAACGAGTAAATGTTTTATTATTCGCAATTATCTGTATGTACAATCAGTGTTTCTCAAATTTATAAAAATTATATTATAAAATTTAGATATAAAATTAAAAATTTATAAAATCTATGAAAGAATCAAAACGGCTCAATTTTTTGTTAGTATGTTAAAAGGATGAGTTTTCTAGCTAATGTGTAGATACTTATTTTTAAAAATTGCAAAAAAAAAGTAAAGCTCTAGATTTCTTTTTTCCGAAGAATGTTGAAGCGTCAAAAAGCTATACGTATACGCATTGTTAGAAGTAAAAAATTTTGAATTTAGGATTTGTGATTCATTTAAATTCCAGTTTCTTACAATTTTTAATAACTTATAGCAACCTTTATCGATTTCAATGTAACATTATATATGTATATAATTTTGTTAGATCTACAAAAACCACCTTCTACATTTTCAATTACAGACATAGATGAAGAGCTTAAAAATAATAATCTGATCCAGACCATAACACTTTCCTTCGCAATTTCGTTCAATAGCAATTTAAAACTAAAATAATTTTACACATATGAATTCTTCTAACATCTAAAACAAAACTCGAGTTGTTTAGTCCAATTTTAATGAAGCTATTAGTTTTTAAAGTGTGTACGAATACTTTCTATATCCACTGTACCTTAATTATTTTCTATTTCCTCTTGTAGTTGCTAGAGAACTCTTCAATCCATTATCGTATTACCTGTCGTGGCATAAATTATAGCGTCTTACGGAATGAATAGCCTCAATTAATTTTTATTCATTCATGTTTTAGTTACTCCATCGTGAATGGATGGCAAGTTATCCGGTTAATAGATTCAAATGTGTATATCTTCCAGCGTGAACGGAAGTCTGTATAAAATAATCTAAAGAATGGTGATGTAAAGTGGTTTTACGGTTTCTTTTTTTAACAAAAATTTTACACGTAAATCGAGTGGTCGGTACACGATGATCAGTGTAAGGTCGAGGTGGGGAACCTGCGGCCTCCGTGAGTTTCTTGTGCGGCCTTCATAAAAGCTAGCTCTTGTATTAATTAATATTTAATTATATACATAGATTACGATAATTTGAAAATTAATAGAATTAAACAAAGAACGGTACGAATGTACGTTTCAGTGACTACTGGTGGTAATAGCCAATTGTATGTTAACGACAGCTTATTTTAAGGGGAATCGTAGGCAGATAGCACGACGCTATATATATACAATAAACTAGTGCGCAGATAAAAAAAAGTATCCTACGAAAATTGCTGGTCTTTTTATGTACAATAAGATCCCATAATAAAAATATAGGTTTCCATTTGAAAAAACAAAGTTAACCTTCAAATGACCTTGAAAACGGCATCAAAATAAAACATTGATACTGCCCCCCCCCTCTTCCCCCCCTGAAATCCTTGAACACGTGTTTTGCACTTTTTTGATATCTTTCATACTTTTCGAGATATTCGGCTGGAAAGTTTTGAAATGAACACCCTGTATATACATAAACTATGTGATAACTATGCTTAAACAAATAAAAATCCCAACAGTGAAATTAAAAAAATTATAGCGACCCCCTTTATTACTGCCTAATCTAATATGGCCTCTAATGGTAAAAAGGTTTCCTACCTCTGGAATAAGGTTTTCCCGCGATAAGCGCGTCTCGCGTATGAATGTTTATGTAACTTGGGGGTACTAATACACAGGACGCTCTGCGTGGATAAAGTAATCTGTGACACTGGTGGCTCTCGGCGCAAACGTGAAAAACGGGTAACGCGGGCGCAGCTGAAAAATGATATTAACGGAAACTAACCCGGTTTCCGGTCGGCGGCGGGGTTTAATGAAGACACGGCGTCTCCGTAGCTCACGTAACCGAATGCAAATATCCGTGTCTGGGATTGCGAGCGAAACTGCCGGACGACGGAGAGACCGTTTGTATGCGAGAATTACGACGATAATCCGCGGACAACGATCGATGTGTACGCTGTTTCTCTTCTGTCACGCTTTCAGACGTCCTCAACCTCCAACACCCCCCCCCCCCCTTCTGTTAACCGATCGCGAACCCGTCTATCGAGAAGCTTAACAAATTAGCATAAATATTCGTAGTTGCCACTACGCATCTATCATGATTACGTTGATGCGAGCGCAAATTGAAAATCAACAGATCCCGTGCGATATTAAGAAACACCGGTGTGGCCACTAACCTGAAGTAATAACAGTGATATAATCCTGGAAACGCGTTGATCACGATCGTATATCATTGTTCAAGCGCAACTCTGAATTCTGTGGGAGGTGTACTCCATGAGAATATTTCGCGAAGAATGCGATTTTTTTTCTTTGTTAAACGTACGACGCATCAGTCGTCGACATACGTCGATGCGTTTACAATCAGTGACGTATTACCCTATGAGCAACTTGGGCAAATTCCAGGGGCCCCAAGCAAAAGGGGGCCACGAACACAAACCAAATATTTTGTATTTTTATGTAAATCATATTCATGGTTGAAGGAGTATTTATTTCACTTTTTATGCAATAATAAATATGTAGTTTTTACAATTGTTTTATTCGTTCCAAGGTGAAAGTTATTTAGTTGGGGGGTTAGGGTCCCCGAACACAAACCAAGTATTTTGTATTTTTATGTAAAAGGTTTTCATGGATGAAGTAGAATTTATATCACTTTTTATGTAATAATAAATATGTAGTTTTTACAATTGTTTTATTCTTTCCAACGTGAAAGTTATTTAGTTGGGGGGTTAGGGTCCCCGAACACAAACCAAGTATTTTGTATTTTTATGTAAAAGGTTTTCATGGATGAAGTAGAATTTATATCACTTTTTATGTAATAATAAATATGTAGTTTTTACAATTGTTTTATTCTTTCCAACGTGAAAGTTATTTAGTTGGGGGTTAGGGGCCCCGAACACAAACCAAGTATTTTGTATTTTTATGAAAAAGATTTTTATGGATGAAGCAGAATTTATTTCACTTTTTATGCAATAATAAATATGTAGTTTTTACAATTGTTTTATTCTTTCCAACGTGAAAGTTATTTAATTGGGGGGTTAGGGGCCCCGAACACAAACCAAGTATTTTGTATTTTTATGTAAAAAATTTTTATGGATGAAGCAGAATTTATTTCACTTTTTATGCAATAATAAATATGTAGTTTTTACAATTGTTTTATTCTTTCCAACGTGAAAGTTATTTAGTTGGGGGGTTAGGGGCCCCGAACACAAACCAAGTATTTTGTATTTTTATGAAAAAGATTTTTATGGATGAAGCAGAATTTATTTCACTTTTTATGCAATAATAAATATGTAGTTTTTACAATTGTTTTATTCTTTCCAACGTGAAAGTTATTTAGTTGGGGGGTTAGGGGCCCCGAACACAAACCAAGTATTTTGTATTTTTATGTAAAAAATTTTTATGGATGAAGCAGAATTTATTTCACTTTTTATGCAATAATAAATATGTAGTTTTTACAATTGTTTTATTCTTTCCAACGTGAAAGTTATTTAGTTGGGGGATTAGGGGGCCCGAAATTCTACTTTGCCCAGGGGCCCCAAGTAGTCATAACGCCCCACTGTTTACATGAGTAAAGAATGATTGATTTCAGCGATTAGTGCTTCAGTTTTTAATAGTTAATGAATTTTTATAACCTTCGGAAAATTGAAGTTTTTCACTACGTTAAAGTTACTAAGTTCATCACTACATGATCCTGGTATCATAATCCAAGGGTTACTTAGTTAACATTGTATTCTGGATCACACAGTCAATATGTATCACCGAATAATGCGATTAACATTTTGAATTGTGTTATTTCTGCATTATTAATTTTCGTTCTCTCTGTGTGTGTGTAATAAAACGTTTTATTTTCCGTGACCACTGATGTAGACACCAGGAAGTAGACATTTATGTAAGCGATACATGTTTATGATTCATCCGTACACACGCGAGTACATACTGTGGTGGATCGTTCAGTAAAAGATTAATTACTTTGATTCGCAAATGTTTCCCACGGTTGTGTTGTTACCTAACTCTTTTTCGAAAACATTTCGGAGAAATTTCTTTCTGTTGTCTGTGTGCATTTGCATGAATAAACGTGAATATACAGGTCGGAAATTATAAAGCGTTACAGACTAACTCCAAAAATATTGTACATACGGAAAAATCTTTCAGATTAACGTTCAGTGAGAAAAAGTAATAGTAAAATTATCACTAAACCGGTTACCCAACAACAGTGAGCATTCTGGTTGGCTACACAAGGCTTAAGCGTTCATTTACTGGACAGGTCACCCTATATGTAATTTCACAATGGATGGGCACGAAGTCGTGTGCAATAGAAAGTACTATTTTGGAGTGTAGGTGATATTGGTCGATAGCTTTCACCGAAATTTCGGGACAGTTTCACATTCAACCGGTATTTTGGACAGTAACTTCAATTCCGGGACAATTCCGGCCAATCCGGGACCAGTTTTGCCAGATCGGTTAAATCGAGGGGAATACAGCTTACCACCTCTCTGATGACTGGGCTAATATGTGATACGTTGCGCGGCACGTCACGTGACGAGTCTACGGTCTTAGTGGGAGACGTTGGTGTGAGCTGAGGTAGTGGAAGGGGAAAAGTAGGAGAGGAAAATCCACCCAGTTTTGGGTTTCTGGCATCACTGAACGTACAGTTTATTAAGGTGGGCTCCGAACCACTTGGGGCAACGCAGTTTTAATATCACATAGAAAATTTCCAGAGGCACTAAATAATATCATACTGAGATTATGAACACGTTAACTGCTAAATATCAGTTTTAAAAAATCCTATTAAATCATAATGATGCAATTAAAACCGAAACTAGAAAATTAAATTTTGTTAAGTAGTGGTTGCTACTTCAATGCTTTTGCATTCTAAATATTATAATGAGAATTAGATTATCAAGAAATCAAAAAAATTGATCACAGATTAATGTCACACATACGTAAGTGATCGGTACAGTCGTCAACATGTTAATGTGACAAGTGTACTTATAAATATAGCTACTAACAACTCCAGTTAATTTTAAACCGCAGTCGCAAAGTACCCGATCTGAAAGGAGAAAGGGGAAAGGAGGAGAGGAAAATCCAACCAGTGTCGCTAGATCAACCTGAAACTGGGTTGATTTTCCTCTCCTCTTTTTCCCCTTCCACTATCCCATTCTACTCCTGCGCACACTCCAACGTCCCCCACTAAGACCGTAAACTGGTCACGTGACGTGCCGCGCAACGTGTTACAAATTACTCTGGTCATCAGAGAACCAACCAGTTTTGGGTGTTTCTGGCCAGTGATGGAAGTACTGGCGCTTTTCACGCGCATGCGCGGCGATTTTAGCCTCAGTCAAGTACGAAAATCGGGTACCTTGATCGCCCCGCTAATTTCGCAAAATTTATTATAATTTGATTTTGTTCAGTTCAACGAATTGACACCTCTCTGTAGCTCCTTTTCCAATATTAGCAGTCATTATTTAATTAAATATTAACTTACCTGAAATTCTCGCAGCCCGCTCTTCCTTCGCGCCAGAGCTGGGCAAATTTTATTTCAAATAAAGATAATAAGTTAATTATTGAAAATAACATCTCAAATAAACTCTATGAAATAACTATTTGATAGGAATTTATTTGAGTACATTTATTTTAAATAACAACTTTATGATAATTTATTTCGGCGTAGTCATTTGAAATAAACTTATTTGAAATAATTAAGAGAAATGTATGATACTAATTGTAAGTTGAAATTTCGCCTTATTTATGTTCAGTTTGGAAAATAAATTATTGATGAGTAGCAATAAAGATTTAAAAGAACTCGAACCATACTTTCATTTATAATATATTTTTAATATTTATTGTATGAAATAATAAAATAACATGTTAGTTGACATTTGAAATACTTATCTCAAATAAGAAAATAACTTGTTATTTTATTATTTGAACTGATGTATTTCATGAAATAAAGGAATAGATAATCGTTTCCTAAAATTATTTTGTTGGACAAAATATAACATAATTTATTTCAAATAGTGAAACATTTTTGTGAAATAACTTTTTATTTCAAGGAATATTTCAAATATTTCTTGTTTCGCGCTTCGTGTCGTAACGGTCGTAACGAACTCCGCTAGATGTTCCCGCTAATAATGGTGTGATGGTCCCCCACTACTTTCGCCCCAATAGTACCCCACAAACTTCGGACGTAGCTTTGGTGCTGCCGAAACTCGCGCATGCGCGTGAAAAGCGCCAGTATTCCCATCACTGATTCTGGCATCACTGTCCTGGACGATTGACAACCCTAATCCAGTGATGGTATATGGTCTCGGTTTTCTCGGTCTCGCGCATGCGCGACGATTTTAGCGTCAGTAAAGTACAAAGTTGGGCTAAAATGGGGTACCTTAGTCACCCCGCATAGTTTCGCAAATTTTATTTCAATTTTCAAATATGAATTGACAAGTAGCTCCTTCTGCAATACTAGTTGCAATTATTAAATCGAATATATTAATATTAACTTACCAAAATTTCGAAGTACGGTCGTCTCGTCGTGTCATCTTGCACTCTTCTGTCCGGTTTCCCGCCAATAACAGTTCTCCCCTACTTTCCCCGCAAACATAAGACGTACGGTACGTTCCTGCATTTAGTCGCGCATGCGCGAAAAAACCGAGACCATATACACTGCCCTAATCGTAACGGAAGCAGTGTTGGGATATCGTCCATCTTTTCTCGCGCATGCACGGCCAAAACAGTAACGTATCTATATCATGATGACAAGGTAGTGGAGCCCTAAGACAGTTATATTGGCGGGAAAGTATCGAAACAATCTATTCCGGACAAAAAGACTTCAGGACGTGTCCTACGAGTTACAAAATATACACAAATACACATGTTATACATTCATTTTTCAGAATCAAATCATACTAATTTTTTAAAATTCTGCTGGGTGCTCAAGGTACCCCATTTTATCGAGAATCTTACTTTATTGAGGCCAAAATCGCCGCGCATGCGCGAGAAAAGATGGACCATATCCCAACACTGAATGGAAGACGCCTTCACGGCCCAAATATTAGGTCCTATGGTCAACGCGCTCATTGGATAAGAGTTCCAGTGACGTGTCCACTATTTAGTTCATCTTCGCTGTAAATTCGCGACCAATAATGTGCTTACGTATGGAAGTACGATACACAGCCAAAAAGTGGTCGACGTAGCACCAAACGAAGAGGCACGTAGTCGACCATGAATGGCTGGTAGGGCGAGCCGAAAGTATGAATGGGCTAATCAATTTCCAGGCACAATCGCGCGGTATAACGTGTGTCCCTAGCAACCGCATCCGCCGGCACCCTGTGTGTGCACGTGTACGCGTACAAGTATACATTTTCAATACGAAACGTTCCGTGATACCTGGTTGCGAACGTATTGGATTATACTATTGCGCCGCTACCATTGAAGTTACCGTCTAGATAACAGAAATACGCATTCATAAAATATCGAATGTAACGTGTGAATGTTAGAATTAAAGAAAATTAAACTATTACAGCGGATACGTGCGGTTTGAATGTATCCTGACGACGCTGCAGTTCATTAATTACTGCACATTCATGTTTCACTCATAATTGGACTGATACGCATTTATTATGAAAATTAGTAGATGAAATATAAAACAGTGCAAAGATTTAGAATATTTAGGAATATGCATACATTATTTATTTTCATTGAAATTATTGAAGAGATAATGACACTTTTATCTGGCTCATGTTTATTGCAATTTATGACGAACATGTTTAGTTTGCATAAACATTGACTCGTAATGCTTGAAATAATTTACTGAACGTCGTCAAGTGAAAGTGGAAATTTAATGTCACTTTTTTTTAATGAAAGTGTAATATTCTTCAACAAATATACAATATACAGGGTGTCTCGCCCGATTGTGACATCTTGATTTCTTCGTTATTGTTAGTCATACAGAATTAAATGGTGCTGAGTGAGGCATAATTTGGTGTTACTAGTTTATTCTTGGGTGAACGCGTCAAGGTCATATCAAGGTCAACTTTATTTTTTAAATGGAATTATATACTTTCTAATACATCAATGGATGCAGTTGCACATTCTTTATAAGAAAGTATTAACCTATTTATGTTGAAAAATTAGTTGCTTAGGAGATATTTCGATTTAAATAATTCCAAGGCGCGAAGATCTGCAGTTGAATTATACTATACAGGGTGTCTCACACGATTTTGACATCCTAATTTCTTCGTTATTGTTACTCCTACCGAGCAATGTTTCAGATAAGAATTAAATGGTGCTGAGTGAGGCATAATTTGGTGTTACTAGTTTATTCTTGGGTGAACGCGTCAAGGTCATATCAAGGTCAACTTTATTTTTTAAATGGAATTATATACTTTCTAATACATCAATGGATGCAGTTGCACATTCTTTATAAGAATGTATTAATCTATTTATGTTGAAAAATTAGTCGTTTCGGGATATTTCGACTTCAAAAATGCCGTGATACAAATGGTCGTTATGTTGAACCTTTTCTGTAGGGAATAAAAGCGAATGTCTTAGTGCGACAATAATGGTATATTGGAATTATTTTAATTACTGTCGCTTTTTCACTTTCTATTAACAATAACGCGGACACTCCAGGTTGACATGTATTAATTTCCTTCGAATTACAAGCTAGCTGAAAAATTTCATTACGCGATCGCATTGTTTGATGAACGATCCTTCAGTCGTGAGTAGCATACTTTCTAAAAAAAGGAAACTCGATTCAGTACTTCTAAATACACTATTCTCTCTGTTTGAAAGTCCTTGATCTTTAGTGTTACGTCCGCGAGGAGCTAACATTAGCGATGGTTACAAGGTAAAACGATAAAACGCTTAGCTGAATGAATCTCTCGCAAACAACTACATGGATCATTGCACGAATGATTCAGTGACTAGTCAATCGTACAAGGTCCCACGCATGCATTCGTTTCTCTCATCGTATGCATTCGCGTACGTTATCCCGATATATCTCCGCTATCATCCCAGGAATGACTATTATAAAAGTGATTACAATCGTGGCGTGATATGAAATTTTAATATTTCCTCTTTATCTATCTATCTGCATTAATCTCTTTGCACGGGTTGCCTAACTTTATTACGTATTTGGAATGCTTTCATTATTATTAGACTTTCGCAGAAACGTTTCCTGCAACAGTTGCATAATTTGACGAGGATCAGCGAATATTTCATTTTTTACAATTCGACATAGAAAAGTAAGGCATTTTGATCTTTATTGGAAAATGATAAAACCTCCAATAGAATTATGAGACTTAGCATTTATCGAATTTTTGTAGCATTTATCGAATTTTTGTAGCATTCAACGAATTATTGTAGCATTCATCGAATTTTTGTAGCATTCCTCGAATTTTTGTAGCATTCATCGAATTTCTGTAGCATTCAACGAATTATTGTAGCATTCATCGAATTTTTGTAGCATTCCTCGAATTTTTGTAGCATTCATCGAATTTCTGTAGCATTCATCGAATTTTTGTAGCATTCATCGAATTTTTGTAGCATTCATCGAATTTTTGTAGCATTCATCAAATTTTTGTAGCATTCATCGAATTTTTGTAGCATTCATCGAATTTTTGTAGCATTCATCGAATTTTTGTAGCATTCATCGAATTCTTGTATCATTCATCGAATTCTTGTATCATTCAACGAATTTTTGTACCATTCATCGAATTTTTGTAGCATTCAACGAATTCTTGTAGCATTCATCGAATTTCTGTAGCATTCATCGAATTTCTGTAGCATTCATCGAATTTTTGTATCATTCATCGAATTTCTGTAGCATTCATCGAATTTTTGTATCATTCAACGAATTTTTGTGGCATTCATCGAATTTTTGTAGCATTCATCGAATGTTTGTATCATTCAACGAATTTTTGTAGCATTCATCGAATTTTTGTAGCATTCATCGAATTTTTGTAGCATTCATCGAATTTTTGTAGCATTCAACGAATTCTTGTAGCATTCATCGGATTTTTGTAGCATTCATCGAATTCTTGTATCATTCAACGAATTTTTGTAGCATTCATCGAATCGGAGGCGAAACAACGTGTTCTCTTATCGAGGAAATCAGTAAATAAAGTTCCCGAAGGACTCTACTCGCAGGCAATTAGCGAAATAGAATTAATTCGAAACGAGCAAGAACGGGTTTCCGGATCGGACCTCGTGATAGATGTGCTCTCGCATTTTTACTGTCGGTCGAGTAGCGAGGGAAGACGCCGTTGTTTATTTATCCGGAGCCGGGAGAGGAGATCGTTTTGCAATCGGTTTTCCGATAAGCCGATTTTATTCGGTATAATTTACAGTAATTTGAATACAAAACGTTAATCCATTTTTAATGGAGTGTGCTCTTAATAGCCTACCGGGATTTTAATAGTAGCGCTAATTGTCCCACTATTTTAGTTAAACCGCCGTCGGACGGCCACTCGAATAAATTAACCAGCGTTGTTTCAAGCGGCTCGCCGTGCTCCCGGAAATCGACAACTCGTTTTTCGTAACACTATTTCATTGAATTTCGATACCGGACGATTATTATTATTAATTTATGGTTTCGCGCGAACTTTTTATGCATGTACAGTCACTCCCGTTAATATTCGGACACTCTTAAAAGGACGATAACGAAGTTAGAATTAGTTTACTACATCACGCGAAGAAGAAATTTTGAAACAATTCCAATTGGTTGGTATTGCAGAGAAAATACTAAAAATTGTTTTTTTACAATTTCTTTTCTTATGTCGGCCTATATTGAAAATGTAAAAAAATACATTTTACAGATATGTGCCAATTATATAAATTCTGAAAATTTCATCAAAATCGGATGACGTGGAAAACGGCGACACGCTTCGAAAGATCCTTCGATTCATTGCAGTTTAAGGCCGAAAATTGTGAGAAGCTGCAATTTTTACCATCTTTAAACGGCTGCAGCTCTTTGCAACGTTTACGGATTATAAACTTTTAGTATTTTCTTTGCAATTCTGACGACTTGGAATTTTTTCAAATTCATCAATCCAATATGCAAGAATACACTCGAATATGTTCAAATATACTACAATTTACTAGAATGTATTAGAATATACCAGAACATACTAGAATATACTAAAATATACTCGAATATACTAATATATACTCGAATATACTAAAATATACTCGAATATACTAAAATATACTCGAATATACTAAAATATATTCGAATATACTAAAATATACTCGAATATACTAAAATATACTCGAATATACTAAAATATACTCGAATATACTAAAATATATTCGAATATACTAAAATATACTCGAATATACTAAAATATACTCGAATATACTAAAATATACTCGAATATACTAAAATATACTCGAATAAAATAGAATATACCTAAATATACCAGAATATACCTAAATATACCAGAATATACGTAAATATACCAGAATATACATAAATATACCAGAATATACCTAAATATACCAGAATATACTTTAATATACTGTAATATACAAGAGTATACCTAAATGTACCAGAATATACTCGAATATACCGAATATATTAAAATATACTGTAATATACAAGAGTATACCTATGGTAAATGTACCAGAATATACTCGAATATACCGAATATACCGAATATACTTAAATGTAGTAGAATACACTTGACTATAGTCGAGTATATCAAAATTTTCTCGAATACACTAGAATGAGATGTGTTTACGATGTAACACGGAGTAGCTTGTAACCTCTACGGTCGAAGCAAAACATGCTAAAACACTTCCTTGTCCAGTGGCACAATTCCGACAGATTAAATTAACATTTTTTCCCAAGAAATTAAGAGAAGCGTTTCGTCACCAGCTGGTGAGACAAGCTCAGGAATCTTTTGTCTCGAGGTGTGCGCGACGTTTGTAAGAAACACAGCTCGCGTCTGCTTGTCCTACGAGAACAGCATTCCAAAACGTTCCATGAGAACGGAAAGCATTGATATTTTCGATATACCAATCGTGTGTCTGATAGGTATGACTCTTCTCTAATAATAGACGATGGTCGGTGACGAATGTGAAATCTCAACGAGACTTTCAATCAACTGTTTGACCGAGCCGCCGATGACTGAACGATAGAGTTCACTTTCCTTTACGGGATAGTCAACCGCGTTTCGCAATTCTCGTTCGGCACAGAAAACAAGAACAACCGTAGCTGGTTATACTCCGTTACGTTTGTTAGTATCTTTGTTCCGGGGACACAAAGCACCCCCCCCCCCCCCCAACCAACAACTCTCGTTTCGTAAGTTCGAAAGAATTTCAATCCAATTGGAAAAAGAACTACACTGCTCGCGATTTGTTGCATTTAACAGTTTATCGTCGATCGTTCGGTGTATACGCCGCTGTTCCGCAATTTAGAGCGTCGTTGTCACTACAAAAAGATGGACTCTGTGTAGAAATTTTACGATGGTGCTGCAAACTGAATTCTAAGAAACTCTTTTGAATAAATAAGTGTGTCACGGTAAACTTTATTTCTACGAACAGCGAAGGGTTCTCCGAATATCTCAAAACGTAATTCAATTCTTCTATTTAGGACTACATTTATCCGATGATTCGGTATGATTTCGTGTTTGATAAAAAATGTACTTTGTAATTCTTTGTTCAATTTAACTTCAGAATTTATTGATTAAAATAAATATCATTGTAATCAGTGTCGCCAGATCGGTTAAATCAAGGGGAATACAGTTTACCCCCTCTCTGATGATCAGAGTAATATCGCGCGTGGCAGGTCACGTGACCAGTCTACCGTCTGAGTGGGGGACGTTGGAGTGTGCTCATGTAGTGGAAGGGGAAAAGGAGGAGAGGAAAATTCAGTTTTCGGTGGATCTGGCGACACTGATTGTAATCGCCATATTCTGTCAACAAGCGAGAAGTTTTTTGATTATGCTACAGTAAAAATGTTTGTAAAAATCTTTTACGAAAGTGCACCAACGCAGCTGCAAAGTGGAATTGCACTCGTTTTTTGAATGTCCTATGTTTCATGATTTTTGCATACATCAATCGATTCCTCGTATTATTCCGGCAATCGAGTTTAAATTAAAAGCTCGAGAAATTCAGTGATTTCCGAAAATCTCTCTTACAAATAATGGAGCAGTGATTTTGAAAATACAATTCCATTATGTGTACTCCTTGCTCTGCTGTGAATTTTCTCCAGTATGAATGTCTAAAGAAAAATTTTAAAAACTCTAAAACAAAAATTTGAAAATATACATTTAAGAAAAACTGATAAAACTGTTAATTGGGAAGGAGACCACTAGCACACTCTGTACACAGTGTCGGGATATGGCACAAGATTTCACGCGCATGCGCGATGATTTCAGCCTCAGTAAAGTAAGATTCTCGATAAAATGGGGTACCTTGAGCACCCAGCAGAATTCTAAAAAATTCGTATGATTTGATTCCGAAAAATGAATGTATAACATGTGTATTTGTGTATATATTGTAACTCGTAGGACACGCCCTGAAGTCTTTTTGTCCGGAACAGGATGTTTCGATACATTCCCGCCAATATAACTGTCTCAGGGCTCCACTACCTCTGTCATCATGATATACATACATTACTGTTCTCGTCGCGCATGCGCGTGAAATCTTGCACCATATCCCAACATTGTCTGTACAAAGGAAGTATCAGTGTGACGAATGCTTAGAAGGTTTGAATATTGATAAGAACAGAGGGTTACTTATCGGTAGACAGTAGATCTCCATGCGTTTATGGCTTATCGAAATTTTAACACTATACCTACCAGTGCGGGTCAAATGACCGCTGCCAAAATTTTGATTTCAAGATTATCGAAATTATATATAAATAGATAAATTTCCTCACTCAAGCTTGTGTTGTAACAACAATTGTACAAACTCTAAATAAATACAATTTTGAAATTTTTATAAGACACCGGACCTTCATGCACTTATGGCTTATCGAAATTTTAACACTGTACCTACCAGTGCCAGTCAAATGACCGCTGCCAAAATTTTGATTTCAAGATTATCGAAATTATATATAAATAGATAAATTTCCTCACTCAAGCTTGTGTTGTAACAACAATTGTACAAACTCTAAATATATACAATCTTGAAATTTTTATAAGACACCGGACCTTCATGCACTTATGGCTTATCGAAATTTTAACACTGTACCTACCAGTGCCAGTCAAATGACCGCTGCGAAAATTTTGATTTCAAGATTATCGAAATTATATATAAATAGATAAATTTCCTCACTCAAGCTTGTGTTTTAACAAAAATTGTATAAACTTTGAATAAATACAATCTTGTAATTTTTATAAGACAGCGGATCTTCATGCATTTATGGCTTATCGAAATGTTAAAGAAATGCTAGAATATAGGATTCAATATAGTTTAGTACGATCTCGATTAATTTTGTATCTACAAAGTCTATTTCTGTTAAAAAACCAAATTTTATATGACCCCGCTTTCTTCAAATTTGTCTATAAAAATTGAAAATTGCATAATCATTCGCAGTCGTCTACTTACCAGCGCAGCTGATAACAACTTCCCTATTGGTCGGTACGCGCAATGAAGCTTATCTATGCGAAACACGCGTGAAAATTTCATTTCGAGCGCTGCATGAATCTTTTCGGCCTCGTTGGAGCGCTAATAAGAAGCCGTGTTCCGCGATCCTTTCTCTTAATCACGGAATTTAAATAGCTTCATTTGTTTCGATGAATATTTGATAGGCTTTCGCGCAGGCGCCTGCTCCCCCGGTCCATCCTCTTCACCAAACCGTTTTAATTACGAATTCGAAGAGGGAGCGTTCAGGGTAAACCGCGCGCGCGCTCTGCGCTGGTCTGGGAATGTGTTTTAAAAACCGACGCCGCGGTGTTTTTCTCGGAGTTCGTTAAGGTGTTTAAGCGTCGCCGATCCTCACGGGCAACGTTTGTTTCGCGTTACCCGGGAGAACGTGGCTCTCGCGTTTTCGTCGGAAATTAATTACGGCCGCCGCAATTGCTTCTTTCTCTCTTTCTTCTTCGCTCATTCAATTCCTCCTCTCGTCCACCGCTCGACGCACTTTTCAATGGTATCCATGAGCCACGATTACAAGATTATGAATAATTCATCTATTCAACCGACCGAGTAACGAGACATCTCTCGGCCCCTGTGCCGCGACATTAAACATTCGAACCAGTAGTAGTAATTCCTTAATCGCGACGAGGCAACGATTTCCGACGTTCGGGAATCCTTGCGTTCCCAACCTATGTGTCTCTATATTTCCGAGCAATTAGTAACGTTTTTTTTTTACGCGTTTCCCAAGAGAACGACCACGGCCCATTAATCTTCTACCGGTTGCCAGCTCGTGCACGCCACAAGTGGTTTAAAATTCAAACGATTCCCGTCGCGCCCTGCTTCGACCTGCGTTTATATGGCGAACTCCTCTGTGCGTGCTCGCCGCTCCGGTTTGTCCGCGGACGTTTATGGGGCGGCGGTTGTATGTAGTTTTCACGACACTTAGCACACGTAATTATGAAACATCATAAAGCAGTTGTCTTAAGAATTAGTTTGTTTCTATCTGCTAATAAATGTATTACATTTCTATGCTCGGCGAGAACCATATACACGCTTTGGTTTATTAACTGTTTTATTTATAACCGTTTTAAACACTTGTAACCTACGTGTCTAAGAGCACGTCCACCTCTCACAATGTTACTAAATGTTCTCGTCGTTCACTATATTCTGTAATGTACATTATGTTGTAATAAAACGAATAAGAGATTTTCTAAATAGAAAAAGATACAAAAATTCAGGTAGGTACAGTGAACAGCGAAACTGAAACAGCACCATTTGAAATAGCATAACTTTTTTCAAATTAGTACAGATGACTTTAGTGTTCTTGAAAAGTTGGAAGGATTATTTTATTACAAAATGAGTAATAAAACTTTTGAAAAAATTGCGGTTAGTCGAAACTGCGGAAAAAAATAGTAAAAGTTGACTTTCACGACTTTTTTTATCAGGGACTGTATTGAAAATTTAAAAAATTGATAATGTACACTCAAATCATTATAGCCGTTTTAAACACTTGTAACCTACGTGTCTAAGGGCACGTCCACCTCTCACAATGTTACTAAATGTTCTCGTCGTTCACTATATTCTGTAATGTACATTATGTTGTAATAAAACGAATAAGAGATTTTCTAAATAGAAAAAGAAACAAAAATTCAGGTAGGTAAAAAATTGCAGTTAGTCGAAACTGCGGAAAAAAATAGTAAAAGTTGACTTTCACGACTTTTTTTATCAGGGCCTGAATTGAAAATTTAAAAAATTGATAATGTAGACTCCAATCAATTATATATATGCTGAAAATTTCATCGATATTGGTTAATTGGTTTATGAGTTATAAACGATTGAAAGTGGTAATAATTGCAGTTATAAGTTGAAAATCGTGAAGAACTGCAATTTTTACCATTTTCAATCGTTTATGACTCAAACCAATTAACCAATATCGATGAAATTTTCAGCATATACAGGGTGAGTCCGAAGAAATACAGCAAATGAATCTTACACGTTGAATTTTATTTATTCCGTTTTTCTGGGTTGAAGGTCATTTGTAGGTCATATTGTGTTACATGAATGAATTCGTTATTTTGTCAGCTACAACATTACATTAACGAAGATATATCATTCTATTTAAAAAGAAACATCGATGACCTTGAAATCTCATAAAAAATGACCTTGAAAAATGTTTTCCCTTACACCGTTACATGTGGCCCTTCAAACAGTGTAACTTTGTCTTAAGAAGTTTTTTTGTACAACGAAAAGTAACGGAGATATTTAGGTGTTCTGTTACTTCGGACTCGCCCTGTATATAATTGATTTGAGCGTACATTATCAATTTTTTAAATTTTCAATACAGGCCCTGATAAAAAAGTCGTGAAAGTCAACTTTTACTATTTCTTCCGCGGTTCCGACTAATTGCAATTTTTTCAAAAGTTTTATTACTCTCTCCTTTCAACATCTCAAGAACAGTCAAGTCATCTGTACTAATTTTAAAAAAGTTACGCTGTTTCAAATGGTGGTGATTCAGTCTGCTCTTCACTGTATGTGTGAAATAATTGACAGTTAATCAATACATAAAAATAAAGAGTAAATATCATCCAAGCCTGAAGATCTTATTAGAAACATGAAAATAGGTGAGAATTGTGAGTTGTCTTAATTTTTGGCCAGTGGTTGTGAAAATTTAGCAGCAAACCCCAAAGCACTGCGTGTTCCGGTCTGTTCCGACGCCTCTTCCCCAGTTCGAGAACGATTTCGAGTCGGGGTCGAGTTTTCACCCTCGGCTCGTTGTAATTTACGAGGCTCGCCGGTTTCCGGGACCTTCGAATGGAAGTGCGAAGTCAAATTAGCTTTTGTCGACCGGCAAACGTCTCTCTTTCTTCGGGCCGGGTCCTTTTCCTACGGTTCTCGCGTCCCCGCCGCACACAAAGAAAGCGAGAAAGAGAGGAGGAGGTGGATAGTCGCGTGGATCTCTTTCCCGTCATTACGGGCCTCTTTGTCTCTCTTCCAGGAACTCGTTTCGGGGCCCATCGGGTTTGAACGGGCGCTGGGGACGCGGGGCTCGGTCGAACGGAAGAGAGGCCTGCCTCGAAACGATCGCATTCCTGGTTTTGTTCTTGGCCTCGAGCCCTCGTACCACCGCGAGTTCCACTTTCCCGTCGAGGGGACTTCTTGCAACGTATTCCTCCGCAGAATTCCGCAGAAACCCCTAGCATAATCGATGCGTAAGTGGCTCTGTACTCCTCTCCCTCTCTCCCACTCTCTCTCCCCCTCTCTGTTTCTGTCTTTTCGTCGTGAGCCCCGTGCGCAAAGTGTATGCACACGATCCCGGCCCCGCGAGGATCTCGTCACCGTTGCAGCTTTTTCACTCGGCCTTTTTGCAACACGCCTCGTCTCGAACAACTGGTACGTCGCTATCGCGAGGCCCGACATCGTCCGGGGAGATTGCGTAATTTTCTGCGTAGCCCCTATACAGGGTGTTCACGCGATTACTAGCCAGCGTTTTTCCTGCAAATAATAAATATTAGAAAAAAATGTTAGAGGAAAAAGTAATACTGTTTTTGGTAAGTAACATAATGGTAATTTTCTTGTGTTTGCACGATTTTCTTAGAAATGAAGGTGACCTTCAATTTTTTAAATGATATTGTGGCGGCTACTTCCTATGCTCGTCAACAGAGGGACATTACGACAACACCTTCCCTTAGACCATATATACTTGCAGACCCGGCTTCAGATAACGTCCTATGTTCCAAGATTAAAAGATGACGTAGGAGGCCAAGTGCTATAGTCTGTTAAGAAATCGCAGTACCTTGGTGGTAAAGTGCTAGAGGGGAAAGGGGAATCGTCATCGCATCTGATTCTGTATTTATTTTATTATTCGTTCATTCTTACTTTGCTCTAGTTATTTTAAATATGCCTAAGTCATTTTGTTGATTATAATTGGGAAAAAGATAAATTTTAATGTAGAAGTTGATAATATGAAATCTGTATTTATTTCCTCACAACTTTATTTAAAAAAATACTAGTAAGAACAATATAGGTACATGTATATGTCGAATACAATCAGAGTTGGGCATTATGTAGATAAATAATTATTCAAATAACGATTCGCGAATAAAAGATACTTTATCTTCATTCGTTATTCAAAATCGTTTATCTCGCTTTTATATGCGTAGCTGCTCTTTTCTCTTTGTTAGTGGTGACGCTTCTACCGCAGTACGTGCATCGTCTCATGCGCTATCCACCATTTTGAATCATCTAAGAGGTCACCAGATACTCTTTAATCTTGGAACATTGCATTCAATGCACACACTATACCTATGCCGGGTCTATAAGTATATATGGTCTAAGACCTTTCCCGCTACTACCTGAATCTTCCTCTGTTTGTACATATACCGTCCTAAACTGTCCTTGCGACATCCCGCGTCTAAGGCACGGGTCCGCTAGATAGCCTTACTGATGAGTCCTCTAGCGGGCCTAGGACGAAACGCTTCCTTCTCCTTTTTCCTCCTCTCACACACTTTTCAGCCGCCATAATATGCTATATGTTTTTTTACATCGTATGAAAGCGTGTGTTAAGACTAATTTATTCGTATACAACACAATGACCTTCAAGGTCATACAAGGTCAGAAATGGCAGGAAAATTTTTGAATATTTCGTAAAGATATCATTCACGGTACACAACGCCAAGAAATGTAAACGACTTGCAAAGGAAATTAACGCAACCATGTGCATTAATATTTCGGACAATGTTAGAAAATGCTAACAAGAATGTAATTAATAGAGCCGAAATATGTAGTCATGCACAAGGAAGTTATATGGAACATTTACTATAGCCTCGTCAATGAATATTTGTAAATACATTAGTACGAAATGTTCAAAATGTTTCTTCCATTTCTGACCTTGTATGATCCTGAAGGTCATTGTGTCGTATACAAATGAATTTTTCTTGACACACGCTTTCATATGGTATGAAAAAATATATAGCATTCCATTTACAAAAATTGGAGGTCACCGACATTTCCATCAAAATAGTGCAAATACGAAAAAATTACATACGCCATTACGTTGCTTGCAAAAAACTGTATTACTTTTTCTTCTTTCATTTTTTTAAATATTTATTATTTGCAAGAAAAACGGTGATTAGTAATAGCGTGGACACCCTGTATGTACACCGTGGGACAAATATTGCGGCTGAATTCTCTCGTTGAGGCGCGCGCACCGTCATTCAAAAGTTTTCGGGCCGCTTCCGGTGAACGAACCACGAGAAATGTTTCGAGAAATGTTAGGTCCATTAACACTTTTGTTGGAGACTGGTCGCTTCTCACGCACGGTAAAATTCGTTATCAAGCATGGGGATGCTTTTGTCATTGATAGATGGAGAAACGAGCAAATAATTGGATCCTGTTATGCAGAACTCTAACAACTCATAGTGATGTGAAACCGGAAAAACTTAGTTTAAAAAATTATTACTCTCAAAAGACGCCAAACAAATTTTTTACCAAACACAACACTTGCTCCTTCATATAAATTTTATATGTTTTTCGATCGAAATTTTAGTATAAATGTGTTATTATATATACACATATAATGTGTAACAGTTATTATAATAACACATGTGTTATTATATATATACACATTTATACTTGCTCCTTCATTTGATTCTTATGCGTAGCTTTCGGTACACCATTTCATTTCCCAAGGAAAATTGTACATTCGAACCGTCGATAAGTACGCTAAACATAATTCCCATCCGCAAAGGGATAAATAACGAGTACATAGAATAACGAATACTAGGAATAAAACGAATACCGTGCCATGCGAATAAGAAATAACGAATGAAATATTATTCAAATAATCGATAGAATAAAAATTCATTTGAATAATAACCAACCCTACCATGGGACAGCACTCGTCCGCAGAGTTACGTATTACACAGCAGAAGGCTGAACTGTACTTTAGAGGACCAAAAATTTTCAAGTTTTCTGTATGTGATGCTACACATTTTGACGAGAAAAATATAGATGTGTAAGTTTTAGTACACGAAATTCAAATTTTGGTTACCGGAGTTCACTGGTTGAAAAGTTATACACTTGTAAACATGAGCAATTTTCGTTGAGTGGTAGAGCAGCGCATCGGCTAAGTAATACTGAGCGGTATAGTCCAAGTTGGTTTGGGCTTAGTTAAAAGTGCTCAACTTTACACGCGTCTAACTTCTGAACCAGTGAACTCCTGGTAATAAGACTTTCATTTTCGGTGTTTTCTCGTCTAAATCTATAGGACTGCATGAACAAAAGTTTAAAAAAATTGGTCCTCCAAAGTACAGTTTAACCCAGCAGAATATTTCAAAAGCAATGTTTTCTCAGTTAGCGTTAAGTACCGCGACTCTCGTGAACGGGAGGATACTTTTCCGGAACACCGTGTAGGTACGTAGTAGTCGATGGTAATATTCCCTGGCCCGATGTTCGGATCCATACATATTCATCGCGGTCCAGAAAACGGAGAGGTTTTTCTCGCCGTTGCGCGTTGGAAGGAAAGGTAAGACGTAGCCGGGCACAATTTCGCGTGTTAATCAACCACGGTATCACCTGCGGGATACTTGGCCGACGTAGACCATGGTAATGGGACGCGCGGCGAAGGGGTTCGAGGGGGTGGTTTTCCATTGGCAACACCAGGCGTGCTTCATCCCCGGGTCTGACAAGTTTACTCGGGCGATAAAACGGCCTCGCCGCGGCTACACCCGAGCAAATTGCAGGA
The DNA here is from genome assembly GCA_913789915.3 of Sphecodes monilicornis. Classification (NCBI taxonomy): domain Eukaryota; kingdom Metazoa; phylum Arthropoda; class Insecta; order Hymenoptera; family Halictidae; genus Sphecodes; species Sphecodes monilicornis. The sequence goes on from OU565287.1 coordinate 24,336,173, forward strand.
CGAGATGTCGCCCTCCTCCCGTTGAAATTCTGTCGTGGAATGGCCCTGGATCCTTCCATCCACGTGGTGGATCCTCGAATAAAGGAGTCGACCAGCTGTAAAACGGCGAACCGTTATTACGAGGGGACTTGGCGCTATACGAGCCGTCATCCTGACCGATGTTATACCGTGTAACTCACGCCGCTCGACCCCTCGGCTTTTCCCTCCTTCTTCGCCCGCTTTTCCAACCTCCCCTCTCCGCTTTTCGTACCCACACCGATACATCTCGTGCCGCTCGGAGCGGGAATAATAGAGAAGGAAGCACAGAAAAATGGAGAGACTAAGATCAAACGTGCAAAAATGATTTTACCTTTCAACGAAACAATGGGCTTACCTCGACCGATTCCATCCTTGTCCCAAAGGGGGCAGATGAGGCAGTCGATAGGGGTGAGTTTTTCGGACGGCAACGGAGGACGACGAATTTTTATGGCGTCATGTTCTCGCGATAAATTTTTCAAGTTTACGGCGTGTGTTCCGGTTAAATGCACCGTGGCGAGAGAGAGCAAGAACTGTGTCAGTTCGTTGGAGGGTAAATAAATGATGGTTAGGAAGTTTAGAGGTCGAGGAACTTGCGGGAACAACGTATGTCTGGGAAGTATGGTAGTTGGCGAGGTGTTCGGGTTTTTAACTCGCGGATACGAGCGCACGTGGAACGCGCATTATAGCGTTACCTTCGTAACAAGTGTTTATCGCTCGAGAGATAAATTAGAACAGTTTGCTTTTTCATTTTGGATATGAGAAAATTCTTATTTAGCGTTACAGGGAATTCGCGTCGTCGACGGAGATGAAATTGTGTTCCTAATATTTCGTTCTACTCGTCTGACGATTAAACACGAGATTGAGAAACAGCGAGGTAAAAAGTCCTTTCCGTATCCCGGTAAAAGATAATCCGAGAAGCAGTCTATTAGATTTGTTATCAACCCTCACGGATTCTGTTCCTCGCGTTCAGAGACGTAACCGTGATACACTATTTTCTCTTTTCGTTCCTTATCTTTGACCGAGCGGTTCTGAAAGAAAGAAAATCCTCTCTGCGCACCAGGGCAAAATGAATTACAATTATTTCAGGACGAAAACGAACCACGCGCTGGTAATGGCACGATAAAAGCGCAAATGTATTTTTCGTTTCTTTTTCTGGACGTCGCTCTCGGCCCTCTCCCGTCGCTCCTGCGCCAGAAAGAAGCGTTCTTTATTTTCCTGAGCCATTCCCCGCGACTTTCATTTTATTTCTCTCTATCCGACCTGCTCCTTTGACCGACCGTTTCTCTCTGTCTCCCTACGATCCCCCGTGTGTACGTGTGCTTCTGCTTCGAAGGAAATAATCCGAGACACGTCTGTAAAAAATAATTTTCCGCGTGGCTGACATAGCACAACTTGCACTCGCAGCATTGTTCCCAGGATTTAATTTCTGACCGAAGAAACGACGTGAAAATCCCCCCTTTTTTTCCCGTCACTGTTCCCACGTACACTGAAAAATCTTTTCTGCACACTCGCGGAATAGCAATCGAAAACTTACCGAATCGACAAGATTCTGCGGATTTGGATATTCGAGCCGATAATTTAATGCGATGCATCCGCTGACTCGCGTTTTGGGGTATCCGGGTTAATAGGTTATCGCGTTAAGCTTTGGAACAGTTATCGTATACACAAAATTGAAAATATATTTATTTCACGAAGAAAAAAACAAAAACTGAAGAATTAATGTTCATCGTAACGACTACTTCTTTTCACCCCTTCTTCATTATTTAATACTTGTTTTGACTGGCTGACCTATTCCAGAAAAATAACAGTTATAGAACCGTAACCGTAACTGGTGTACCTGCCCTATAACAGTTATGAGACGTTTTCGGTTCTCCTAAATTGTCTCTCGTATACAGAAAATCGAAAATATATTTATTTCACGAAAGAAAGAAAGAAAGTTGAAGAATTTATGTTCATCGTAACGAGTACTTCTTCACCCCCACTAATATTTAACCCTTATGTCATTATCTAAAACTTGTTTTGACTGGCTGACCTATTCCAGAAAAATAACAGTTATAGAACCGTAACCGTAACTGGTGTACCTGCCCTATAACAGTTATGAGACGTTTTCGGTTCTCCATAATTGTCCCTCGTATACAGAAAATCGAAAATATATTTATTTCACGAAAAAGAAACTGAAGAATTTGTGTTGATCGTAACGACTACTTCTTCACCGCCATTAATCTTTAACCCTTATGTCATTATCTAAAACTTGTTTTGACTGGCTGATCTATTCCAGAAAAATAACAGTTATAGAACCGTAACCGTAACCGGTGTACCTGCCCTATAACAGTTACGAGATATTACGTTCTCTATAATTGTCTCAAGAATCGGAACCGATATAATAACTGTTTCCAGCCACAGGTTTCAATGCATATTGTGATGCCTCAAATGTTAATCAACAGACTGCGGATCTTTATGCAATATAAAAATCTTCCATGTAAATTGTAAAACAGAGAAGTAAAATGCGAATCTATTTCTTCGTTCAGTAATTTTAACCCATTAACAGCCATTGTCCCATTTATGGGACGCGATTTTAAAGTAACATAAAGAATATTTTATTAAGTAACATAAAAAATATTTCTCCCAAAAATGGGACATGCTTTATTTTAGTAAGCATGAATATTTTTAATATTTTTTCTCTCACAAAATCTTCATTTGTACGTAGATAGTACATACTAAATGAGAAAATAGCGGAATTCGATTCCACCGAATTGTTGCTGTTAATTGGTTAACAAATCGAAAACGGTATGGTATATCAACGGACATTAGAATTCTTTTCATGAATAAATATGTTTTGCACATCTTAACTATACGATTTTCATCAGATATTTTTCAAAATCATATTCGACGAATCATGTAGTCTTTACAGCAGAGTTCTACAAAAATGTATGATTGGCTCACCATGTCACGTTGCAAGTATCAATATATGCTCCACGAATGCATTAATGACGACTGCAGTGTTTCGTTGTTTATTTGCTTTCGATCGTCGATGGTTTCTCGCGGTAACGGCAAAACGGGATCCTCCGGATCGCCTCGATGCTCGGATTATGTTTTACTTGCTCGCCTTATCACGCGGTAACAGAATATTCAAACGAGGACATCACGGGATCGCTGCCGGTACTTATCGAACGTATAATTAGAGAACAAACTGTTGGCTTTAAGACTCACGTGCAATTTTTCCGGCGAACGATGTCATCATCTCGTTGATCTCACTCGTACAGGACGAAACGTTAGACGAGCGTTACAGTTGGCCGCGCGAGCATGGTTACCAGTTTTTCGTCTCCTCCATCATCCCCCCCGGACACTGTTTTCCCTATATCGGACAAGTCTCTATCACAACGATGTCACGATTAGTGTACACGCCTTCTTGCTCGCTCGTGATGCCTTCTTGTTTATCTGTTTTATCGTGCCGAGAAACGATCCTCCTGCAATTCGCGATATTGAGCAGAAATTGCGAAAAAATGACTCGTTAGAAATTTCCATTAACACGCTTGCCAGTCAGAGTACCAATTCGTTGCTTCAATGAAGGCTAGGTAACGAGGTTTTCTTTTGTCTCTGTTCATGAGTTGACTGCGGATTTTATGAATTTATGGCAGAAATCAGTGTACACGAAACATGAAACAGTGCTACATTATCTACTTATTATCTACTTGCATTGAAACATTATCTACTTATTGAAATCATTAATGGAAAAAACAAATTTTTATTTGGTCCCACCGTAAATCAGATGTATAATATTTTTATTCTGCAGAAATATTTTTATTCTCTAGTTTTATAATTCGAGGGCGGTTTTCAAGGTTATTTCAAGGTCATTTTGTCTTTCTTATCATAAACCCATATTTTTTATTTCGGAATCATATTCTACGTAAAAAGATGCACAACTTTTGTTTGAAACATTTATTCTAAAAAAAATGTTTCGCTAATTTTCATATAGTAGAGATCCATTGTACGCTCGGTGTAGTTTCATTGTTTCACAGATGCGTGATTTTCACCTGATTTTCAATTGTCAACATGGTAACGGAACCTTCTGACTATATACGTGAACAGTATATTTTCTAGCAAGCAATCAATTCCGTAAAAAAAAACAGGCCATTCGTTAATCAATTCTCAACGGATCTCGAGCAGTTATCCGGAACGTTATGGAGGAACACATGGAGTGGATTTAATTACGATCAACGATCTTGTACCCGTTCATTGTTTCCCGATGCTTACAACGCCATTACACGGGCTTCCTACAGCGATTCTAATCGTTCAGGGAAAGAATCGCGTGTCGTCGTTTCCCGTCACGCGGGGACGAGCGCAACCGGAAGTCGTTCTCGAGTATAAGGGCAGTGGGACGCAGGAAACGTATAAAAATACCCGACGATGCCTTGATCTCGGAAATAATCGTAAAATCTACTTTTTTAACTGTCTTTTAATCGACTGGCTGCGCTCAAATGATTCCGCGCCATAACATTTCTGTTTTCCGGTAATAATCGATTGAAAATTATTAAAATCACACAGATTATTTTCCACTTCGAACAAGAGATTTATTACTAGATTGCGGAATTTTATACAAAATAAAAATTGCATTAATTGCTTTGTATTTTATCTATTCGTGTCTATCGTGAATGCATAAAATCTATTTATAACAAATTTAAGATATTACAAAGGGTTATAGTTCGACTTCCTATTCCACAATTTTAATCTCCATTCTAACATTTCTTTCTCTGACAATAATCCATTGAAACTGATTAAAACAAGATTCGTAGGTAACATATTGTTTTCAACTTTGAATAAAAAGTTTACAACTTCATGAGCCGACAGACGATTGCTGTCATGACTTTATATGCCAGTTTCGCATATTACTGAGGCGCAGTTGTGCTTCTTGTCAAGCTATAGCTGATTGCCGTAGTCATACAATGAGATCACTTTATAAAATAGCAAAGGTATGAACGTAGATACTTACACAAGCAAGTGTGAGAATTGTTGTTTTGAAAATTAGTTATACACGAGCCTGAACAGGTCAGTCTTAATTCCCTGGAATATGAATTAATCCCCAGGAATTCCCTAGTAATGAAGACCGGTGGTATTCATGCCGCTGATAAAGCTACAATAATTAATATGTTAAAAACTATTGAGTATCTGGCCCAATAATGGTATATATTCGTTAACAGGAGAACGAGATCTATAAGTGTACAAAGTTTCAACCAAATCGGTGATCCCATGACCTTGCACTCTCCTTGTAAGTCGAGCCTACTTAGGTTACTACATCTGTGGCTGCAAGGAAAAACGCCGCATGTCACAATTTTAAAAAATTTCAATTTATTTATTAATTGGAGCTTAGAATATAGTAGAAAACAAATTCTATTGGCCCAGAAGAAAATAATAAAAACTTGGTAAAATTCAATTTAACGGGGGTCCAATGTTCAATTCATATTCATTAGGCAAAATTAATGCTAGAAAGCTAAAATTACTGTTGACATTGATTATTATACAAATATGCAGTATTTAGAAGCCTAAAATTACTGTTCACATTATTATACAAATATGCAGTATTTAGAAAAGTAAAATTACTGTTGACATTGATTATTATACAAATATGCAGTATTTAGAAGCCTAAAATTACTGTTCACATTATTATACAAATATGCAGTATTTAGAAAACTGAAATTACTGTTCACATTGATATATTATACAAATATGCAGTATTTAGAAAACTAAAATTACTGTTCACATTGATTACTATACAAATATGCAGTATTTAGAAAACTAAAATTACTGTTCACATTATTATACAAATATGCAGTATTTAGAAAACTAAAATTACTGTTCACATTATTATACAAATATACAGTATTTAGAAAACTAAAATTACTGTTCACATTATTATACAAATATGCAGTATTGTGCAAAATGAAAGGAATGTACACTAATATTATACAAAGGAAACAAAGGAACATTACTACTACGAAGAATTAGTGATCAGAACTTTAAATGACAATATCTAAAAATTGAAACTATATGACGACGTTTTTCCTAACAACCACAGAAAAAAACGAGTTGTTCCCCAGAGTTTGATTTGACAGCCATTCTTCGTCAATTCTATCGGACCCAAGTCCCCCATTTCGAGGTGACCGATTCGACACCACAGTAAACAATAGTTTTACATTTGAACTTTCCGGAATCAATACAGCCGGTCGCCACCACTGATACTTTCCTATTTTTCTTTCTTTCCTGGACTCTGGGAGGTATGTGATTAATACATTTCCTCGTTATTATAACGCTTCCAGGAGCGTGCTCAGGTAGGCCGATGGGGGAAGCGGGTGGTGGGGGGTAAAGTGGGGTAAATGGGTGGGGGTTGGTATTCATGAAACGCCAGACGATTTATGTTTATAAACGATGCCACCGTTCATTGTTCCCCGATTGTTCACGGGTGATTAATCGATTTCGTTCGAGCAAGTGCACCGGTGTCTCCGTTTTAAAAAGAGATTTATTAGCCACGTGACATAAACGGTGATTATGACTTCCATACGTGCTCGTCGATTAATCACGCGCGTTGCCGTGCGCGGCGCGCTTAAGAACCCATATTCGAATTACCCGATCGCGAAAGCCGGGGGTACCGAGCGCGCCCGCGCGCATTCTATTCCTGAAATGGAGGGACCAGATTGGATTAGATGCTTATCTCCAATGCCGATGGAGAGGGAAACTTTTATACTGTTGCGAAATCGAGACATTTAGTATCGATACTATATGGGGTAGGTGTGCGACATTATTAGGGCCCGCACCCTGCCATTTACATTGTACACAGATTTTTCTGACATGTCCGATTGTGGTTCACTTTGCTTTTTATTTATCGCTTTGTTGCCGTTTCGTGGAACTGTAATATACGGTGACAATCAAGAACATAGATTTACCGAATGTTAGGTAAGAAATTACCGACAAACATCTTGCAGTAGATTTTGTGAGAATATTGTAATGGGGTGTTTGAATTTTTAAATACGTGGTGGCTTGAGTCGTGACAACATCTTTTTAACCCCTTGCACTACGAATTATATTTTATGATTGCGGTGATTAGAACTTCTTTGTCGTTTATAATTTGTTAAAAAAAAAGGAAGTTTGTGATACATGGTTAAAACGACAAAATAAAATGTCGTGATTTATTATTGTTTATATCTGTTGTCACTACAGAATGTTGCTGCAAATTTATAGATTGATTAACACTTTATCGACCGCTAGCCTATTAATCGTCTTTTCGATTGCCAACGCTTATCGACCGCTAGCCTATCAATCGGCTTTTGGTTATCGACGGTTTATTATTAAAAAATTGAATTACTATTACCTTGAATATATTTTATGAATATTAGTTTATAAGGCCCTTTATTATATAAAATAAATGCAAAATAAAGTATAAATATCTATAAAATTACATTCCTTTGAAACAAAAGGAATAAGCACGACACAATGAATAGCGAAAATTTAGCCGGTACTGGGAGCAAATGCGCGCGCGACTAAGCCGGTCCTTACCGATTGTGAGTGGTAGCCTCAACCACGACCGGTCGATAAAGAAAGTAATCAGTTTATTGAAAAGCTTTATGAAAAAAACCGATACGTTTTAATTTTGTTTCTGAAATACAAAACTGAGGTTGCTAACCCTTTTGCAAGTAAAGAATGAATATGTCTGTCACAGTGAAAATGAAATTCCTACATTACCTTAATTCGACAAATTGGCAGTTGTATGACATTCTATTCCCTATTCTGTATATTCGTCTTAACGACAATTAAAAAGTAGAAATTATACTTTAATTGCAAGTCCAACGAGATAAAACAGGATAAAACATTGAACTACGATACAATCTTTACAGCAAGTAAAAACGATATCGCATTCCACCCATATGAACCATCATTCAAAAGCAAACACATTTACACAGTCCAAGGTCTCATATTGTATGAGGGCAACGACGATTTCGAGTAAAGCATTAATTAATGTCATGCAATCGAGGACAAGCATCGAATAAAAATACCCCGAATGTTTTCTCGAACTTAATACGTAAGAATACCACAAGTAGGTATAAACCACTTAATAGGAGACTGCTTATTACATCTCGTAAAACGCCATCATCGTACACGCAAATCAACGTGCAGACCAAAAGTTAGGCCTGCGAGCGATGTTTCCGATCTCCTATTAAAATTCCAAATTGTCCGGACAAGTAGCTTAATTACTACAATCTTGCGTCCGTAATTTGTACCGACAAAGGGCGGGCACGTATGCGATCAGTTAGCACCCTAATCGGGATATATCGACCTCAGGATTGTCGTCGATGCTACACCAAGTAATGGTAGCTTCGATCTGTTCAGTGATGTCTGAATTAAACGCAGCTGTTTGATTTTAACGACGCCGCGTCCGGAATCGGCTGCAAACCAATACACCGGTCCGTTTCTCCCTCCTGTTTAACACTGCTCTCGGATTCGCTCTCGAAATTATTCCCCGTAGACGGTAACACGGCGCATTACCATAACCACTGACCCACCGTGCAATTCTCAATTATGCCAGGCCTTCTTGGATACCTTCGAATCGAAACGATACACTCGTCCTCTCCGCACTGAATTTTTTTATCCGCGTTTCCGACGTTATTTCTAGCCGAGAGCATCTCTGAGAATCATTCGAACGTTGGACGGTTGCTTTGATCCTCTGCGTAGAAGAGTTGTAGTAACAGTGCCGGAGGCCTTAGGAATTTAAAATATTTTCAGGACCTCTTATTATTATATACGATCGACGCAATGTAGGGTGGACCCAAGTTAGCACGTTCAGTGCCATGTCACCTATATCTGGTTGACGGAATTATTTATACAGAATTGAAAATTAATTTTTACGTCGGTAGATCGAGTGTACAAAATTTCGTTACTATCTGAGGAATAGAAGAGGTTTGAAACAGTAATTAATATCACAAAACTAAACTTCGTAGTTTTTGTTTTATTAACACTAGTACTACCGAGCGCTAAACGCGACTGGTGTATATTGCCTTCTATTAACAACAAGAATGAATTTATTCAATTTCCGTACAACGTTTGTTTAAATATGTACTCTAATAGAGAAATTGACTAAAACATTACTCCGGAAAACATTTTTATAATTTCAATATTTGTAAAAGAAAAATTTAGAAACCAGTCATTATGACTTGTCCGGTAGTTCTAGTGTTAAATATATTGCTTGATTTTGTATAATTTTTTGATTGTGGAGTGGGCGCTGAACGTGTTAATGTAGATCGTCCTATAAGTTTATATTATTCGCGGTGTGTTTTTATTTTTTAAGGAAAAATAACAGAAATTTTATAGTGACAATGTCTTTACCAAAAAGTTAGGAAGTGGTTGTGGAACGAAGGGTGATTACATTTTTTCGTAAATTTTAAAGGTATGTTTCAAATATTAATAGAAATAGGAGAATAGTAAATTAATGCTTTTAACCTTTCGAGGACGGGGCATTTAAACCTTCGTTCCGCTAGTGACCGGAATTAAATCACCAATAGAGCTACTCAATCCTGTAGAGTACGGGTCTGTCGATATATATCGGACATTCGTCTTTTTCAAGCATCATATAGGTGTCGATATATCGGACGTTAGTCCTCTAAAGGTTAAGTAGCTATCATTTAGGAATCCGTACTCCATGATACTTACGTATTCATTAGGTGTGTGCAGGATCTCGAAATTTCGTCCATAAATATGTTCGGCTACCTGAGAATTTCAGGATTCAATATTCATCATTAATTTATTTATTCATTGCAATTTGATTCATTATTGTAACAAATGCGCGTCACCAAAATAAAATGCTTTTATATTAATAGAACCGTTTGAGAAATTATGTTTCGGGTCCCAATTCAGTTTGGAGTCCCGGAATACATTTATGTATTAATACTATGAAATTATTACTAGTATTCATAGAAGGTTCGTACCCATCACTAGATTTTAGCCTTTCTTCCTGGTAACTGGAAATTATTCCCTACTGATTTTGATGAATCCTAAATTTGCTTATACTGCACCGTGTTACATAAAATTTAAATTAATTTCGCGATCAGTACCGTTTTAATGAACATGCTTCTGTAATAAATCGATTTTCAGAAATATGGAATCAATTTGAATTAAAATTTGTGGAATTTAGTTCATTGCATGGAAATTTCGGGATCCTGCACACCTCTATATTCATACGTAAACACCTTAGATGCAATTGTATGTTGCTATTAGGAATCGATACTAAAAGTGGGTAGGTTCATACCCATCACTAGATTTTAGCCTTTCTTCCTGGTAACTGCAGATTGAGAAATTTAGAACTATATGATGAATAAAATAGGATTCCGAGTATGTATTCCCTACTGATTTTGATGAATCCTAAATTTGCTTATACTGCACCGTGTTACATAAAATTTAAATTAATTTCGCGATCAATACCGTTTTAATGAACATGCTTCTGTAATAAATCGACTTTCAGAAACATGGAATCAATTTGAAACACCTTAAATGCAATTGTACATTGCTATTAGGAATCGATACTAAAAGTGAGTAGGTTCATACCCATCACTAGATTTTAGCCTTTCATCCTGGTAACTGCAGATTATTCCCTACTGATTTTGATGAATCCTAAATTTGCTTATACTGCACCGTGTTACATAAAATTTAAATTAATTTTGCGATCAGTACCGTTTTAATGAACATGCTTCTGTAATAAATAGATTTTCAGAAATATGGAATCAATTTGAATTAAAATTTGTGGAAATTAGTTCATTGTATGGAAACAAGGTTTAAAGCACAGTTTACACATATTTGGTCGTCACGTGTTTCCGATTGGCTTTAAAATGCACAGCAGTGTGAAATGCAAAAAGTATGTCAGCATATATTCCTTCCAGACCTTGACCAGCCGACAAATTCGACGCCTACTTTGCCAAACAACTATGAATAGCTCTCGGAATCATGTTTGTGTATGAAAACGAGCTTATTTGCGAAACCGTTAGGATAATTGAGGTAAAGAAACGTTTCATTTGTCGTGTAATCAGTGTTAACACGATACAAACGACATTACTAGATCTGATAGCCATCGGTCGTTTCAATTGGATGAAAAACAAAGGCCACCTTTACGATCACGTTAACACAAGGTGCATTAACTGCACTATTTAGGTCTGCAGTATATATTCATCTTTGAGACTTCATATATTTGTCTTTAAATTAACAAGATATTGTATAGTATGAGTGGTATATATGTATAAACCATGTAAAATTTGACTTTGATGAATTTACTTAACTTGCTCAAAATTTGATATTATAATTAATTTTGTCATGTTCAACGACGCCAAATAAAATCATGAATATGATTGGACTCTTTTTATCTAATTTATTATTTAATTAACCAATATAGATCTACAAGCCGCATATTTTAAATTTTCATTACGGAGTCAAATAAAAATGTTTTAAAAAGTGCCGTTTTTATTTTTTCATGCAATTCTTAGCGATTGTAATATTTTCAAGATCTCTTTTGCTCAAATTGCTTCAAATTGCTAAAAAAAAGAACGCATCGTTCAGTCCGACTCACGTTCGGATTAGGTTATTGTTAACACGTTGACTGCCAATCCAGCAACTTTAAAAATTCCATAAAATCGAAGTCATTTATTTAATGAAATAAAAATTAAAAATGTTAAATGTATGACACTGAGTGGTCCGTCAACCTTCTTGCATTTTCTGGATATTAATAAAATTTGGTGTAATGAATTTTAGTATTCAATAAATCAAATTTTTTCCATACATTTTAACATCTCCGAATTAGCTTGATGAGGATTCGATTTTTCTACTACATCACGATTACTTATATATTCCGCTAAAAAAAGAAAAAATTAACAACTTAACATCAGTTTGTAGCATAAATAACATCTACAGGATGTTCTGAACCATTTTCTTTTAAATTTTTTTCTAAACAAAAAGAAGGAAATTTTTTAATTGGAAACTATAATTATATCTTTGATCAAATCCCCTTGTCTAATATTAATATATCTTGTTCCCTGTATCCAAACTGTTTATGTATTGTATATGATATATAACCCTCATCAATTATAATAATAAATTCAATTTTTGTCCACAACGTGCCGCATTGTGCGTCATCGCGATAATTAACGCCGTACAAAAACGGTTGGACCTCTTACACCGGAAAGCGCTTGAATGCATTTCGGGTAGGTGTAAAACAAAAACGCATCTCTATTTTCTGCGTTATTAGACACGGAGATGGGAGTGGAGGGGTGATGAGGGGAGGGGTGGGGTGAGAAGAGTGGTTTCGAAAGTACGGTTCATTAAAGATTATATGCAAATCGGATGCAAATGGCATGCAAATAATGTTGCACACTTTTTCCGCGGCATTATGCACACCATAACGCGGAGCATGACTCCGATGGAGTAATCGCAGGATCGTATTCATCTGGTCCCGCTAAAAGCTGCTAACGAAATTACACGGTAACAGAGAATCGGAATTACGGTGAATAATCGCGGATGCTCTATTCCTCCCTCTTCCAATCTCTCGCGTGGGTGAAAAACGTCTCGGCCCGGCACATCGTAAAAACGGTTCAGATTCAACGTGAGACTTCGCGAAATGAAACCGCACGAACTTCTCGACACATGTTCGACGTCGCCGCGCTGTCACCATACAAGATAATTAACCCTTTGCACTCGGAGCTATTTCAACTAAAAAATCAAATATTTCTTCTTAACCTAGAATATTTCCATTGTACATAATTTTTTTTCATTATATGCGTACGAAACTGATATAGTACCTCATACAATATTTAAATGTTTAGTAATGTATTGCATATAAACAAATTTAATCATGTAAACCATATTCTGAATAATGGTGTAACAATTTGTAGCGGCGCCTCAGAGTCGCCATTCGAGTGCTAAGGGTTAACACTAAACCTACCAACCACAAAACATATAAAGATAAAACGCCATGCAGAATTGAGAAGATTGAATTTATTTAAACTTTGTACCGTTTCCATAAGAATATGTGCTTAAATAAAGAAGTTAATTCAGTCATTTCCTATGAAATCGTTTTTCTAATTTCAATCATTGTAAAATAGAAAACCGGTCATTTTGACCGTGGTAGGTTTAGTGTTAAACTGAGGAATGAGTATGAGTCATAAGTACGTGAATTTTTGTTACGTTTTACATCTGTACTAATTATTAAAGCGATTCAAAATTATCGAGCGCGATGTGTCATTTTGTAGCTCTTGCAGTTTTCTTGGAAATCGTACCTGCTAATAACACACAATGAGAAATTCCTTGAATATCATCAACAATGATTAGACTGCAAATATTAGATGAATTCAAGTATGTTATTACATTATTCTCGAATTATTAACACGTTGTCTGTCGTGTGAATTTTGTGTTTCGAACAAGTTTTGTCTATTTAATTCATATAAAAGATTAAAGTTATTAATCATTAGTTACTTGATAATGTAGTTTTCACCTTGCAGTATAAATTATTTCATTTCAGAACGAATAAATTGATTTTTGGCGACAAAGGTTTTAGACATCTTACGAATATCTTTGAGATATTTAAAATATATCTTAAACTTAGAGAGAATATAACGGATTGTTGCAATTAACAATAAGTAACGATCAACGTGTTAAACAACATAATTATTTAATGTTTCTAAGTACTGATTGGACAGGAAACGAGATAACACTTTGACTTTCGTGTCACCCACGCACGGATGACGCATCTTTCGGCCCGATGCTAAAAATTAACATGTGTAAAAGAATGTTAACCTCCTCAAGGATGCTGACACATACCTACATCTGACAACCTTCGCGTCTAATTTTAGTCTGATAAAGAAGTTTAACACTCTCGCCGAAGGACACTATTTTTTTAAAACATCCACACCTATTTTTAGTCGTGTTTATTTTATTTAATCCCTCTGTGCAACCGAATGAAGCAAAAAGAACTGAAACTACGAGTAAATTTTAAGTTTGATGTGTTACGTTATTTCGTGAAAATTCTACGGCCGTGTGTTATCCAAATTTTGAGCCATTTTTGAAATAGTACACATCCAAAGAAATAAATTTGTTGAATAACTCCCTTGGCTGCATTTTTACAATCTCAATAATCGTAAACTAAAAGAATTAGACCGAGCGTTAAAGGAGAAGCCTAATATTTTTTGCATTCATCTATTAATTCGTATAAATTGTTGAATATGGTGATCACCGTAGTGGATACACAACTATGCTCGTCGAATGCATTGAATACCAAGTGTACACAATAAAAAGTTAAATAAACAAAGATCTATATTGAGATTCCACACAACATCGCAGTTAAGTGCATGCGTACTCGAAGAAGATTTAAAGTCCTTAATTTCCTCGAAAACAAAGTCTGGAACGAAGATTTATATTTTCAACGTAAAATCACTTGTTTCACGGTTGCGCCATAATTAGCTGGACAGCCTGTAGGCCGACCTGTCCAGTAAATGAACGCCTCCCAGTGAAAGAACATAATTCGTATTAAAAAAATAAAAATAACACATATGATGCTCTTTTCGTGTTGAAATTTATACAGTAATTCTATTATAAGTTCACAGATGTCTCTCTGAAGAGATCTTTGTTTTATGTGTAACCTATTCGACACAACATTAATTTATTTAGTTCTTGATCGAACGACATCCCACATATTTAAAGTGAGCATTGTTATTGTGAGTTCAGTAATTTGAATTTTGAGATGGTACAATGGCCGTATCATAAGTTTGTTTATATAATTATCATTCACTGGGATCACCCAAAACTGAGTGGACTTTCCTCTCCTCCTTTTCTCCTTCCACTATCCCATTCCAATACCTGTGGAATGGGATAGTGGAAGGGGAAAAGGAGGTCCATGTTGGAGCAAACTCCAACGTCCCCCACTAAGACCGTAGACTGGTCACGTGACGTGCCGCGCAACGTATCACATATTACTCTCGTCATCAGAGAGGTGGTAAACTGTATTCCCCTCGATTTAACCTATCTGGCATCACTGACTGGGATACCTCTGTTCATTCATTAGAGATTGATATTTATTCATTGATCATTTGGTCCATTTTTCGTTTAATGGAAGATTTTCAATACAAACTGTAACCATCAAATATCGTTAGAATTGTGTCCTGGAATGTAAAATGACACAGCCATCTTATAGAAACAGCACTTAGGAAATTAAATTAATAATAATTTCTTTAATTAGAGAATGCAGGATAATGGGAGAAATAATCAGGATTGAGGATGTAGTGAGTGGGAGGAAAGACAGAAATGTAGAGTGGTTGGAGAAGTTGAGGAGAAAGAGAAAAAAGAGAGTATGAATAGACCAAAGAATATACCAAACCAATGAACAAATGTTAGGGAATGGGGAAGGTTGCAATGATTAGGTTAGAAGTAATTAGTAGACTATCAGAGTAGGACAGTGTAGGAAGGAGGGAGGCAAAGAAAAAGTGTTAGAGAAGGTATGGACCGAATGTATGAAATAAGATAGATTTTTCCAGTAGGTTAATGTAAACCAAGTCACATTTCTTGGCTGTAAGGCTGAAATAAACCAAATACAATACAATTTCTCTAATTTCTCACAAACTTGTAGCTCAAGTGTTCATTCACTAAACAGTTCACCCTATGTAATGTTTATTTGGTTCAGACGCTGAAAGTGTTAAAGCGTTAAGATGAAAACCCCATCGAAATCCAAGTTAGACCAGCATAACCAGCTTCTCCTCGTCAGTCGAAGGTAGCAAAGGGTTCGGCCAACCACAATCCAGTGGTGAATCCGATGTAACACAACTCTCAAGGTGAACCGAGTCGAGACATCGTATCCGCTTTACGTAGAATGTTTTCCAGCCGCGCGCGCGATACGCTCCGGGTATCCGAGATAATCGGTTAACCGGTCTGTGTAAACATAATCGAAATTGTTCCTTCCTGGATCGGGTTTTGCGGTCGCCCGTTAATTTTCAATAATAATTCTTTATAGCTGTGGCGCATGATGCGCCGGAGGAACACGGCTACTTACGGAATGGGGATCGATCGACGGATCGTGAGGATCGAACAAGGGTACACCCGGTGAACGATACCTCTGGTTCTCACGACGCGGAAGAGAATACTTGTACATCCGTGAATCAAACACTGCTTTCGTATTCCGGAATGACGATCGCGCATCGATCGAGCGATTCATGAAACATGAAACTATTTTCTTTCCAAAGTCCAACCGAGGCCTGGCAATGAAACAATTAACGTAACCTAACCTTGAAAATGTTACATAACACTGTTATATTTGTGGTAGATCCGAGCTGCATCTAGATTAAGGCTAGTGGAAGGAAGGAAGCTCATCAATTTTTTAAATGGAAACTTTCTTGTGATTTTCATTTAAAAAATTGATGAACTTCCATCCTTCCACTAGCCTTAATCTAGATGCAGCTCGGATCTACCACAAATGTAACAGCGTTATGTGAGCCCAGACTCAATTTGAGAGCTTAATACGTTGGCTGCCATGTCAGCCATAGCAGTCCAAACCAACATTTTTTAAGATTTCGAAAAATCCTTCGAGATTCGTTCATAGGTTACTAAAGACTACAACATATTCGAATTTGAACTATTCGACATAGGACTCGAAAAATTTTCTTCTCGTGAATACCAATATTATTGGTGTGCAACGATTGCCACTTTTATAACTGTAGGTTTAAGGGGCGGTTTACAGCCCTTAGGTATAAACGACCCTTGACGTAAGGAAAAAGCAAGGACCGAAGTCAGTCAAAAAGGAAACATCGAACCTAGCACGTCGTCACAGTTCATGAGTAAAACCATTTTGTTGTGCTTTAGTCATAAAGTTGTATGTACTCAACTACCGTCCGTCCATCAGGAGATGGCAGCGATTTTCGAGAGTGGGGTGCAGGGGGACTGCGAGACCCCACTCTAGACAGTGATGGGAATACAGGCGCTTTTCACGCGCATGCGCGGCGATTTTAGCCTCAGTCAAGTGCGAAAATCGGGTACCTTGGTCGCCCCGCTAATTTCGCAAAATTTATTATGATTTGATTTTGTTCAGTTCACCGAATTGATACCTCTCTGTAGCTCCTTTTCCAATATTAGCAATCATTATTTAATTAAATATTAACTTACCTGAAATTCTCGCAGCCCGCTCTTCTTTCGCGCTTCGTGTCGCAACGGTCGTAACGGACTCCGCTAGACGTTCCTGCTAATAATGGTCCCTCACTACTTTCGCCCCGATAGTACCCCACAAACTTCGGACATAGCTTCGGTGCTGTCGAAACTCGCGCATGCGCGTGAAAAGCGCCAGTATTCCCATCACTGACTCTTGACAGTGTTGGAATATGGTGCAACATTTCACGCGCATGCGCGGCGATTTCAGCCTCAGTAAAGTAAGATTCTCGATAAAATGGAGAACCTTCAGCACCCAGCAGAATTTTAAAAAATTGGTATGATTTGATTCTGAATAATGAATGTATAACATGTGTATATTTTGTAACTCATAGGACATGTCCTGAAGTCTTTTTGTCCAGAACAGATTGTTTCGATACAATCCCGCCAATATAACTGTCTCAGGGCTCCACTACCTCTGCCATCATGATATAGATACATTACTGTTTTGGCTGCGCAAGCGCGTGAAATCTTTGTCGCGCGATTCGGCCAATAGCGGTAGACGTGTAGCCCGTAGAGGGGAGATCACGTGGTACCCACAAGTTTCTCACTACCATCTCCTGATGGACGGACGGTACACGTATCTTTAACATTGTACACGCGGTATTGTAGGATTCCACTACATAACTTAATAAAATATAACAAATATAATATCTAATGAAATGGAAGAGAAGATTAATGCTTACTGTTTGGCACTCGAAAAAAAAAAAAATATAAATTGCTTTCCTGAAATCGATATTATTTATTTAAACGTCATCGCGTGTGGTTAGATACTGAAATTATACTAATTTTCTGATTTGTGGCCCGTATCCCCATCTAACAGTAAACCTCCCAAATATTAAAAGTATCGGTAAATGTTGCCATTTTAAAATAGTAATAATAAATTTATTGAGATTGTCCGTAATTTTCAGTATAATAGATGCTTAGATCATTTATTCCATTATTTTTCTTAAATGAAATTTTATAATTTCAATAATTGTAAAATATAAAATTGGTCATTTGACCGTGGTAAGATTTAGTGTTAAATGCTGTACTGTGCGACGGTACTCTGAGAAACGATGCTCAAACGACACGATGAATAATATAATTCGTCACTCGAATCAATGCGATGACACGTGTCTCCGTCGGAATTGTTTATAAAGTCACCGATCGACTGCAACGTTTCCATTTGCTCAGAAGAGACTGATTCATTGGAGTTATGCGTGAGTCATTCTGGAAATTGCGCGGACTTATTGTTAGTCCGTGTCTTTAACGAACTGAGAATATTTTCAAATGTTTTCATGGTGATAAATCGACCGCGGATGTTTATGCAAATGAACACACTTTTACGACCGACGATCGGGAATTTAAAGTGGAATAGAATATTTTCTCTTAGATTAATGGCTTCTACCGATTATAGATATCGCCAACAAGAATGACATTCTATTCTAATTCCTGTTTCGTGTTTGTCGAACATTTTTATAAATTCTAAACACATAAATGTTACGCTACCTGATTTACACAAACATATCCGAATGAAAATTAATTTTTATATCGAAACATCAAATTCGGTCACTGGTGTATCACGAGGCAGTCAACGAGCCGGCAACGAGTCTTCTTATCTTGACCGGAAATACAGTCGTGGACAAAATTAAGTAGGACACACTTTAAATGTAATAACTGTTATAAAATTCGATCAATTGACTTGAGTTTTGAGATGTTAGAGGGATTCGTTACCAGGACATTTCGTTACCAAGAAAGTACGTGCCAGGACATTTTATAAGTCGTTCTATTGTTCTTTTATATCTCCCTTTTAGTACCGTAACGGGGAATCAATATTATAAATATTTAATTTGATGTGAGATGTAATACGAATTTATTGATATCTAGTTTTTTTTAGAAATTAATTTAATTCATATATTTATTATATATATAAATAAATTAAGGGATAATCTTTAATTTAAATTTATTATTTTTTTAAAAAAGTTAATATTAAAACTTAACTTTTTGATGAAGTGTATATGTTAAATATTTTTGTTCCAATTCGTAACAATATCGTAATAGTTTGTCTTATTACTTTAAATTTGTTCTCGAATTCGTTTACAGTTTACCCGTAATTTACTGATATTGGTTAATATTAACATTGGTTGTTTAAGTATTCAGTATCTATAGCGTTTGGTGAGTTAAGAATCATTCAAAAAATATTTAGCAGTATAATTATGCCTTAATATGTTATTGAAAGTTTGAGAACCTGTCACACACAGGAAATTGTCTATATCAGGGTTATCCAACGTATTCCCCTACGAGAAGTGCAAGGCCCCCACCATCGGACCTCTTCCCCCTACTACGTACAGCCGTAGAGTTAGCGAGTGCTGCGAGCGCCGCACGGCTCTCGTGGTGGGGGGTTCCCACTACTATACATTATAACGATGAAGTCTAAGGGTGGGGGAAGAACCTAAGCGGGGAAGGTGCCTCGAATAGCTCCGGAGCTACTGGTTGGAACTGCCTGTACTAATGCACGCGAATCCGAGGAATTTTTAACACTAGATTTACGGGGCCCGTCAAAATGACGGATTTAAAAAATTTTAATTTACGATTATTAAGATTGTAAGGAGGCATTCGTGAGGAATTATTAAATAGATTTATTCTTTTGTTACAATAAAAATCGCTGAAGATCTAAGTAAATACAATTTTATTATTTTTATAAAGCAATGTAAAATAATCAATTTTAGTGCTCCGTAAACCTAGTGTTAAACTCGATTTTCTCGAAAATGAAGCCCCGTATGGAAAAACTATATTCCTTATTTTCGACTAGATTTTATGTAAGGAATCATCCCCTGTGCCGGTTGTACCAAGATTTCGCAAGCACCCTGTATATTACTGGTGTATTAACTCTTTGTACTCGGAGCTATTTCAACTAAAAAACCAAACATTTCTTTTAACCTAAAATATTTCCATCGTACATAAGTTTTTTTAACTATATGCGTACGAAACTGATATAGTACCTCGTACAATATTTAAATGTTTAGTAATTTGTTACATATGAACAAATTTAATCGTATAAACAATATTCTGAATAATAGTATAGCAATTCGTAGTGGCGCCTCAGAGTCGCCATTCGAGTGCTAAGGGTTAATTCAAATTAATTGCAAAGGAGAGTTAATGAGAATGAACATCTTTCAGCTGGAATCCATATAATAAATTCTTCGGTCGACATAACTTATTTTTGGAATTTTATCTTTTCGACGACAATATTCACATTTTAAACTTCCACAAATGTATGTCATAAAACTGAACGTTTCTCTTTAAACGATCTTTCTTAGATCATTAATTCCCAGTATTTTACAATCACACCGCGAACCGCCAATTAACCTTAAAAACGGTTGGATTCCAAGGCGACTCGTTTTCTAGCTCTCTTAAAAATTACAAAACTGTTTGCACAATGGTCCACGATAGGGAGAATCCGCATAGACATTTACACGCCCAAGTATAACGAATGGTAGCCGACAACTTTCTCCGAAAGAATTCGAAATGGTCACTTGACCTACCAAAATCGTGGGTCCGAAGAATTCCAGACCGGCTCGGGAGACCATACTTTCCAGATGCGTGTGACTAACGCGAATGGCCCGCGAATGGTCCGGTATGATAATTAATTAGAAAGGGAGAGGCCGGCGACTTTGCGTACGCTCGTTTCCGTCTCGTGTTCCTCGCGAAACCTCTCTCGGTTCGCGATTTTTCCGACGACCTTGCCGATCCCGACGATCTCGCGAGCTCCCGCGGCATAGTTACTATGGCATAGTAGAATCCGGATCGCATTCCCGCGGAACGATCCCGCGAGAATACGTTTCTTGGACCGGGGGTGCAATTCTCCGGGCATCCGTGGAATTAAATCGTTTCGAAGTATTCACGGTGTCGCGGGACAGAGCACGATATCCGATCGACGTCGTTTTGCTAGCGTAATTTTCGCCGAATGAGCCGGATCTCTCTTGATCTCCGGGACCCGATGAAAAGCGCCATTTCCTCGAAAGACGTCTGCCACAAATAAAAAGCAAATAACCGCCGGCTGTGAAACTCTTGTTACTTTCATCAGATTAGTCGTAACAATAACTTCTTACGGACCGACGGACTTAATGGTGCTGGGTCGTCAATTAATTAACTTTATTATTTTCTAGTCTGCTAACCGGAGGAAATGGTTCTTTATTCTTACTTGCTTCTTCCGCACACTGTTTCTCGGTTTCTTGTTCACGGAATGGGAAGAAATACTTATGGCTTCGGAGGATATTTGAAACCTTAACACTTAATCTATCGAGCATTAAAGTTTACTAGTTTGTAGTGTTTTATGAAAATAATAAGGTATGATTTATTTAAATTTTTTGTGCGATTTTCATTACAATGTGTGATTGAATGAAGAAATCTATTGAGTCAATTCCTATGAAGGCATCTTTATAAATTCAATATTTGTAAAATACAATATCTGAAACCGGTCATTTGATCGGCTGTGGTAGGTTTAGTGTTAATAATTTAGTTAAGAAATAATCTATGACTAAGGCATAATCTGTATATATCCAAAGACATCAATTTATTCAATTAACTCCCCATAGATGCATACTTAATATCTTAATGAACCATTTTGTATATGTCCAGAGAAATAAATTGATGGAATACATTCCTCATGAATGCATATTTGAAACCTTTATAATTTACTTAAAAAATAATCTATAACTAAAACACATCCTGTATATATTCAAAGATATCAATTTATTGTACAAATTCCTCATGAATGCATATTTGAAACTTTTATAATTTAGTTAAAAAATAATCTATAACTAAAACACATCCTGTACATATCCAAAGACATCAATTTATTGGACAAATTCCCCATAGATGCGTACTTAAAATCTTAATGAACCATTTTGTATATGTCCAAAGAAATAATTCCTCATGAATGCATATTTGAACCCTTAAGAATTTAGTTAAAAAATAATCTATAACTGGAACACATCCTGTACATATCCAAAGACATTAATTTATTCAACAAATTCCCCATAGATGCATAGTTAAAATCTTAATGGGCTGTATATGTCCAAAGAAATAAATTGATTGAATACATTCCTCATGAATGCATATTTGAAACATTAATAATTCAGATAAAAAATAATCTATAACTAAAGCACATCCGGTATATATTCAAAGACATTAATTTATTCAACAAATTCCCCATAGATGCATAGTTAAAATCTTAATGGGCTGTATATGTCCAACGAAATAAATTGATTGAATAAATTCCTCATGAATGCATATTTGAAAAATTAATAATTCAGATAAAAAATAATCTATAACTAAAACACATCCTGTATATATCGAAAGACATCAATTTATTCAACAAATTCCCCATAGATGGATACTTAGAACCTCTATAATCACAATTTGAAAAAAATGATCGGTAGGTCTGGCATTATTCATTGCTGGTAGGACTAAAATAAACGTTCGTGCAGAATATTATAGCATTTGCGTAAATAGTCGATGCGTAGAACGAATACATTCAAGTAACGGATAAGAATAAATGGGTTTCAATAATTGTTTTCAAGCACTAGTCGCGCGAAGCAAGAGGATATTTATGATACGAGTTCATGAACCGGGCCAACGTGCCCCCACGAACTCTACCCGATAATCGATTCCTCGTTGTACACCGGGGCGGCAACGAACCGCCTCACTTACGTTGTCGGGAGGCTCGAAAAGTATTAAGAATGGAACTTCGTTCACACCGTCTGGCCGGCGTCGAAATCAATAATGCTCGACGTTGAACTGGGTTAATACCACGGTTGAACACTTGACCAGAAATTTCGTTTCGTTCCTTCACGCGCGCAGTACGCCCTTCTCATACTATTCTGTTCCATTTTCTGTACTACAGAATCTTAATTATTCGCGGCATGTAAGCGTACCAGGAATGCAATTTAGCTGACACGAAAAAACAACATTCGAGTCGACTAAAAATTATTACATCAAAACGGATAGTGAGAAAAGTAATACAACCTTTTTTTCCCTCACTTTATGTTACGTATTTATTTACGATATCTATTTTCATTGTTTTATTACATTATTTTCAAAATATTTGAGTAAATGAAACACGTTTCTGTCAACGGTAGAAGTCAACCAAAAATTATTACATTCACGAAAGGATATTGAAAAAAAATAACTTCTTTTATTGCCTTATGTTGCATCTTTTTTTCCAGTTATACATTTTTATAGTTTCATCACATTATTTTGAAAATATTGTGTAGTAAAGAAAAAATGTCATTGATCAACTATGAAGTGTCTTATGTATAAAATAATATATCAATGCTGTTAAATCTTTTGTAACCTAGTGGCGAGTCTAAACTGACATTTAATAATAATAATATTAGTATTTTTATTCAAATTAGAATAAATACCTAAAGCACAAAAACAAAAGGAGAGAATATAAATCAATTCATACATTGAATTTTCTTCCGAGAGATAAATTGCATAAAGATTCGCAATAATGTAGGAAAGAAGATCCGTGCAGTAAGTTGACATTCTTCCAGTTATACATTTTTATAGTTTCATCACATTATTTTGAAAATATTGTGTAGTAAAGAAAAAATGTCATTGATCAACTATCAAGTGTCTTATGCATAAAATAATATATCAATACTATTAAATCTTTTGTAACCTTGTGGCGAGTCTAAACTGGCATTTAATAATAATAATATTAGTATTTTTATTCAAATTAGAATAGATACCTAAAGCACAAAAGCAAAAGGAGACAATATTAATCAATTCATACATTGCATTTTCTTCCGAGAGATAAATTGCATAAAGATTCGCGTTAATGTAGCAAAGAAGATCCGTGCAGTAAAGTGACATTCTTGCACGAAAGCGTCATCAATCGATTATATAAGAACACGTGGCTCTGCCAGGTGTCACGAAGGTTATTTTATTTTTCACTCCCTCCGGTTCTCTTCCATTCTATTTTGCCAATCTTTCGCACGCTACACTCTCTCAGTGTTTCTCCAACTTTCATCCATCTACCCCTAAGTCAGCTCTTTTATTTTCTCTAGCGGGTCCGCCGAACAAGTACACCATTTTCTATCCGAAGGTGTGCGCAAGATTTAAGACATTCCCTCACCAACCCTATGAACTTTTTCCTTTTTTTTTACCCTTGACGCGTTCTCCCTTTCTTTTCGACGCTTTTCGGCTTTCTGCACTTTCGTGGGTAGTCGGGGAACAACCTCGACCGAACAACGCGGTCGCGCCATTACATCTAAGTGACTTACCCCCTTAAAGCCCGTCTGGCTAATAAAAAGCGGACGGAATTACAGCAGCCGTCGATTCTGGTTTAAGCTTGCCCGATGGCTGTGCTTTCTTCAGTTGGAAACGATCGCTCGGCATTGCTCACGATCAAGAAACGATTTCGATTTTCTAGACTTTTTCTTGCTCGATTCTTTATCCGGAACGAAGAAAATTGCTACAAGGTACTGGTTTCCTTCGAACGAAGATTGTTCATTCTTTATATCGTGTGAAACGATTGTAATTAGGTTATCGTCCCTGGGATGCACAAGTTTATAGTGTTTTCTAGTTACAAATTGCAGTAAAATGATTTTGATGAAATTGCATTGTCCAATGTGGACCATTTCCCACGAAAATATTCTCTGCTTTGATAAAAATGAAGTAGTACAAATTTATTCGTAGTGTATTTATTTTGTATACTTTAATTTACTAAAAAACTTCCTTGTATAAAAAGGAATCCAATAAATTAAGCTTCGCAAAATTTAATAAGAAAAATATATTTAATACTAAACCTACCACAGCCGGTCAAATGACCGGTTTCAGATTTTTGATTTTCAAATTGTTGAAGTTATAAAGACGACTTCATGGGAATTGATTCAATAAATTTCTTTACTGAAGCATACGTTATAATAAAAATCACACAAACACTAAATAAATTCAATCTTGTTATTTTTTTAAACAATACATAGTAGCAAATTTTGATGCTCGGTAGGTTTAGTGTTAAAGGATAAACCTAAAATATATATCAGGGCTGGGTACGCTAGGGGCCCCTCAAGCGCTTGCTTCTCCCACCAACCTCTCTTTCATACGCGAGACCTGCGCAGTGTTTGCGACGCGCGAAGCACTTCCTTCCTCTACGGTAACGGTGGATGGTGGTGGGGGACAGTGGGCGCTATGGTGGGGACAGTTTGTCTCAATTGAGACAAAAATGCCCATCCCTGATATACAGAGTGTCCCACGTAACAGTTTTCAGGATTTTTTAAGTAATTGCGATAATCTGAAAAAAAATGTTGTCAACAAAAGTTGATCAGTTTTCGATTGGCTATATATTGCAATAAAAAAGTTCGAGAAATATTTTTTTTATAGTATTGTCAAGGTCACCTTCATTTTTTTTAAATGGCACTTTGTATTTTTGACTTAACAGTATTATAGCCCGTGTCAAGACGAATTCAACGACCTAGTATACCATGACCTTGGGATGACCTTGAAGGCGAAGAAATGAAAATTTCAATAAAACATGACAATCTGCTTGAATGGGTGATAATAACTTGTGTTTATTATTAAGACTCGAAATTACATTCAATTCAGAAACCTTGACTAAATGAACGCAAACGATTTCGTAAAAAAGTCACATCAAATGTTCGAATTAAAATCTGTTTTGTTGTAGGCATTATTCCGTTCTTCGTAGTAAATTTGCATTGGTTGCTCTTAGGATACTGTCGTAGCGAACTTCTTCGCATGCTGTACGGATTCGCTGCTTTAAATGTTCCTTATTTTGTATTGGAACAGCATAAACTATTGACTGTAAATGACCCCATAAAAATTGAATGTAATGTCGAGTCTTAATAATAATCACAAGTTATTATGACCCATTCAAGCAGATTGTCATGTTTGGTTGAAAATTTCGCTTCTTCGCCTTCAAGGTCATCTCAAGGTCATGCTATACTAGGTCGTTGAATTCGTCTTGACACGGGCTATAATACTGCTAAGTCAAAAATACAAAGTGCCGTTTAAAAAAAATGAAGGTGACCATGACAATACTATAATATAGCCAATCGAAAACTGATCAACTTTTGTTGACAATATTTTTTGTCAGATTATCACAAGTACTTAAAAATTCCTGAAAACTGTTACGTGGGACACCCTGTATATTGTTAGAACGCGAACATTCTGAAGCATACTAATCGCGACGTCTGTGTGTATTTACTTATGTTATTTGTACCGTGTTCATAACACGGTGGCGCTCATTAGAATATATGTGCGCATGTGTGTGCGTGCCTCGGTGAGGCATGCGTGTCACCGCTGTACGCGCGGCTCCTTCTTCATGCAAACTTCACAGTGTAAACACGTATATTTCTATATTATATTAAAGTGTATGTCCGTAAAGTGCAGATAGATTATTTCCATCACTCGAAACTCCAAAGCCAAGCTGCATAAACTCCAACATATATTAAAGCATTTATTTTAGAAACTTTAGAAACTTCTGTGAAATAAAATTCTGTCTGCTTTTTATTTTACTCGATTAATGTCTACGATTATAAGTTTGTGTAAATAATTATCTAGAATTAACTATCGAATTTAACCGTTTAAGTACCAGGGGGTATTGAAAAAACACTGTCGAAGAATCCCAAACAGCGCAACCGCGCTTTCTCTAAATGACTACGAAAAGACCCAAGCACCGCGATAGCGTCTGTTTTATTTTATTTTGTAATGTATTATTGCATTATTATAGTATTATTCTGCCTATTAGAATTAACTATCGAATTAACTATCGAATTTAGCCGTTTGAGTCCCAGGGGATATTGAAAAAATACTGTCGAAGAATCCCAAACAGCGCAACCGCGGTTTCTCTAAATGACTACGAAAAGACCCAAGCAGCGCGATAGCGCTTGTTTTATTTTATTTTGTACTGTATTATTGCATTATTATAGTCTTATTCTACCAATTAGAATTAACTATCGAATTTAGACGTTTGAGTCCCAGGGGGTATTGAAAAAATACTGTCGAAGAATCCCAAACCGCGCTTTCTCTAAATGACTACGAATAGCGCTTGTTTTATTTTATTTTGTACTGTATTGTTGCATTATTATAGTATTATTCTACCTATTCTAAAATGTACTATTTTCATTAAAAGGAGCTGTGTGATGTACTTGCGTCAGTAAATCTGACCGCGTGACTTCGACAATCGGTAACGCACCGTCAGTTGTCCACAATGCTCGAAATGTGCTGGGTTTTCTCGACATAAAATCTCAACAGCGCGATCGCGCTGCTTGCGACTCAAACGGTGAGTATCGAATTAGTTTTGACCGTATTGCTTACAATTCTTGGCAATCATCGACCGCATGATTATTTAAGACTTTTTCACGGAAAATCATTGTAAGCCATAGAGAATCCTGTTGTCCATGAGAGAATCCAATCGATATGCTTTCGAGCAGGGAGGTGTTAATTCACCAGCAAGTAGCGGTTTCTCTCGAGTCAAGAATGTGTACGATAACAATCTGCGCATCACGAACGATGTTATCTCTTTTGCGAGCGTAGATCGCGATTTCGAATAATTTTCTTTTTACGATTGTTCCGAACGGCACACGGCCGCGTATACTTAATCCTTGATAATATCGTCGTAGATTCTCGGTTGAATCGGGGCTTGATTGTGGCGGCGTCGATTGTCGAAGCGTATTCGAGCGGTCGATAGAGACGGCGGGCAGGTTCCGTGGCTGCGCCTCCGCTTTGTTTGCTCCTAACAACCGTAATTATCTTGGCACGACGTTATCTCGCATGAATCATGCTAACTTGACGTAATGTACTTGTTGTTATTCGACGTTGCTATGCGTTTAGGTGGCTCCTTCACGGCTGTATCATCCGAGACGCGCGAATTGACTCTAATTCACAGATAAGGCGGCGCGTTGTGATTCGACTATCGCGATACCGATCGACCGGCTGCGCAACGATTAACCTTCTCTTATTTATACACTTATTATTATTGCTTCAAACTAAGCGGTTCATTTCGCAATATTGTTACATTCAACCCTTTGCACTCGACTGGTGCACCATTCGAAATTGTTGGATGTTACGTTGCCGCAACACACGGAAGGGTTCCGTGAAGGGTTGGGTTCTTGTCTCGATCAGAGAATCACACACGGCGCGAGAGATTTTGTTTGATCGCTGTTTATTAACAAAACTGTTGGGGTCCGAGGACCTTCTATTACAAATGATACTATGGCGGCTGAAAAGTGTGTGAGAGGAGGAAAAAGGAGAAGGGTTTATGGGTGAGAAGGGTCGTGCCGCGAGCGGGGAGTGATGGTAGACTGCGGCCATGTTGGATGGTAAAACTAGTGTTGCCATCTATATAACGTTGCGGGAACATTGATATGATTTGAATCTGAAAAATGAATGCATAACAAGTGTATTTGTATATATATATATATTTGTATATATGTATATAAAATATTGCACATTCGGCTCCAATATAAATTTATAAATAAATTATGTGTATCTATTTCCCGCATGATTGCATTGCAAATTCGCGAAACTAGTTTTTAAAGTTGCCTATAGATAGCGTTGGGATATAGTGCAAGATTTCACGCGCATGCGCGGCCAAAACAGTAATGTATCTATATCATGATGACAGAGGTAGTGGAGCCCTGAGACAGTTATATTGGCGGGAATGTCTTGATACAATCTATTCCGGACAAAAAGATTTCAGGACGTGTCCTACGAGTTACAAAATATACACAAATACACATGTTATACACTCATTTTTCAAAATCAAATCATACCAATTTTTTAAAATTCTGCTGGGTCCTCAAGGTACCCCATTTTATCGAGAATCTTACTTTACTGAGGCTGAAATCATCGCGCATGCGCGTGAAATCTTGCACCATATCCGAACACTGCCTATAGAGCGCACCACAGTGTTTGCCATCCAAGATGGCCGACAAGTTGATACCCCTTCCGTCTTTCGCCTCACCCCCGCAGCATAATGCACAGTCCTTAAGTCCGTGGTAAGGACAGTTTAGGACGGTATATATATAAACAGAGGAAGATTCAGGTAGTAGCGGGAAAGGTGTTGTCGTAAAGTCCCTCTGTCGACGAGCATAGGAAGTAGCCGCCACAATACATTAGCGATGTTCGAGATGGTTGCTTTTTCGCAAGGTTCGGTCTTTGTCGAAAGGTAGTAGCGTTCTGATGCGTCCTGGTTGTGTTCCGTTTCACGTGAACTCGGTTTTTTTTGCGATTGGTTAGTTATAGTTTTGGGTGGAGGAAAATTGTAATTTGTCATTGGTCGTGGGTGTGTCTATTTTGTGTCCTAGGGTGGGAAATTGTCAGAAGTTTAGTTTCGTCTTGTCGCGTCTTGTCGGTGTCGTGATTTACAACCACTCAGCTGGTCGCAAGTCGCAACTCGCTGTTGCGTCGCACGTGGTGTCCGGGTGTTCTTACGATGACCGTCAAGGAAATTATAAAATCCACAATATAGGTGTTTCCACGTACAATTCTGTATTTAATGTTTAATTTATAATATAATACTGCAAATATAATTTTGACTGCCGCGGTAACATGTGTAGGGAAAAGTTGTTCAGAACGATGACCTTGACAACACATTTCAAGGTCACCGAAATCGGTGAGGAGGGCAAACTTCTAAATAATTACGAAATATTTTTCACATTGCTAAATTTGTTTGTATTTAATGAATTATTTCTGTCAATGTCTAAATTACGATGAAAAGAAAGTAAAAAAATACATAAAATTGACGATGTTCGCACAGTTTTGGGAAATGCTGTTGTACAAAAGAACTATACTAAAATAAAGATTCGAAAATAGAGTTTAGAACTAACAATGTTATTTGCTCGCGGGAATTATTTACTCAGCCAGCGAGCTTACATTCAATTCCGCGATGGATCAGTTATTTTTCGAAAAGTTGAATTTGCATAACTATTCGCGGCCGGGTAATACGTATTCGTGATCGTTCGAGTAACATTCGGTTGGAAGTTGGTGTGAAATAGATGTCCGCCGTAAAAGACGGATAAGTCTTACTTATTTGACCGATGGCTGACGGCGGAATACCGAGCTCGTAATAAGATAACGGCTCTAAAATTAGAAGATAATCGGCGTGGTGCAAACATACTACGTGGCAGGTTGTCGTAGATTGATCGGCAACAGTCGCATAAATGCAACAGAATGCGGCTGACACGCAACTTTTCTTCGGCGCGGACACGGCCCGACGTCTGAGCGCCGCGCCGCGCGGCTCTCGACGGCTTGGGAAAAACGCGACGCCTGTCTCTCGGCGTCGATTTTTTTCCTTTCCCTCTGCCTAGATAAATCCTTCAATTACTGGCTGGCAAGTCAGTAAATATAGCCGGTGCTCCGGTGTTGCTTCGAAAACTTCGTTTCGCCGTCAGGACGACGGCTTTAAGTGATTTATAATCAAAACTGGATTAGGCGGATGGAAAAGCCTTAACTTGCTGCTCCGAGCAAACTACCGGACGTGGTTGGCAGTGATTTAAAAGTCTCTTAAAACCTATTAAAGAAATGGTTCGCTGAAAAATGCGGACGTTTCTCGCGGCCATAATGACGCTGTCGCGATCCTTCTCTCTATTTTTGCTGTCTCCATATTGTTACTTTAATGTGCAGAAATTTTCCCTTTCGCGTCTCGGCAAGTAGAAACTTTAGCAAAGTTTTACGGATTATTTTCAATTGCAAGCAAAAAATATGTTACTTGTCGTGAAATTCTGAACGATAATTGTCGCAAAACAATCCCTCCTACCGCGCGGTATACCCCGTGAAGTTCGAGAGCCCTCGGTCGCCGAGAAGTGTAACATAATACGGGTCGAGTATATATCGGAGAGACCGCTACTAATCCAATGACAAAACTTCTTTATTTTTTATTATTTTTTTATGGAACTTTCAACAACTAGACTGCGGATTTGTATGGAAAATAAAAATTGTTTGCATTCACTGGAAAACACTTGGTCCCGCTGAGAAGTAACATGAAGTAGGCTGAAAAAATTAAGCGATAGTGGAGAGTGGACAAAGTGGAAGAAGGGGGGAGTGGAAGAAGGGAAAGAATGGTAAAATGGATTTGAAAAACCTGAGGGGACCAAATATCAGTACCTATCACTGGAAAATAAAAATTGTTTGCATTCACTCGAAAACACTTGGTCCCGCTGAATAGTAGGCTGAAATAATTAGGCAATAGTGGAGAGTGGACAAAGTGGAAGAAGGGGGAGAATTGTAAAATGGATTTGAAACCCTGAGGAGATCAAATATCAGTACCTATCACTGGAAAATAAAAATTGTTTGCATTCACTGGAAAGTACTTGGTCCCGCTGAAAAGTAGGCTGGAGTAGGCTACAAAAATTAGGCGATAGTGGAGAGTGGACAAAGTGGAAGAAGGGGGAGAATTGTAAAATGGATTTGAAACCCTGAGGAGATCAAATATCGGTAGCTATCACTGGAAAATAAAAATTGTTTGCATTCACTGGAAAATACTTGGTCCCACTAAGAAGTAGGCTAAAGTAGGCTGAAAAAATTAGGCGATAGTGGAGAGTGGACAAAGTGGAAGTAGGGGGAGAATGGTAAAATGGATTTGAAAAACCTGAGGGGACCAAATATCAGTTCCCTGGAAAATACTATAGTTACATATAAATGTCGCAGTCTAGCAATCAAAAGATTTATTAAAATTCCATCAAAATATGTTGCATTTGTTCAGCAAATATTGTTCCATAATCCTGAAAAGGGAGAAATCGTCATAAGTTTCTGCGATTTTTGTCTGCCAGAGGAAATGATACTGTTCGAAAAATGAATAAAGAGGCAGTGTAGGGAATTTACAGAGCGTGATAAATTTCCGAACGAAATTCTACGCCCGTGGATCGTCGCCGTGGCATCATCATATTCTCGGTGATTTGTTACCCCGTTGTCGAGTAGGGCTGACACGGCACTGTTTCATACTGATGGAAAAGCGTTGTACGAGTTTTCCTAGCAGGACGAAAGGGTCGCGTGCCCCCGTTGACAGGTGGCTGATAACGATATTTCGCGATCCTCGAACTCTATGGCGCGCCATCCAACGTCTACGACGTTTCCAAGGGTTCCTGTATCTCTTTTTTTTTTCTTCCTTCCTTCCTTCTCTCCCTTCCCCCCTCCCACCCCTTTCTTTCACAGAAACCTTTTACCGAACGTTTTCTAAATAGCCGACCAAATGGCCCATTTTCCTGGCTGGTAGCTTGCCGTTCTTCGATATCATTTCGAGCACACCGATTCATCACAAACTGTCACGGTGTCGCGCGAGCTCGATGCATCCTAAATGTAACCGGACACGCTGTTGCTCCTTTTACTTACTGTTTCTCTATGCTCCGTTAACGGTGATTGATGCATTTTTAATGGAGGCCGGCCCGCGTTCCTCGTCGAATATGAACGCTTTACGCGCTCGTTACGTTGGAATAGTTTGCATCCCAGTATCGATGCGGGATGACCCTAGAAAAAATTGTTCCGAGCAAGGTGCTCTTCGGGCCCGTCAATCGCGAACTAACCGAACATCCATTTTTTCCCGAATGGAATATTTCAAACAAATCGTTTGCTGTTTCTCATATTTTTGACACTGGTATTACCCGCGCAACGAGAGTTGGCACAAAATCTTGTTAGTGGGGTGCGGGGGAACGGCGAGTCGCCACTCTTGACGCAAGGCTGTGGATCCTACTTCTACGGTTACGTTTTGACGGGAACGGTCGACATAGGCCAGGCATGTCCAGAAGTAGCTCACTCGGAGGCAAATTCGAGGGAGACGCCTACTTCTCCCGCCCGCGCGTCTCGCTCGTCGTGGCGGCCGTAGTCCTCCGAGCTCCTCAGACCTGTGCCTACCGTGGGCCCGAGAGTCGCCCCAAAGCGCCACACGCGGTACATATTGCAAGCGGTAGGCACGGGTCTGAAGAGCTCGGAGGACTACGGCCGCCACAGGGAGCGAGACGCGCGGGCGGGAGAAGTAGGCGTCTCCCTCGAATTTGCCTCCAAGTGAGCTACTTCTGGACATGCCTCACATAGGCGCTCGGCGTCACCACCATCTTACTTCATGGTCACCACCTTAGACCATATATACTAATAGACCCGGCATAGGTATAGTATGTGTATAGGAAAGCCGAGAGTTCAGTGAGGCAAAGACCACGGAAAGTGTGACTCATAAAATAAGTCTTTAGATAATTTCAAAATGGCCGACATAGCAGACCGCTATGTCAGTCTTACTAATAAAATTAGTAGCATTTAAGTATTGTAACTTGAGATTGTATCATATTGGGAAATGTACAGTAGAGCATAAGAAAATACGCAATAAGTTAACAAAAGCAATTTTATTTTGTAATCAATAAATGTAATAAACTATATTGAACGTTATTTCTTCCTTTAATAATTGTAATAGAGCAGATATCATATATTGACATTTTCAATTTTTAAAATATTATATGCGAAAGTTGTTAATTATCAGAATCAAATATCGGTTACTAAAATAGTTAATATATAATACTATTATTACTTCATACTTCATTGTAATACCTTAACAAAACATATAGAATAAACATTTTTATCTCAAATATATTTTATATATTGATTATTTCATGATAAAATGCCGAATTCTTTGAAATTATTCTTTCCATGGCGCACCCGCTGACCCCCCTCACCACCCATATAAGTCAAGCGTAGGCACTGTCGATGAGCATAACTCTATACATCTTTTGAAAAGGTGAGTCACACTTTCTAATCATCTTTGCCTGAGGGAAAATTATCTGTGCCGTGTCTATAGGTTTATATGGTCCAAGGTCACCACATCTCTCTGTTACAGTCACATTTAATACGCTCGTTTGCTGTCTTCCTCAAGCGATTCTGCCAATCGCGGAAGACGTGTAGCGCGTAGTGGGAGCATCACGTGGTACCCACAGGTTTCTCTGTGGCACTTTCGTTGCGCGGGCTATATCAGTGGCGCCAGATCAACCCAAAACTGAGTGGATTTTCCTCTCCTCCTTTTTCCCTTCCACTATCGCATTCCACTACCATGAGCACACTCCAACGTTCCCCACTAAGACCGTAGTCTGGTCACGTGACGTGCCGCGCAACGTGTTACATATTACTCTGGTCATCAGAGAGGTGGTAAACTGTATTCCCCTCGATTTAACCGATCTGACGACACTGACTGGTATTCAAGCATCCTTCTGGCAGAGATAAACTCTATAGAACAGGTCTGTCTGGGGGATACGTGTTTTGTTTTATTTTGGTACTTAGTTCTTTATTTTATTACAGTTATAACCAGACTGCAGATTTGATGCATTTGTAGCAAAAATTGGTGTGTGCAATTTTAAACAGTGGGGGAGATTAAAAGTATTTAACAATATCAACCGATCTCTTACGACTTAATAAAACCATTAAAGAGCGAGATAAATTTCTACTTAGTTTCTATTTCTTGCAATTAATGCAAACTAGTTTTATTTACTTATAGTTGTAACTATACTTATACACAGTGTCGCCAGATCGGTTAAATCGAGGGGAATACAGTTTACCACCTCTCTGATGACCAGAGTCATCTTTAACACGTTGCGCGGCACGTCACGTGACCAGTCTACGGTCTTAGTGGGGGACGTTGGAGTGTGCTCATGTAGTGGAATGGGATATTGGAAGGGGAAAAGGAGGAGAGGAAAATCAATCCAGTTTTGGATTGATCTGGCGACGCTGCTTATTATACATGTTTTCAGTAACTATTTCTGTTGATATTTTTACGGAATCGACTTAACCTACCTTTACAAATGTTGAGGAACAACAAAGTGTGGTACACAATAAAAATTGAGATTTTCTTCTTCCAAGTCAGCTCTGTCTCATAAATTCTTATTTTTCATTTATTCTTGGTGTAATATTTCTAAATCAGAACATCAACACCTAACTGAGCTATAATTTTATAAGTGCACAATAATCATTAATTCACATTATAAACATGTAGTCATTGAAGTGGTTCAATTTGTATTCCTTATAAGAAC
The DNA here is from genome assembly GCA_913789915.3 of Sphecodes monilicornis. Taxonomy (NCBI): domain Eukaryota; kingdom Metazoa; phylum Arthropoda; class Insecta; order Hymenoptera; family Halictidae; genus Sphecodes; species Sphecodes monilicornis. Next base: position 24,371,410 of record OU565287.1, read on the forward strand.
AGTCCGATGCACAAATGAAAGAATTTATCCAATCATCTTCAGTAAACTCCGTATCTGTAGATATTATATCAGACACTTAAGTACTTTCAAGTATACGATATCAGAATTTGTAAAATAAAAAACCTGAAGTACACTAGAGCTCCGGTAGTTGCACAAAGCGGAGCTGAAACAAAATTGCAAGTTCATGTCGAGGTTACCAAAGAGCATTCAGGAACTCTATCAACCAACAAATCCAAACACAGTCCGTTAACACAAAGATCTATCAAAAATTTGATCCCCCAAAGAAATCCCTTGCGAGAAGGGACCTCCCTGATCGCCCACGCCTTCGAAATGAGCGCCGTGAATCACTGGGTGGAGCTTCCCATACGCACAGCACGGTAATAGTCGCGGAAAAATAAGCAACGAGAGGCGATATTCCATAAATCAGGAAAGTTCGGTGTGCTCGATCGTTTGGCAAAGAGTTGAATCAGCCAGGGCGACACACATCTCCCGGCGGATTCTGTCGCGCAAGCATCTGGCCGCATTATTACCGACAGTAGCGCAATTATTTCGGACCTACAATGTCCTTTGTTCGCAGCGACGTGTTTGTGGGTCGTGCATTTTCGGCGATCCATTGAGTTTCGTCGCCTGTCCCGGCGGTTCCAACCCTCGCCCCACCGGGGGCTGAACGATGCTGCTCTCTCTCTCTCTCTCTCTCTCTCCCTGTCTCTCTCTTTGCACCCCATCCTACCCCATATTCCGCCCGGGAGTTTAAGCAGGACGTCGTTGAGTACGGGCTGGGTCGATCCTCTTGGCGAACCCCAAAGCTTCGACGTCCCTCGGGCCTTCGGGACACGATAGAACGCACGAGAGAAACTTAACAGGCATCGAGCTTACCGGGAGAGCCTTGTACAGCAACGTTGCAGCACCCCTGTGCTTCTCCCTATTCGCAACCTGCAACCCCCGTACCGTAGCCCTGCCATGCCGCCTCGTAGCTCCGGATTCCCTTCCAGGTCCGTTCTCTCTCCTCTTTCCAATCTCCACCGCCACGTTCCTACCCCTTAAACTATAAGTCTGCCAGGACAGTCAGTCCCCTGTCGATGTTTCTGTTTTCGAGTTTCGATCGGGCTCACCCCCGAATTCAACCCCGAAAACATCTGCCGGCCTCCCTGTCCCACGGTAGCTCGTTACATTATTATTACTCGCTACGGCAATTATTCTTGTTGTTTATTCTGCAACGTACAACGTTCTTTTCCCCGATGTAGTCAGTGTACTCGTAAAAAATCTGTTGTCTACTGGAAATTTTTAAAGTGATAAAACAATATGTATTTTATTATTTTAACCGTCTAGCGTAGATTGTACGGTACGATATACTTTCATCTATCTCATTATTGTTTACTTTCTAGAAGTTGAGGGTCGGTATGAAAAATGTGGAAAAGTTTAATTAATCAACGTAGTATGGCAACATCTGCAACACCGCTTGGTTGTACAGATGGAAACCGAAAATCGATAAAGTCTCTCCAGAGTTAATATTTATGAACACGAGTATTTTTCTTGTGTCGTAATTATTTAAGGAGAGTTATTTATGTTAAGATTTTACTTTGGAAAGGATTTTAAGTTTATATTCACTGGTTACAGTATTTCATCGATAATCGTCGCCACCACGGGTCCAGTTGGCGACAATTAACGTCCAGATAATACTATTGTTACACTTCTCGGCGATCGAGGCCTTTCGAGCTTCATGACCCCTCACGGAGTATACTCCGCGGAAGGACGGATTGTTCTGCGACAATTATCGTTCAGAATTTCTCGACAATTAACGATGAAGTACTGTATTACTTTTATTGGTATGTATATTATAGTCGAGTTCAGACGTGTTTACAATTGGAGATGTTCTTATAGATACCGCTCATGTCGCTACGCTCATCCTAACACACATACACACTCATTCATATATACAGGTGCAGTCGATACTTAGATCGAGATGTTAAAGATTTACAGTTGACTATATCTACAGATTTCTTCACAATATAATCATATAGCTAGTTCGGAACCAAAGTACATACAGTATTTCATCGTTAATTGTCGCCACCACGGGTCCGGCCGACGTCAATTATCGTGTAGCAGATACTATTTTTCGACCTCTAGTGTGAGACCACTACTAATTCAATAACAAAACTTCTTTATTTTTCATAATTTTTTATGGGGCTTTTACCAACATATTCGCGGCATTTTTCTAACGAAAATTATACCAAATATGATATAATTCTGATAATATTTACTTGTGTAATGAACGATGAAAGTTTCGGGCGCAAGAAACGGAAAATGATTGTAAATATGTTTCGAATTATATCGTGTTTGGTATCATATTAATGAGAAAAATACCACAAATATTTTGGTGAAAGTTTCATAAAAAAATAAGTAATAATAAAAAAGTTTTTTATTGGCATTACATTGCGAGGACTCGTAGGCCTTTGAACTGAGCCGCCGACTGCGACTCTCGAGCTTCACGGCCCCTCACGGAGTATACTCCGCGGAAGGAGGGATTGTTTTGCGACAATTATCGCATAGAAGTTCACGACAATTAACGATGAAATACTGTATCAAAACATTTTTGTGATTTGCATAGAAAGAACTGCTTTGAATGATGCCATAGTAATCTTTAGTGGTGTCTCGGAGGGGACAGCCGAGTGCAAAGGGTTAAATGAATAGAAATCCCTCAAGATTTTATCTCCTGAAGAACAAACATCATTAGTTGATCGCCGCGCGAAATTGTCCTAACTTTGCTATATCATCGTAGTTCGCGCAGCCATAAAATCTCTAGATCCATAAAACTTCGTGCCGAATCCATCTGGGACGCTCGGTCCCCCATCAATGTTTCTGTTTCGAGCTTCGAGCCGGTCCACCCTCGATATCAGCCCCGAAAACATCATACTGGCGGGCTTTAGACCAACGGTCTCTTAATCGTAATAAAACGCGGACGCGATACCAGCGCGGTGGCGACGATAAGGGGGAGGGGCCAGGACTTGTCAGCGTGGGTTCGAGGATGTCGAGGCAGTTTAATGACAACGGTAATGGAGTATAGAAATGAGCGAGGGAAAACGACCCGCCTGGGATTTCGAGCGAATGGATACACCGGCATTTATGTTTCATGAAACGTCGGCCCATGCCCACGCTCGAACAGCATACGTCCCTTTTGCCTTGTGTTAGCGTGTACTCTATCTAACGCAGTTTCCTACCGGACCACAGCCGACCCCTTCCGTTTCCGTATATTTGTACGAGGTTGGAATTTTTAATGCGCGCACAAGGGGGTGGGTCCGTTTCCAGGACGCTGCCATCGATTCCGGGTTTAACTTCATTGGGTTTGATTCCTCCTTTGGCTCACGCCCTCTCGGCGGACCATCCTCCTAGAAACTTGCCGCCGACTCTTGATTTTTAATAAAACAACCTTCTGTTTAATTTACGCCTTGAAACTTTCTTCTGTCGGCGACCAACCCCGGCAAACTTCTTCCATATTCAAGGGAAGAAAGAACAGGAGGAAGCCTCCATTTTCTGTCGGATGTTTTCTTCGGTGTACGGGGTTTGGCGTGGGGTATGAAATTCGGAGGAAGTATTCGATGAAATCATCACAGCAGGTGCATCAAGTATAGCAATTTTTTTTAGACTTAGATTGTTAATCCTTTGCAATCCTGTGGAAAATTTGGAAAACAAAGGGTTAATATTGAACCTACCAGTCAAATGACCTGTTTTATAGTTTTCATTTAAAAATTGATGAAGTTATACTTTTTCCTAGGAATCGATTCAATGAATTTCTTAATTGAAATATATACAGGGTGTCTCACCCGATTTTGACATCATGATTTCTTCGATATTATTAGTCCTACCCAAAAATGTCTCAGATCAGAATTAAATGATGCTGAGTGGGGCATAATTTGGTGTTATTAGTTTATTTATGGGTGAACGTGTTCAGGTCATATGAAGGCCAACTTCGTTTTTTAAAATAGAATTATATACTTTTTCATATATCAATAGATACTTTTATATAAAGAATGTACAACTGCATCGATTCATGTATTAAAAAGTATTTAATTCCATTTTAAAAAACGAAGTTGACCTTCATATGACCTTAACGCGTTCATCAACGAATAAACTAAATAACACCAAATTATGCTTCACTCAGCACCATTTAATTCTTATCTGAAACATTGTTCGGTAGGAGTAACAATAACGAAGAAATCAAGACGTCAAAATCATTTGAGACACCTTGTATATTATAATTCAACTGCTGATCTTCGCGCCTTGGAATTATTTAAATCGAAATATCTCCTAAACGACTAATTTCTCAACATAAATAGGTTAATACTTTTATATAAAGAATGTACAACTGCATCGATTGATGTATTAAAAAGAATTTAATTCCATTTTAAAAAACAGAGTTGACCTTCATATGACCTTAACGCGTTCATCAACGAATAAACTAAATAATACCACATTATGCCTCACTCAGCACCATTTAATTCTTATCTGAAACATTGTTCGATAGGAGTATCAATAACGAAGAAATCAAGATGCCAAAATCGTGTGAGACACCCTGTATAGTATAATTCAACTGCAGATCTTCGCGCCAAATAAAAATCTTCTGTGTCGATGACTGGAAGTAGAAGGCACTATAAAAATGTGTTTCTTCTCTCTTAATAATTTTAATGTATCAAAATGATCGAACGATAGTCTCGAATTCTTCCGATGTTTTAACTCTTTTGCATTTCATTCACTCTTCTGTATCATAAATACAGTGTAGTCTCTTTTAGTGCCGAGTCTTTCGAGGATGTAGTATGGAAATATTTTCTTTTAGAAAAACCAATGCATTTATTTTTGTGGAACTTTGCAATCTTGATCATACATATTGAAACTACCTGCAGTAATATTTATACATTATTATTTGCCAGATTAGGGTAATTATGTATACACAAAGTGGACAGGTTTGAAAACTCCATTTGACGAAAATGATCTGCTTCGATAAATAATTACTAAAATCTTGGTGAAATCAACTTGTACAAATTCACGAACGTAATTCAATTATGTCTAGATAAGTTTTCAACGAAAATGTATTACACAGGTTCTCCGATAAAAAATGTTGGAATTGTGTGGGTGGAATTAGTCGCGAAATGGGAGTTCTCTGTCTGTTTGTCGTAACGGACCAGAATCTTTGTATTTCGTTACTGGTTTCAATTCCGGGCCGACGCCCGATTGCTCGGGTTCATTTTCTCCCGCGGAACCCTCCCCCTATTTTATTCCCTCGAGTTAGCTGCAGTCGGTAACTACAGCCGCCATTTGCCTCCACATTCAAGAGCACATCTAACGCGTTAATTGCCACGAAATGATTCTTCTCGGGAACGAAACAAAGCAAGGAACAAAGTGATAGCGAGAGAGGCAGACGTAGAGAAGGAAAAAACAAACAGAAGGGAGGAAAAGGGGTCCGCGAGACGAGTCACGGAACTGCTATGGGGTCCGAGGCCGTGACGGAATTCATCGTCCCTCTGTCCCCCTTTTTACTGTCCACGATGGCTCGAACAGTGCCAGCTGGACAATACGAAAAATTTTAGTTTCAGAAAAAGTTGAAGTAAAAACAACATTCCTTTATAAAGAAACGATAAGTAATAACTAGACGGCAAATTTTTATGTAGAATAAAAACTTGACATGTCAATTGCAGGAGATAGAAGTTGAACGAAAATGTATTGCTTGTATAATAATAATTTTAGTATGTCTAAAATAATGTAATAACATGCTTAAATTCATTTAATGTCTTTACAGTTTTGTATTCCTTCTATACATGTTTGTCATAAATGCATAAAACTCGCAATCTAGCAATAACAAAACTGTGGAATTATATTTTTAATTATTTTAGAAGCCAATTAGAAATATCTTTTTTCTTTTCATGATTTAGATTAGCTGACAATAATACAATGATATTCTTAAATTTGTTTAATCTACAACTTCAATTTGCACCAACTCTAATAATAATTTTCGTACATTTGTGTCCTTTTTAGAGCTTATCTGTTGTAAAAATTTGATACAATTCTATGACCAACATATTATCGTCGACGATTGTTGCTAGAACGTGCCACTGATTTTGGTCACTGAGTTGTGAACGATAAAACTTCACATTGAATTCAACATTTTTTAATGGAATATTTCACGATACTATATTTATAATTTTTGAAATGTTGGTTCAATTTTAAAAAAGGTTGTTCGTCTTTTGTCCCTCTCTGTAAGGTTTAAAGCAAAGAATAAATATGAGTCACAAGTTTATGCATTTTTTCACATATTACTTTCGAACTGATTTTTAAAATGATTAAAGTTCGTCGATTTATTTGTACGATGCGTCATTTTGTAGTTCTTGGCGTGTTCTGTAAGTTCGTTGACTAGACTCACTAATAACCACTGTCCAACAATTTTCAACTTTTTTTAATGTTTCACTGATAATTTTTCTCCTAGACCCACAGTTTTTGAGAAACATGACTTTCAAAAAAGAAAAACACATTTCCCAACTTTAAACAAAAATTTGTGATGTTATTATAGAAGATATTTAATTGCAGCAAAATTCGGTAAAGTCTACAGAATCTTTTGCTGCAAAGAACAATTCAATATCTTGTATAATAAAATCACAATGTTTATTTAATTCAATATTTTGTATATTAAAATCATAATATTTATTTAATTCAATATCTTGTACAATAAAATCACAATATTTATTTAATTTAATATCTTGTATAATGAAATCACAATATTTATTTAAATATTGTATATTAAAATCACAATATTTATTAAATTCAATATTTTGTATAATAAAATCACAATATTTAATTAATTCAATATCTTGTATAATAAAATCACAATATTTATTTAATTCAATATCTTGTATAATAAAATCACAATATTTATTTAATTCAATATCTTGTATAATAAAATCACAATATTTATTTAATTCAATAGCTTGTATAATAAAATCACAATATTTATTTAATTCAATCACTTGTATAATGAAATCACAAGATTTATTTAATTCAATATCTTGTATAATAAAATTACAATATTTATTTAATTCAATATCTTGTATAATAAAATCACAATATTCATTTAAAGTTGAAAAATATGTTTTTTTTTTCAAAGTAACGTTCCTCAAAAACTGTGCGTCTAGGAGAAAAATTAAGGGCAGAATCAGTGCAAAAATTCTATAAGAACCACCCAACAGTAATTGTGAAACTTATTTGGTCTAATTCGTCTTACAACAAACAGGAATAGAAGAAATGCAAAACTATTTTCGTCACAGCCGCCCTAATAATTCGAGCACCCATTTTAAATGCAGTATGGTCTATCCAGCTCCCATTTCTTGAAACTCTGTACGGCCGGTTTCTTCCCGGTCCTGGTCGCACCGTGGGGTAGGTTCATTCTTGCCTGGTCTCCGGTTCGGTCAGTTAGAGGACACGCTGCCCTCTCTCTCTCACGGACCCCCCTAGACCGTACCCGGTTCTATTTGTCTCTGTCACCGGTAAATGGCCTTTGCCGAGCGGCACGATGACTCCTCCGCTCTTTCTCCTATTCTCTCGTTTGCTCGCTCCTCCTCGCTCCTCCCCGTAGAAGCGAGGCTGCTCGCCTCGCCGCGCGGCGTGTGCACGCCTCTGCGCCATCGCGAGAGGAGGCTCATCGTGACCGGAAAAATCGGCGAACATCGACACGAACGACGCCACTAGGATGGCCCGAGTTCTGCTATTTCTCATTGCTATCGGCCCAGTCTCGTTTCCTCCTCTTTTCTTCCGTTCCTTCCTCCTCATCCTCTTCTTTCCCCTCTTGTTCCGTACCACCCTCCTCCTCGTTCCCTGCTCCGTGAACCTGATCGACGGCTCCCTCCTACAAGACCAATAACGCGGTTTTGCGGTAGGTCGGGTAAACACCGGAATTTCTTGACCGCTTGTTTCACTGATTGGGACGCTGGCGGGCTTGATGATTGCGAACGTTCTCCCGTGGAGATTCGCTTTTAATATCTGCTTGTTACGAAAATTGTAGTTTTCGATAGAATACGTACATAGTTCGGAAACTATAGATCGAATGCTAGGTTCGCGTGGGCGGTGTAAACGACTCTGCATCCAATCAGCAATGTATCCAACCCTTCAATGACGATGTCCGATCGCTGGTTTATTTCGGTTGGATCGGTATTATCCAGTGTTTACATATGCAATTGTTAACACGTTGACTGCCATGGGGGCCACCGGTGACCGGCGACGCAGCAAATAATAAAAGTACATAATTAGAGTAAATATGGATACTGATAAATTTTTCCATAATACCATTGTTACTATAATGGTTTGAAGAAATTAATGCACGAAAAATGCTTCAAGCATGATTTTATAACTCACTTTATTCGCTGCAAATAATATTTCAACATAATATGCATCGTATAATGAAAAATTCACGTTGACGCCTTGGGCAAACCATGGAAAATGCGCCTGGCAGTCAACATGTTAATTAAATGTTAACACGTTCATGATTTAGACCTTTCTATAATTTTTGTAGTTTTTTTTAAAAATTCGAAGTAAACGATGATGCATGAAATGGTATCACTCTTAATAATCTCACCGCGCATCATTTCGTTCATTGACGACATACATCGTAGAGATGAAATTCTGCGGAATAATTGAAACCAGATTTATGTGAATAATTAATATGAACCGTAACCTAGCTTAAGAAGCATGTTCTCTATTACCAAAGAAAATGTGAAATATTTTTTGTTGTTCGAGCAAAGAAACTTCGAATATGCTAATAATTACCACTAGACTGTGGATTTTATGTTGGATGTTTATGGATATATAAGAAAAGTATGTAACTGCAGTCTGAGACAACAGAAAGATTAAAGAAATCGACTTTATCATACAGTCAATTCGAACTCATTCGTAGACATGCAATAGATATACATTTTCTCCTTTTTCTAAGAAATTATGAACTGCAAAGAAATTCTAATCACTAAAACCGTAAAATAAATCGTAAGGCAAGAGGTTAATAAAGTTATTTTATTGTAAAGAGTGTCCGAATATTAATTCGGGCCACTGCGTACCTACATCTATTACGCCTATAGACGAAGTTTAGGTGTCTTCTTTCGAGAAACAGACCACAGCTGCACCCAATGCAACTGTGAGACGGAATCCGCTGGTTAGTCGATTCTAAGCGCGATAATTCTTCGAGTTCAGCGCTTTAAACTCGCCCTAATGACTCTTTAACGAGTTAAACAATCGTGAAGAGTTTAAACAATCTCGACTTTTTAAAACGACCGATTTCCACGGAACGGTCTCGCAACTCCGCCGTAAAGTCCGAGTAGCCGTGGTGTTCGGTTAGCCGCCGTTGCGAAACTTTTCTCTCCTTCTCGTGCCGAGCGGTTTGTTCATCGTTTTCGTCGTCGCCGTTCCCCCCCACCCCCCACCCACCCCTCCCCACCCGCGCCTTCCATGAACTTAAACCGAAACTAAGTGTCCAGAGGAACCGACGGAAAGGCACACGAATCCTGTGGAAACAGGCCACCTCGTTATCTCCTTTGTTCCGACTAATTTCTGGACCGCTGTTATTCGACCAGTCTCGCGGGCGGATGCTGTTAAACAGTGCCCCTTTGAGACTGCCACGTTGGCTCTAATATGTAAACGTCCGCGAGTTTCACGGTGTCCGTGTACCGGGCGAACCTGTCTCGTCAGGCTTCACGCCACTCGAAATTTTCTTTGAACCTTTTTTTTTCTCAGCAAACACCGCCGAAAAACCTTGCGGAAATTTTTCATTGCCGCGCACACAGTCTGCACACCTGTCTCACTGACGTCATCTTCTTAACCTTTCCTGGCAATTTCAGATGATTGCGTTATTTATTCGTATCCGGACTGCGGATCTTGATGCATTTATGACAAAACTATAGTAGATAAATCTGATTTCGGCGCAAGGTTCGATCCTTTTTTTTGTAAATATTTCACCATCCATGAACCATGCGCCGAAATCAGATTTATCAATATAATTCATTTCGATCGAAAGAAATTGCACTGAAAGCTATAGTAGGTTATAATTTAAAGATATTGTTGTATTATTTTTATTCTGTTAAACATATTAACGGTTTGAACTCGGAATTATTTCAGCTCCGAAATCAAACATTTCGTCCGACCAACGATATTTCAATGCTATCCGATTCTTTTCAATTTATGCGTACGAAACCGATTCAATTTACTAAAATAAAATATTTAAATATTTCATAATTTATCAGATTGAAACCAATGTGAACAATATTTTGGATAGTGTGTAGCAATTTTTAATTGTGATTCAGAGCCACCTCTCGCGTGCTAAGGGTTAAGAAAGAAATTAAATTTTTAGTTAACGCAACTGTAGGATCAGAGATGTAAGAACATAATTCCACGGTAAATACGAAAATAATATTTCGTTTAATTAGAAAAAAAAAAAAACAACAGATAAGATCGACTGAACTTTCACGTCTGAATCTCCGTCTGAGATTTACGTCTCACAGATCACAAACGTTTCTTCGCACCGCGCTCGAATTATTGAACCTTGTATTTTTTATAACCCGCCATCAATAACGTTGTTAATCGATCATCGCGTCGTTACCGTTGCTAACGTCATTGCATTCGGTGAAATTCCTGCTCGGTAACAGTGTTGGTAGATCGCTGAAATCGAGGGGAATACAGTTTACCACCTCTCCGATAACCAGATTAACACGTGCACATGTTACGCATGCGCGATGGGGACGCAGCACGCAACACGCAACACCACGATATATATACTATATCAGTGCGCAACACGCAGTGGAATGGGATAGTGGAAGGGGAAAAGGAGGAGAGGAACAGTGTTGGGATATGGTGCAAGATTTCGCGCGCATGCGCGGCGATTTCAGCCTCAATAAAGTAAGATTCTCGATAAAATGGGGTACCATGAGCACCCAGCAGAATTTTTAAAAATTGGTATGATTTGATACTGAAAAATGAATGTATAACTTTGTTTATATTTTGTAACTCGTAGGACACGTCCTGAAGTCTTTTTGTCCGGAACAGATTGTTTCGATACATTCCCGCCAATATAACTGTCTCAAGGTTCCACTACCTCATCATCATGATATAGATAAGTTATTGTTTTGGCCGCGCGTGCGCGTGAAATCTTGCACCACATCCCAACACTGGGTTACCCTGGGATCGCGGACAACTCATTTTGCCGACACTGGTTTCATCGACACGATTTGACCGACATTAACTTTCGTCGACACTATGTTTTCATTGACACGGTCAAATGGTCGACAAATGTTTTCATCGACAGTCCGTATTTACCAACAGGTCTGAGCTCGTTCGTTTCCACGAACTGATAACTACATAAGAAATTGTTGTGATTATACATCCCAATTTGTAATACTAATATGCGTGAGTACGTTTTCTTTACCTAATTGTTGTGTTAAATTGTTCGTAAAACAATGCCGTAAGTTCGGCAAGCCAGATTAATTAATTAATCGTCACAGAAGTTATTTCGACTATTCGTGGAAAACAAAAACTTGTAATTGATGATCCGGGTTAGGTCCGGGATAGGTATGGGTTATGTCTGATCAATAAAGTAGCATTGAAAACATTGATATAAATAACAACGTTTGTAATTGTCTGTATTATTTATTATACAAGCATCTGAATGTGTCGTGAACATGAGAACCATCGATGTACATTAGGAAATTCGAATTTGATGTCAGTGGCAACGAATGAACTAGAACCTGTCGACGATTTGACCGTGTCGATGAAAACATAGTGTTGACGAATGTTAATGTCGGTCAAATCGTGTCGATGAAATCAGTGTCGGCTAATTGAGTTGTCGACAATCCCATGGTAACCAGTGTTGGGATGCGGTGCATCCTTTCTCGCGCATGCGCGGCGATTTTGGCCTCGGTAAAGTAAGATTCTCGATCAAATGGGGTACCTTGAGCACCCAGCAGAATTTTAAAAAATTGGTATGATTTGATACTAAAAAATGAATGTATAACTTTGTGTAAATTTTATAACTCGTAGGACACGTCCTAAAGTCTTTTTGTCCGGAATAGATTGTTTCGATACTTTCCCGCCAATACATCTGTCTTAGGGCTCCATTACCTCGTTATCATGATATAGATACATTACTGTTTTGGCCGCGCATGCGCGAGAAAGGATGCACCGCATTCCAACACTGATGGCAACCCCCCAACACTGGAGTGGAAAATCCACCCAATTTTGGGTGTTTCTAGCGACACTGTTCGGTAACGGTGTCACCCTACACAAGTTTGTTGCAATTCTCAGGTAGAAAGTTTCTATTTTGCATAAAGTCTACTTATAAGCAAGCGCATCGCGAGTATTTAATTAACGACTGATTCGGTCTCTGAATTTGGCAATCGGGACAAGCTTAGCTGTCCGAACAACAAAGGGTTTAGCCGAAAGTTTCAGGCGATAGAACTTGTACGTCTTCTAATCGCCTTATCCGCGCTCCGTCGCTCCGGTATCGAAGGCAGTAGCAACCGAAGGCTCTGCTTGTGCCTGTACATGTGTGTGTGTTTGTGTGTCTGTTTAAATTACTTCCCAAGTTCCCCACGCCTCCCACAATTTCTTTTTTGTCCCCGGCCATTTAGTTAACGAGGAATCGGAGAGTCTCGCGTCCCTCGCGAGAGGTCAAGAAGATTTAAAGGAACTTGTGCCGCTTCTTTTGGCCGAGCTCCGTTATATCCTTCGCGTTCGCTGCCACTTCCTCTTCGGTTTTTCCGCGTTCACGTAGCTAAGGTCGGACCAAGTTAGTCGCGCGATCGCATTCGTTACAGGAACTTTGCTTAAGAAGGCAGTTTGTCTCAAGGTATTTCCCACGTTCCTGGTGTCGTGCTTCAGCCACGTACCCCCTCCCCCGTGCGGCTAGCATTTCGAGCACCGTTTCGAGTGTACTCTCGTTGACTATCGTCGTCATAACGCTCCGCTCTTACAACGAGTGTAAGTCCCCGCAGCTTCTTACACCTTCCTACCTGTCGTAAGTCTGATAAAAATGTCGTGAAGAAACGGCTGCAAGTATAATTACATCTTTACGCGGAAACTTCCTTCCTCCGTGCGGGGCCCTTAAAAGTTTATGCGACCGTGTAGATACATTTCGTTACCAGGAAAGTACGTTCCAGAACATTTTATAAGTCGTTCTATTGTTCTTTTATATCCCCCTTTTAGTAACGTAACGTAGAATCAATATTAGTTAATATTAAAACTTAACTTTTTTGATGAAGCGTGTATGTTTAATATTTTTGTTCCAATTCGTAACAATATCGTAATAGCTTGTCTTGTTACTTTAAATTTGTTCACGAATTCGTTTACAGTTTAACCGTAATTTACTGATATTGGTTAATATTAACATTGGTTGGTCAAGTATTCAGTATTTATAGCGTTTGGTGAGATAAGAATCATTCAAAAAATATTTAGCAGTATAATTATGCTTTTATATGTTATTGAAAGTTCGAGAACCTGCCACACACAGGCAATTCTTTATATCAGGGATATCCAACGTATTCCCGTCTGAGAACTGCAAGGTCCCCACCATCGAACGTCTTCCCACTACTACGTACAGTCGTAGAGTTAGCGAGTGCTGCGCGCGCCGCGCGGCTCTCGTGGTGGGAGGTTCCCACTACTATACATTATAATGATGAGGTCTAAGAGTGGGGGAAGAACTTAAGCGGGGAAGGTGCCTCGAATAGCTCCGGAGCTACTGGTTGGAGCTGCCTGGTCGATATTAACCCTTTGTTCTCCGTTGGTGCCACCGTGAAGACGTTCATAATTTAATGTTCATTAGTAATAATGGCAATGATTATTTTTTTTCGTCAGAATAAAGTAAAGCAGAAAAACGAAATCATAGTGAATTCATTTACAAATATTTGCAGTCTTCTCTTCTTAAATCCTATTTCTTGATCTTTAAGGACTTTGCATTTACAATTTGGGTCGCTGATGACATGAACAAATATTTACAGTATTAAGTCTGGCCAACGTCTATTTTGTGATTCTTATGGAATTAAAAATACTCAGATTGTTGTTAAATCTCATTGTTTTTGGGACAGCCCTAAAATAGATTCTTGCGAGACACATTTGTTTGATTTTTGCTCGAGCAGCGCAAAAGATTCTTCAGATTTAGGATTTGATTTTTCTGGTAAACTATTTTGAGAAACTGTTCCCAGATTTATTTTCAACCCGTTTTTGCTAACTGTTAGAAAAATTACGATTTGATTTTTTGGTAAACTATTTTGAGAAACTGTTCCCAGGTTTATTTTCAACCCGTTTTTGCTAACTGTTAAAAATTACGATTTGATTTTTTGGTAAATTATTTTGAGAAACTGTTCCCAGATTTATTTTCAACCCTTTTTTGCTAACTGTTAGAAATTACGATTTGATTTTTTGGTAAACTATTTTGAGAAACTGTTCCCAGGTTTATTTTCAACCCGTTTTTGCTAACTGTTAAAAATTACGATTTGATTTTTTGGTAAATTATTTTGAGAAACTGTTCCCAGATTTATTTTCAACCCGTTTTTGCTAACTGTTACAAATTACGATTTGATTTTTTGGTAAATTATTTTGAGAAACTGTTCCCAGATTTATTTTCAACCCGTTTTTGCTAACTGTTAGAAATTACGAAAATAATTAACATTTGTTGGACAGTGTTACTGAGTATTCGATTCACAATATTTCCATTTTATATACAAAAGAAGAATTTTAACAAATATCTTATTACAAAGTTTTTTTAAAGTTATTTCGACAGCAGTTTCAATAACTGTCCTCACGACGGACAATATAAGAACAATGTTCAGAGCTTAATAAAGTTGAAGTTCATATAATATTGACCAACCTATACAAACATTTTCCACAAATCATTTGAGGGTATGTTTTCATTCGACTCTGTCCACAAATACGTTCAGGTTCTTTTATTCTCTTAAAAGATTGAAGCACATCCTCGGTCGAGAAATCTTCAAGGCTAGAAACCTACAATTTCCTAGATACGATATTTACCAATGCTTCCTCGTTCTCTCTGACGAGCATATACGTGTCCAAACATTAGATCATTTCAAGGAGAGCAACCCTGTACCAAACAAACTCTTCCAGAATAGTTTCCAGCATAGAGTTAATGTTCAAATATGGAAGGCACTGCGTTTTGAATTGCTATGATGCACTTAACGAACTGCAGACTAACATAGTTTCCAAATTCTAATTTTAATTCTAAGTTCTGTGCACATGTGTACCAATTGTATTGTAACATGACACTTATTATAGCGTATTAAGTGCTGAATGATTTTTCCATTTGTCTGTAAAATCTGTTCCATTCAATTGAATTCCAATTTCATTGATTCCCCTTAGTTTTGAAATATTTGGAATTGTACGATAATGAAAATAAACCAACTTTAGCATGGGTTTTCCATTTAGTTTAAAAATAGCTTCGTCTTCTTTACGAGTTTCTTTATGATTTCAAAAATTGTTTCTCCATAAGTAAGTTACGATAAAAAATGCTGTGATATTAATCGAAACAAGTATTCACTTTTCTTTCGGAGAATGCATGATATTTCCGCTGGAATCAATCTGATTCGAACCGAAAACAGCGTATGGAACACAAACAAATAACATTTTACCGAAGGAGTACATTCTTCAATTACTTTCAGTAATGGTGAATCAATTTTGGACGAATAAAATGTTTTAACACTAAACCTACCACGGTCAAATGACCGGTTTTATATTTTGCGATTATTGAAATTGTAAAAACTCGTGCACTCGCCTCGGTTTCTTAATTCGTCGGAGAGGTAGCCGAGGCTCGCAGCCGCGCGATGCAAGAAAGAGACGAGGAATCACGGACTTCTTAATGCATCCTCTTTTGGTCCTATTCCGTTATCCACCCACGCTCCTCTTATTCTTTTTCCCTCTCTCGGTGGAAGACGCGGAAGGTCCGCGTCCAGGTTTACCAAACGATCGCATTCGTTACCGGAACCGCTCCTTAAAAACGTAGTGACCCTTTAAGGTACGTTCGTGAGCTTGTAACGGGGTTCTTCCCTTGGCAAACGCGCGCGTGCTCTCTCTCCCTCTCCTTCTCTTCGTCGGTGTAATTTATCCGTTCGACGAACTATTTAAATTCCGCTCTCTGCCGATTCGCTCCTGCCCGCGAAACTTTCATTTCTTTAAATCGAACCGCGTTGCCGCGATCTCCTTAAAATTCTCGAGACGTCGCCGTGATCGTTTTTCCCCGCGACCGCCTTCCAACGATCCCCGTAACGAGGAATTGAGGAAACTCGCAGTTGTTGCCAACGTCTTGGCACGAGTTCAATGCCTAACGGCATCGTGGATCGACCTTGATTTTATGGGAATTTTTGGATACCGAGAATGCTACTCGCTTTCGTGCGTTTTGCTCGCGGAACTTGGAAAGCGAATAATTGCGCGACCGCGTTCACCGACACTGTTCGCTTCACGCCTATGGGCTCCCTTCTTCTCTCCTCCCTTCGTGATTGCTTTCTTCTCATGTTTTATGAACTTCCGGAGACTCGAAAAGAACAAAAAAAAAAAAAGAAATATTTTCGAATACAGTGGCCGGCAAAAGGAAGCTTAAAATGGGAGTCGAAATGGGTGTTGTTCGTTACACAAGTAAATGTAGGAAATGGATCATATTTAGCATCATTTCCATCAGAAAAATGTCACGAATATGTTGGCGAAAGTCTCATAAATAAAGACTGAGAAATAAAGAAGTTTTGTCATTGGAGTAGTAGTGTTACATTTCTCGGCGACCGAGGCCTCTCGAGCTTCGGCGTTCGTCCTTCCGTTCGCTAAAGGTCGAAAAATAGTACAGTAACCCCGCGATCTAAGTCCAACGGAACATTGCGATCTATGTCCCTTGGCCTACTCCTTCCACTGCGGGGTATCCCCGGAAGGGTCGCGAAGTCTGCCGCGTAATCTGATCCTGGGTCGGGTATATCGGTGTGAATCACTACTAATCCAATTACAAAACTTCTTTATTTTTTATTATTTTTTCATGGGACTTTCACCAAAATATTCGTGGCATTTTTGTAATTAAAATGATACCAAATATGATATAATTCCGATGATATTTACTTGTGTAATGAACGATGAAAGTTTCGGGCGCAAGGAACGGAAAATTATTATAAATATCATATTAATCAGAAAAATACCACAAATATTTTGGTGAAAGTCTCATAAAAAAATAAGTAATAATAAAAAAAAAGATTTTACGCGGTCACAAAAGAATAGTGTCCCCTAACGATGTAAGCGGGGCTACTGTATCTTCTACACGATAATTGACGTCGGCCGGACCCGTGTTGGCGATAATTAACGATGAAATACTGTATCTACTTTGATTCCGAACTAGCTATATGTTTATAGTCTTGTGAAGAAATCTGACCCGAATTATGTTACATCTTTTCGGCGACCGAGGAGTCTCGAGCTTCACTGACCTTCTTTACCTTCGACAGAGGTCGAAAAATAGCATTCCCTTTACGATAAATGTCCTTGACCGAACCCGTGTTTGCGACATTTATCGAGAATTACACCGTAGAAAAAAGTTTATTTTATGCTTTTCCTTATTTTTTCATAAGGAATTACGTCGCGTCCGCTTGTACATTCGGCCGGACACTGTATGTATCATATTTAACAGGTTAACGAAGCTAAACATTGTTACGATTATAAAATGGAAACTAACTGGTCCGAATTGTATAATGATTAGAGATGGAATAAATACCTCATAGATTGTATATGGAATAGATACCTCATAAATACCTGAAAATTGATTGTATTCTGGTTTCTCAGGAACGCATTCCCCATTTTATACGTATTCCAGCGTAGTCACCAATTTTGCTGGAACGGGATATTCATTCGTGCGTTTAAAAACGCAACAGAAAACACGGTAAAGTACAACGAGCGAAGTAAATAAAAGTAAAATCTCGCGTTTCTATGAAAATAATGAAATATGGGCGGACGTAGGGAAGCGCTATCGAGTGCATTGCACACTCGGAAGCCCCGTCGTTTTTCCATTAAAATAAATGTGCATATTAAAGCGGCCGCGCACTTTGTAATTAAAATTAACGGGCGGCCGTTTCTGTTCGATGGTGGGGAGAGGTTTCACTGCACGATGTAGAAATTATTCCGCTTTCGGAGCGTCGCGTCAGTTTCATCTACCGTTTCAGACGATACGGAGCCGACCTGGTGGGATAGCCTCGTGGGAAATAAATTACCAATTTCCATTAGTATCTTGTGGTCTTGATAATTTTTCACAAATATTTCCCGAATTCTTTACAGGTTTCTTCCTATTCCTAAAGTCAATCTTTATGGTATTGTTCATCGATGCAGTATAGTATTTCTGTGATAGAAAAATATTAACCCTCGAGTGGAGCTTCGAAATGTAATGTAAATATGTAATAATTTAATTAAATCATATTTAATACTATATTTATAATATGTTAAGGGCTTCTTAAGCAAAAACACCAGGTTGATTCGTCTAAAATAGAGAGTTTATTATTAATTACATAATAAATAATTATTGCCTGCTTCCCACGTGTTGTACTAACCTAAAATAGAGAGAATCAACAATTAAATGTTTGTGCTTCCCTCTGTTTTCACAACCCAAGATTTCTTTAGAATTTTTTATTTATTTATTCACTCACGAATTATCCGTGTAAATAGTTATGGGTTTATCTGTCACTCAGTCTGTCTATATGGTTGCTTTTCCTAACCTCTGTAGTCCCCCCCCCCCTCTCTCGGGCATATCTCACTCATCGATTTTATACAAAGCTTATATATTTATATTTAATATTCATTTTCATCGAAATGATAAATAGAAAGGTACCGGGATATTAAAATTGCATGTAAGTCCACAAATAGTTATATTATTAATAGTTACACATTAAATAATCATTAATATAAACTTGAGTGAGGTCGCGTTAGGCCTAATAGTTCAATTAAGGGCTAAGGAGACTTTTATTCTATTTCAATAATTAATTACTAGACTGCGGATCTTTATGCAAAATGAAAATTTTCTGCATCAATTTCAAGAAACATGAGCCGAATAGAAACGTCTTTGCTCCTTTAATAATTTCAATAAATCGATAATAACAATGTTCATGAATTCTTTCAATTCTTCCACTGTTTCAAGTTTCACTTACTCATTCTTGTCATAAATGCATAAAAGTCTCGTGTTCATTACAATTTTTCTGTCTTTATTTTAATTTGATTTCTTCATTGCAGACACTTTGATGCACCGGTTTTTAAACATTTCATTGAGAACGTTATCTTGTACGAACCGTATCAATTCTATCTAAATTTACGGAAACTCTTGTATTTTTCTTTTTTTGGGGTGGGGGACATGGGGGCGGTTGAAGTTACGATTTTATTCAGTGATTTTAAAACATCCGGCGTATTCGACATTCTTCAATTTAAATATCAAACGTTGAGAATCATATCTCTGTTACGGCGAAACGTTTATTTCAATTCATTTTTCGTTCATTAAAACTTTCGTGTTCCTCTTTCAATATTGATTCTTCCTTGCGGCGCGGCCAAGACCAGACGTTTTGGAACGTTCAGTAGATCTCGGAGCCTTTTCACAGAACATCCACTACGGACCGCACTTGAACTCCACTTATATTGCCCGAAGCTTTTCCGTTTCATTCATTACACCCTACTTATCCCTCTAATTTACAATTCGAACTTTGAATCGCTCTCTACAGTACGTATCCTTCGTCGATCAAACTCTCATTCAGTATTACGGTTCCCTCGAACTCCATCGATCGATGGTCTCTCTCTTTCATTCTCTCTCTTTTTGCGAAAATAATGCAAAAAAATTGGTAAGTGCTTAGACCACATGGCTGAAGTGAAACATCTTTCTTTAATTTTGTTTACGAATTTTTATTAACACTTTATGACATTTAATTTTCTATGATTCTATTATTGAAACAATTGGCTTGTGATAGCTAAAATATGATATAAATATTCTTCATTCAATTTTGTCTAAATATCGTTGTTTCTGATCTTGTTGTTGCTTCATTAGGATTATTTACCATTTCCAATCTTAATTTACTTCTAAAAAATTCTATCAATAATTTTGATTATTCCGATGCAAAGTTCACGTTGAATTCTCCACTTAGCATCATCGGAATTTTATCATAATCTTTATTAAGCAATGCCGAACCCTCAACTGTATATGCTAATAGCAAACAGTTCAAACCAGTAGCTCCGGAGCTATTCGAGGTACCACTCTTAGATTTCATCGTAATACTGTATAGTAGTGGGAAGCTCCCACCACGAGAGTCGCGCGGCGCGCGCAACACTCTCTAGCTCTACGGCTGTGCGAAGTAGTGGGAAGAGGTTCGATGGTGGGGACCTTGCAGTTCTCGGAGGGGAATACGTTGGAACTCCCTGTTATTGTATTGAAACTTTTCGCCTTTGTAGTTTCGTTTTTCCACGACAGATGGCGTTGAAGTTGTACAATTTGAAAAGTTCATATCTTGTATAAAGAAGTTTCGCTTCAAAAAATCAACATTTTTTCACCTCGGTAACAAGCAACGGTAATTAATCCCGGGTATTTTTTTCAGCCAGCTATATCAGTTACCGAATTGTTTTCTTTTTTTTCTGTCCTTTCTGTTTCGTTTTTGAAGACAGGTATATCGTTACGATTAATCCAAGAAAATTGTCGTGTCCCTCTGACCAGACCAGCTCGCTCGTAAACACGCTAATTAAAGTGTCGTTTCACGGCCGTTTGATTTTCCCGTGGCAAAGGAGAGAAATGGTCTACCGGCGCACCGTGTTTCTCTTTTGTCGCGACCTGTCTCGGTCGGATTGGTAATACCACGGTGTAAACTGCTGGCAATTAAGACTGCTGTTAATTACGGTTTTAACCCACATCGAGGCGCATGTGTCGCGTCACGCCGATCCGCGTCGCAGGCGCACAATGAGAATCCGTAAAGAAAGCCACGCCTGTGTTCATCAAACACGCACGGTACACAGTGGCACAGAAACACTCGCATGTTGGCCAGATCTTGAAATTGCTTCCTCGGGAGCCCAATTATTCAAAAGATAGTTTCATATTTTTAGTCTTGTTGCACATGTAGTGTGAATCAAAAGTGTTTCGGATTATGTTGTGAAAGATGCTTTCTGATATACTCAGTGATGCCAGATCGGTTAAGGGTCTCTGCACACCCATCCGGGACGGGCCGGACCGGGATTTAGCTAGTTAGTTTAGATAGTTTACTTTAAGGAGGTGTGGAGTCCCTGGAAACATTGTTTTTGTGCTATGCATAGAGACAACTGTCAACGCGCGCTCGAAAGTGTAAGAATTATGGCCCTTCGGTCGCGCGAGGGAAGAATTGGTACCACACCGGATCAGACATCCCGGAGAGCCCTGCCTATACCAAAGCTATGTAAAAAAAACTCTCCGGGGCCCGTCCCGGATGGGTGTGCAGAGACCCTTAATCGAGGGGAATACAGTTTACTACCTCTCTGATGACCAGAGTAATATGTGACACGTTGCGCGGCACGTCACGTGACCAGTCTACGGTCTTAGTGGGGGACGTTGGAGTGTGCTGAGATAGTGGAAGGGGAAAAGGAGGAGAGGAAGATCCATCCAGTTTTGGGTGTTTCTGGCATCACTGGATATGCTACCTTTTGCCAGTTGAATTAACACCTTAACCTACGATTTACGTTCGAGAATTTTGTGCCGAAAACATAAACAAGCTCGCGCAGCCTTCGATCCATTCGCACGACTTGTGTAATACGCTGATCGGGCCAATCGTAAATATTAAGGGCTATGCCCGTTATATTCACTTTTGGCCCGATCATCGTACTACGGGCTATGCCCGTAGTTGTAGGTTAAGGGGTTAACAACCAGCGAATGGTTATGAAGCGGCAAGTTTTCAAATTTATGAAAAGATGGAAAAAGGAGAGGGAAGTGTTTTGTCTTAGGGCTACTAGAGGACTCGTCGTTAGGCTATCTAGCGGACCCGTGCCTTAGACGCGGGATCTCGTAAGGACAGCTTAGGACGTTATACAGGGTGTTTGTTAATTTTAACTCGAACACCTAAATTCTTTCCGCTACTGTTAAAAGTAAGAACAAATAACTAAATAGGATGCCCACGGTTTTAAGGCGTGCATCAGATGGTAATAAAAAATAATCTTTTGAAGGTCATTTTAACACGTAGACTGCCGTGTCACCCATATATGGGTGACAGAATTATTTGTCCATACTTAAAAATGAATTGTTACGGTAATATAATTATTGTACCAAATTTGGTTAATATCTGGGAAATGCAAGAAGTTTAAAGAACTACTCGGTGTCCTCAATTTTAATTTTCCAATAGTTTTTTCCATTAAATAAATTACTTCGATTTTATGAAATGTTTGAGGCCATTGCTTTGGCAGTCAAAGTGTTAAAGGTCTTTTCAAGGTCATTTGATTTTTTTGCATATTAACACGTATTTTTCATAATGCAATGTGGTGGTCGGCGTCAAGATGAGTTCAACGACCACCATGACCTTGAAGTGACCTTGAAGGCGAAAAAATCAGTTTCAGCTCGAAGAATTCAGAAAATAGTAATATCGCCTTTTTTTTATTAGTTGCTCAAATTGCTGACCGTCCGCAGCAAGACACGTCTGTACACGAGAAGTGAATGACTGAATGGCATTTCTTATGGCATTTCCGCTATTCATGGTGCAACATGCATTCCGTATTCGTTCTTTCATATCCCCTGGCGTCGTGATACTCTCGTTATAAACAGTAGATTTTAAAGCTCCCCATAAAAAGTAATCTGATCACTGATTGGTAGCTTAAATAGCGAGGTACTTCGTCAACAATTGCTTTGTTTATCGTTAGATTACCTTCATCTTATTTATAGAACAGTCCGAAAAAAATTCCGGATTTATCTCGATGGGACTGTAATTCAGCGTTTCTTTAATTTCACGGAGTAACGTATATTACAATTTTGTTCGTGTAAATAGCTTCCGTTTCTGGAAACAGCGCACGGCAGCGGCCATCTTTTCTCTTGATCTCTCTCCTCCGTGCAATGCGTGCGGATGCGAAAGGAAGAGGCCACCGACTGTAGTAACCTCACACACTGAACATTGAACATTGAACATAGTACGGTTGCACACGCACACCATCTTTCGCAACGTGTTCCGCCTTTGCCTTCCTTCTACGTGGAATCGCGCGTTCTTGGATATCTCGATAGTTATCGAGTCGTTGGATACCCCGACGCGATTCTTTCTCTCCTTCCTCTCCCTCTTCCCCTAGATCGTTGCGTGTTTCCTCGTGGATTTGCTTAAAAGGCCGTGTTCCTCTTTATCTCTCAGCGCTTACACGAGAACGCTGGTTAATTTTATTTACAGCGATCGGCCGCTCGGAGCGAATTAGAAACTAGATTGGTGTTTAATTGATATTCCATTGCTGCGTAATCGAAGCGGTGAGGTTTAAGGCACTGAACATTATATGCCAACGAATCTTACTTTCTTTAAACATTAACCCTTTGCACTCGGAGCTATTTCAACTAAAAAACCAAACATATCTTCTAACCTAGAATATTTTCATCGTACATACGTTTTTTTCATTATATCCGTACGAAACTGATATAATACCTCATACAATATTGAAATGATTAGTAATTCATTACATATAAACAAATTTAATCATTTAAACAATATTCTGAATAATGGTGTAGCAATTTGTAGTGGCGCCTCAGAGTCGCCATTCGAGTGCTAAGGGTTAATATTGTACCAAATTTGACTAGTATCCAAAAAAGGCAAGAAGTTTGAAGGACTACTCAGGGTCATACTTTTAACCTTTTCGATTTTTACTCCATTCAATAAATCACTTCGATTTGATGGAATTTTTGACGTTGCTGGATTAGCACTCGACGAGTTAAATTTAAAAAAAATTTCCACGCTTCCTTAACTTTTATTTTTTTTAATAGATATAGTAATATAGACACGTTTAAAATTATGAAAAGTTTATTCCAAAAAGAAAACTGAAAACTACAATGAACAAAATAATAACAAGGTTTTGCTATAACACAGGGAGTTTCAACGTCTTCCCCTCCAAGAACTGCAAGTTCCCCACCATCGAACCTCTTCCCACTACTACGTACGGCCGTAGAGTTAGCGAGTGCTGCGCGCGCCGCGCGGCTCTCGTGGTGGGAGCTTCCCACTACTATACATTATAATGATGAAGTCTAAAAGTGGGGGAAGAACCTAAGCGGGGAAGGAGCCTCGAATAGCTCCGGAGCTACTGGTTGGAACTGCCTGCTATATCATATACGTAGATATATATTTATTCTTATATTAAATTCTTTTTAATCATTTAAATCAACTACATCTATCGCGAGAGTTGTTGTTGTTTGTTGGTACAAAGTTTATCAAATCTTGGACGCAATGTGGAGTGTGTCACTTGTATCTCTTTTTCGACTACTAACCTGGCTCGATATTTGGTTTTCACTGCAGCCATTGCCGAAAAGCTCGTTTCGCATAAATAAGGCGTTACAAGCACTTGCATTGCTTTGCAACACAAAGATTCATACTCTCCGCTAAGATTCATCAAAAATTGAATTACGGATTCATTTTGAAGATATTATGGTATGAAAATTAATATTTTATTAAAAAATTTTGGCGCCTCCCCTGGCAATAGTACGCGCTTCTCTTGGGAGGCACGCCCAGTGATGCCAGATCGGTTAAATCGAGGGGAATACAGTTTACCACCTCTCTGATGACCAGAGTGATTTGTGACACTTTGCGCGGCACGTCACGTGACCAGTCTATGGTCTTAGTGGGGGATGTTGGAGCAGTGATGCCAGAAATGTCAGCTATTCGCGCATGCGTACTGCGGCCCGCGCAGAATCCAGTAACGTATACGCGCAAAAATATAGAAACGTCTAGGTGGCGTGCCGGGACCTAGCACTGCCATAGACGAACTTGAATATAACGGACGTTATTTTTTATTTACTTGTTTATTTATATAATTAGAAAATATATTTTTGTTATTTTGGATACTGGAAAGGTTCTTGGCAGTTTTCTTTTGTCTTGCAACAAATGTTGGCATTCTTTATAGATTCTGCCAAATAAAATAAAATTTTATATTATGTTATCCTGTATAATCCGAACTTTTTTAGGTAAAGAAAGTATGTGAATGTTGAATGAAAAACATTATTTTTAAAACAGGGCCTTAAAGAACTCTCAAAAAATTGAAATTAGTACAGTACTGATGCCACGCGCGAATACGCATGCGCGAAAAGCTGACATTTCTGGCATCACTGTGTTTGAGTGTGCTCAGGTAGTGGAATGGGATAGTGGAAAGGGAAATGGAGGAGAGGAAAAAACAACCAGTTCTGGTTGTTTCTGGCATCACTGGGCGCGCCTCCCAGGTTGTAAACCGCTGGATTACAGTGAAAATGAATTAACACAGCTATTTCTACTGAAATTCCTTGTCTTTCGAACGTAGAATATTTTTACAAATTATAAGTGAACAAAAATCCCCAGGCCACTAATTACAGTGGCACAGGTGTAACGGATCGGTACCGTATACTTATTCTCGTCACACCCGGTATATTTAATAATCGGAACGCATAGAAAAAGGATGAAGGGATCATTTGAAATTACAGAGTTCCCATTTCCACCATGCCACACTGATATTGACGTCTGTCGAGCCTCTCCCCGTCTCGGCTTACCCCAAGATGAGCGTCGGAAAATAAGGAACGTTTTTTGTTGCGATCGAACGCGTTACTCTCCGTCACGATAAGAAACGAAGAATACGTTTCGTTCGGTCCCTGAATCCAAGTCCCCCTTTTGCTTTCAGATTTCTCCCCTCTCTCTCCCTCTCTCTCTCTCTGTCTGTCTCTCTTTCCTCTCCTCATCCCTGTTACTCTTCCCTTTCTATTACTTTCGCGTGTTCCCGAGCAAAAATCGGCCGCTTCATTTCGTTAAGAGACCTACGGGCTGGCGTCACGGGTCGATTCAAAGGTACCTGGTTTCCATAGTCGATAAATGCCCCCCCCCCCCCTTCGTTCCCACTTCCGTGCTTTTCTTTCCCGTTCATTGAGTTTTATGAAGTCCTACCACGACCTGTCCGACCACGAGGCATTTCCAATGTCGGCGCAGCAATTATGGCGGATAATGTCTCTTCTGGCGCGTGCACCTTCTGCGTTTCGGTTCCTGTTTGATCACCTCCTTCAACGTGAAAAGCTACCTTTATTTTCTTGCTTCGGTGAAAGTGAGAGTAAACTAGGTATGTCTCGTCGATGTATTAACACTAAACCTACCGACCATTAACACTAGATTTACGGAGCCCGTCAAAATGACGGATTCAAACATTTTTAATTTACGATTATTGAGAGTGTAAGGAGGCATTCGTGAGGAATTATTAAATAGATTTATTTTTTCGTGAACATATTACAATAAAAATCGCTGAAACGGCGGATGCTGGTGGGGGACAGTAGGCGTTATGGTGGGGACGGTTTTGTCCAAATTGAGACAAAAATGCCCATCCCTGTCGTAATATATTGAAGTACATATTTTATGCTTTCTTTATTTATGTTACCACCGAAAGGAAATCAATAATCAATATCTTCCTTCGATTCAAAAATCTTTTAATACCGAATTTGAAGTGATTATTCGAAACGCCTCCTCTAGAAAAGTATGCAACCTAAAATATATTTGTACTACTAAAGTAACGAAAGCAACTTTTTCTTTTTTAAAGAAGAAGACGAATTTTGGTTAACGCTTTGACTGACATTTTCATAATTTAGAAATTTATTCAGATCGTGACACGCTGTAGTTCATAAGTTCGTGTGTTTATGACAATGAGAAAGAATGCGTGAAATGAACACAGTATGCTTCAGACTTCGTAAACCTGTACAGCGACTCTTTCTTCTTCTTCTTCTTCTTTCTCTCCCACGGAACACAGAATGAAGCAACAGACGAACGTTTCACGTTTCGTTTTATTACTTCATAAAATTCTGAAGTGCAGCGGGGAAGCTTCAAGAGAAATTAGACACGCATGTAAAGGATCCCTTCTTTTTATTTGAGAAACGCTTCTGTTATATAGAAATCACCGTTCCGTCTACGTGGATAAGTACAAACGACAAAAAAGAAATTCTTAAACTTAACGTGCTAATTACCGTTTTATAGTCCCGTGTAAACAGCGATTTTCTTTCTTTATTCTTCACACGTGCGAGTCGAAAAAACGCTCGACTACTCCACGCTCCATTTTAGGTTGCACGATTAAATGTAAGTAACATGTACACAGTCGGATACTTCTAAATCTCTGAAAGAAAACAAAAACTTTATTCTGCGATTTTCGAGATGTAAATTATTTTATTACAGAGTATGTTTTATTTGCAATTTTACTTGCAGAGCTTGATGTCTTGAAATACGTCTGACATATTAACACATTTCCTGTACGTTGTACTCTTTGTTATACAGGGTGTACGCGTTAAGTTATGTCACCGTTTTTTTAAGGCATTTCCGGTAGTGCAATTAAAAAATGTTTTAAACAAAAGTTCATCAGTACTTGGTGAGCTACATGTTCGCATATTCTTAAATCTGGAAGAATGCTTTTTACGTAAAAAAGTAAAGGTCACCTTGACTTTTTTAAATGGCACCACATGTTTTGGACGTCGTAGGATTGTTGCTAACGTCGAGACGAATGCAACAGTGATTTATACTATGACCTTGAAATGACCTCAAACTCGAAAATTTTGTGCGAACGTAATGTTAATGAAAAATTATTTCTTACAAAATAAATCAGGTTACATCAGATGTTCGAACTGCGATCCATCTTCTATGATACAGAATTCCGCTCCACACATGGCGACAACGAGAAATCTAATACAAAGAGTGGAGTTCTGTATCATAGAAGATGGATCGCAGTTCGAACATCTGATGTAACCTGATTTGTTTTGTAGGAAATAATTGTTCATTAAAATTACGTTCGTACAAAATTTTCGAGTTTCAGGTCATTTCAAGGTCATTTGTATAATACACTGTTGAATTCGTCTCGACGTCACCTTCGACGACGTGACCTTTATTTTTTTACGTAAAAACCATTTTTCCACATTTAAGACTGATTCCAGATTAAAACCTTTTTTAATTGCACTGCCGGAAATGCCTAAAAAATGGTGACATAACTTAACGCGTACACCTTGTATAATTTTATGCATTTATTGTGTATATACATTCTAACAAGAAGCAAACATACGTCAAAATCAAAGGGAAAATGCGATAACAGATGTCTATCAACGTTTCACGCGTAGATGGCGGATCTTTATGCAAAAAATAAAAATTTTCTACCGGAATTACATGAAACGGCTGAAAGTAATATAACAGTATTTATAAACCCTTCTAATGTTTTTACCGTTTTAAATTACACCTACTCATGTTCGTCACAAATGCATAAAATCCACTGTCTCTTAACGTCTACATATAGCAAATATGGAATTCCGCATTAACGCGGAGCCGGTATACAATGTGTGTCTTTATCCTAAATCTTCGTGATCCATATAAGGTGCACATAGGATCGCGAACGTGTCGATAATGTTTCATATGCGACCGTATTTCGTAATTCGAACACGTTACAATGCACGCTCACGAAGTCGGTGCGCGCACATTTGTAATTTCATTCTGAAATGTTTTTCTCTGTACAATGAACCAGTACCGAGAGTCAGTCTCTCTTAACACTAGATTCACGGGGCCCGTCAAAATAACGGATTCAAACATTTTTAATTTACGACTATTAAGAGTGTAACGAGGCATTTGTGAGGAATTATTAAATAGATTTATTTTTTTGTGTACATATTACAATAAAAAATCGCTGAAGATCCAAGTAAATACAATTTTATCATTTTTATAAAGCAATGTAAAATAATCAATTTTAGTGCTCCGTAAACCTAGTGTTAAACTCTTAAGAGTCTCACCCTCGGCACCGTCTCGCGAGCATCTATTGTGAGCATGTTTTCGGATGAAATTGTGCGCGTGTCTAGAAAGGGGGGGGGGGGGGTCGCAAATGGAACAGAACAGAGATTCCCGTTAGACCATCGAAACACAGGAGATCTAACCATGTTTCCCCCGGTTCGTTTGTGCAGGTCTGGGCGAGGCTTGAGGAGGACGCCTCCACGAAGATCCCCGTGCGACAGCGAAGGAGGAAGCGGCGAGAGACCGTGGTGTCCCGTAGCGTAGGAAGTAGAGTAGTAAGATGCTAGTCTTCCCCGGCAGCGAGACGTCGACGAGGATGGGATCGATGGTGTCGCATGAACGGCAACTTCGTCTGCTCTTGTCGATCCTGGTGCTGCTTTCCCCACGGCTGCCGGTTCGTTCGACCCCGGCCGACATAGTACAAAAGTTCCACGACCCGGAGGTGCAGCACATGAACCATCTAGTGGTGGACAAGAACACCGGCCGGCTGTACGTGGGTGCGGTGAACCGGCTGTATCAGTTATCGCCGGACTTGAATCTGGTCGTGAAGGAGATAACAGGGCCGAAAGGCGATTCGACCGCTTGCTCGATGATCAACTGTCCACGACAGACACCGACCCGGCCGGTCGACAACGTCAACAAGGCGTTGATGATCGACTACACGACCAGCAGGCTGATCTCGTGCGGCATCGTGTCACAGGGCACCTGCAGGGTACGGAATCTTCACAACATCTCGGACATCATGCAAGAGGTGAAGGAGGCGGTGGTGGCCAACAACGCGACAGCCTCGACGGTCGCGTTCATTGCTCCAGGACCGCCGAATCCTCCGGTCTCCCAAGTGATGTACGTGGGCGTCACGTTTACAGGAAACGGTCCCTACCGAGCCGAGGTGCCCGCGGTCAGCTCCAGATCCCTCGACAAGGATAGGATGCTGAACATCGCCAAGTCCGCTGTCACCACCGGTACTAGGATGTACGTGAACTCGTTATCGCGCGACCGGTATCGCATCACCTACGTGTACGGGTTCAGCAGCGGTGGGTTCAGCTACTTCTTGACCACGCAGATGAAGAACACCGAGACACCGATCTACATGTCGAAGATGGTCCGGGTGTGCCACGACGACGAGCATTACTACTCGTACACCGAGATACCGATCAATTGCTCCACCGAGGGAATCAATTACAATCTATTGCAAGCCGCGTACGTCGGGAAGGCCGGCTCCGTTCTTGCAGAGGATTTGGGGATCACCGCGCAGGAGGACGTTCTGTTCGCGGTGTTCTCCAAGAGCCAGGCTCCCAGTAACGATATTCCCTTGCCGTTTTCCGCGCTGTGTGTGTACTCGTTAAAGGCTATTAGGAGGAGGTTCATGACCAATATACAGAAGTGCTTCAGCGGAGAAGGACACCGGGGACTGGACTACGTCTCGCCGAGCCACAAGTGCATCTTAACGGTAAGCGATTAACTGTTGTCCGTTTGTTGAGAGTGTAGCAGGCATTCATTTTGCGAAACTGTTGCCAGCTTTAACTACTAGACCAGGGGTTCTCCAATTTTATTTTCCGCGTACCACTCAAATACCGTGCTGAACAAAAAATATTGGCACGCCGTTTAAAAAGGAATAATTTTTTTAAACTTAAAGAAATCATTTTTTTAAACTTAAACGGCGAATTTTTTCTAATTTGAAACAAAATTTGTTTTTTTTCTGCGGAGTGGTTTGGTCCCTCCCCCGTCCTAAAACACGCGTTCGGTAAATTAAAGAATGACAGAATACGCGCGTTTACGTCTTTGTCGAGCGATTCGGCCAATAGCGGTAGATTTGTAGCGCGTAGAGGGGAGATCACGTGGTACCTACAAGTTTCTCACTGCCATCTCCTGATGGACGAACGGTAGGTATTGCTCGAGCGACGAGAGTTGGCACAGAATCTCGTCAGTGGGTTGCAGGGGGAATGGCGAGACCCCACTTTTGACGCAAGGCTGCGGATCCCACCACTGATCAGTGGATCCCTCCCTCATTTGCTGTCTTCGTCAAGCGATTCGGCCAATCGCGGAAGACGTGTAGCGCGTAGTACGAGCATCACGTGGTACCCACAAGTTTCTCTGTGCCAACCAGTGATGGTATATGGTCTCGGTTTTCTCGCGCATGCGCGACGATTTTAGCGTTAGTAAAGCACAAAGTTGGGCTAAAATGGGGTACCTCAGTCACCCCGCATAGTTTCGCAATTTTTTTTTTCGATTTTCAAATATTAGGTCGTGTCGTTTACTGTTTTACTATTTAAATTAATATTTGAAACGTACTTTCAAAGTCAACGAAAAAATATAACCACCTTCTCTACAACCTCTTCTCAGTTTTTTGGTAAAGATATTACACCGTCACTGTAAAATTTCTGTGGTTTTTCATTAAAATACTTTTCAATCCGCGGCACGAACTTATGGGACAACCTAATATGAATTGGCAAGTAGCTCCTTCTCCAACACTAGTTGCCATTATGAAATCGAATATATTAACATTAACTTACCAAATTAATTTACCAATAACGGTTCTCCCCTACTTTTCCCACAAACGTAAGACGTACGGTACGTTCCTGCATTTAGTCGTGCATGCGCGAAAAAACCGAGACCATGTACCATCACTGGTGCGAACTCTCGTCGCGCGAGCAATACTCGGTAACTTACGATCTCTGCACAGTAGCAACGACTGCTCTGCGAGCAGTGCTCGCAAAAGCACCCGTGAACGTTGAGTGTGAGAAAAAAAAGTGCGCGGGGTTCTAATCATTGTTGATTCAGCTTGTGTATTCGAACTGGCTTGCAGTAGAATGTCCTATACCCGATTTGTCGGTGGAAATGATCGGTTCAGAGGGCGGATTCAATAATAACGAGCGGCATCGAAGAAGCCGTCGATGAAAGTCCCGATCGAGAAGAGCCCCCAGCACCGTCTGCGGGGGTCTCGAGTCTCGAGGCGTATGAATCGAGCGTGCACAGGCGTCGCAAATGGATTTTCCTCTTTACCGGGGTAGAGAGGTGTACGATAACGGTCCTCCGTTTCGTCCATCGGTGTCGATTTGCATTCAGGAACGTACGTTTGCTTTACCAGCGTCGGGTAATCGGTAAACCGCCGTCGAGGTTCTTATCGCGTGACAGCGGTGCATAGGGGGCTTAAAGAACCCCCTTTACGAAAGAAACACGAGAACAGGGCGCGTGCTTTCTTGCTCGGTTTTACACGTGCGCCCACGATCGGTTCGTGAACCGGACCAGCCAGCTACCGCACCGCGCGCACGCCGCTGAATGATCGTTTCTCATTTACATACGGCTGAATATAAAGTAAACTTTCGAACCGTCGTACACACACACACACACACACAGAAACATACGCGCGAGCGCGCATACATGGGCCTTCTACCGTCAGCTTGTGTCGCCTCGCGTCGCGTCGGTATGCTCGTGCGTGTCTCGTTACGATGGGAATTGAATGCTTTCCGCTCGACTCTCCTCAAGACTCCATATACTGGGTATCTCCCAACAAGTTAGCTCACCCAACATTTTCGCGAACTTCATTTCTCGCGTGAGATCGTTCACCCATCGACAACGCTTCTCGCGAACCATTACGTTCCCCGAGATATTCGAATTTATTATTCTTCGTTGGACAACGTGGTAAAGGAAAAGCAGCATATTTTTGGAAAACTAGTTCGTTTAACGGGGGGCTTCTTGTGCAACGAATTTCTTTAACACGTTCAGCGCCATGGCATCCGTATCTGGGTGACGGAATTATTTGTACAGAATTGAAAATTAATTTTTACGTTGGTAGATTGAGTGTTCAAAATTTCCTTACGATCTGAGGGATAGGAGAGGTTTGAAACAGTAATTAGCACTAGATTTACGGGGCCCGTCAAAATGACGGATTCAAAAATTTTTAATTTACGATTATTAAGAGTGTGAGGAGGCGTTCGTGAGGAATTATTAAATAGATTTATTTTTTTGTGTACATATTACAATAAAAATCGCTGAAGATCTAAGTAAATGCAATTTTATTATTTTTATGAAGCAATGTAAAATAATCAATTTTAGTGCTCCGTAAATCTAGTGTTAATGTCACAAAACTAAACTTCTTAGTTTTTGTTTTATTAAATATATTGCTTTAATTTTGTGTAATTTTTATGACTGCGTAGTGGGCGCTGAGCGTGTTAAAATAAATATTGCATATATGGACCTTGGCCTTTTTAGGATGTAAATAGATTGTCTTGAACTATTGGGTTATCTGACTTTCGCCCGTCGCATCTCATTGATCTTCGCTCGAAGATAAAGGAACCTCGAGTCGCACTCTTCGCGGCATTACTCTATTGGGGAAATGGGCCCCCTACATTGCCGACGTTGTTCAGAAATTATACAATAAATAATAAGAACTGAATTTAAAGGACTATTTTTATTGGGTTGGGGAATCAGTTCGTAGCGTTTTATGTTTTCTTTTATTCTACAACGATTTCTTTGTTCTTTGGCAAAATGTTATACATCAATCGAAACAGCTCCTTGCTTACCTTGGTTCTCCTGTAGAGCCCCAGCGAGGTGAAAATGATACCTGTATTCACAAATTATTCTGTGTGCAATTATTCTGTGTGCAAACTGCCTACTCGTTAAATTCACAAGAGCATTTTAATTATTCGCTCTATGAAATTATCGAGCAGAAGGGGTCAATGTCCTTTCACTGCACAATCCCGCCCACATTGTTAATTTATTCACGATCACAGTAAAACTATTCAAATATGTCCATTGGATCCACAAACGTTGAATGAAATTCACACAAATGATTCACAGAAGTCCACATATCACGCACAACTAGTTCACATTTGATGCACGTGAATCGACTGTTTCAACTGTTGTACATCCCTTTTTTGGTATACATAAGTTTCTAATATCTCATTGTTTGTACCTTTAGAATTGTACTCGGATATGCTTCACTATATTGTCAACCCTAGATTCTAAGTGATCTTTGTAATGTTAGCATGCACAGTCATGTGCATGCTGCTAATAATCCCGCGTGGGGTTTTATAGCTTATTAAAAAAAAAAAAACATATCCCAACGGTACACATATACCCACGGCCACAATAAAATGGCCGAAAAATTGTCGGAAAAAGCCCGAAACTCGAGCTGAAACTAAAGTTCGAAGTTAAAAGAAAGCAACAAGAGAATGCGCAGGGGTCTGACTCACGAGAAAATAAAAGTCACGCGCGTCGTGACTAAAAAATGCGAGAAATAGAGGGACGTAAGAATGAGAAGGCGGATGAGCGTTGTCCCACGGAGGCTGTCCGTCGGCCGGACCAAACAAACAATCTTTATCTCCTTTATGGGCGTCCTTATCTGCAGCAGCCGACTCTTCCCCGGCTTTCCCGTGGCAGGTTCAGCCTTTTTCTCACCCTACGTACGTGAACAGAGATCCTTTGTGTTCCCCGGCACACTTTCTCGCCGCGTTCCACGGGAAAAAAGGAGGCTGAAGAAATAAGAGGCTCGGGGACCTACGAACGAAACAGAGATAGAAGGCAGGAAGGAGGAAAAGCGCGGATGAAGCGAGCAGAAAGAGAGACGTGGGTTGAAGGAGCAGTCTAGTCACGAAAATTTGAATAAATCTCGGTCCGTACGCGCGCCACCGTGCTGAATATCATTTCGCTTCACCGCGAGGAGGAGTACTCTAACCACCCACTCCATCCCTTTTTCTCATCCTTGAATTCTCGTTCCCGAACGCCGAAAATGCCAGACGTCTACGGACACTTTCAATGAACCGCGAAAACTACCCTGCGGACTAGATAATAAACGAAGGTGTAGCGTCTTGCCATGAGTCATCCGTGGGAACGCTCGATGGCGCGCAGCGCACGTGATGCGAAACTGCCATGCCGGTGCGTCACGCACCTCGACGTGGAAAAACAATCGATTGCGACGCTATTTTCGAGACCGAGCGATTTCCTCGATGTTCCATAATGTTCCATAATGTCCCACGATGTTCCAAGATGTTCCTTGATTCGGCAATTCATTTGAAATACTGCTCTGTTCAAAAAGCTCGTAGAATCGCATCAACGAAATTCGATGCTCCAATTTCCCAGCAGATCGATGCGCACAGTGGGACGATTGGTTATTCCAGTTGGAAAAAGGCATGCCACGAAGTGAGCACTACTACAGTAATGTCGGAGAAGGAAGAACCTGTGAATTAATCGTAATTTTCTTGTACTGTTTTAAGTTTAATTATGAATTTGTAGCGGCTAGTTTCTACGCTCGTCACCAGATGGACAGACATACAACGCCTTTCCCGCTAGTACTTGATCCGTTAGTGTTGGTTGGTCAGTTGTTGGCTCCTGGTTGTTGTTGTTGTCTCCTCTGGTTGCGTTGTGTACGTTGTCGGGGGATATTATTATATGATATTTTTAAGATAACCGGGGTGCAGGAAGGAATATAATATAAAAATAGTCTGGTCGTTGTTACAAATTTCGGGGAGAGCGAGGTTTATTGTTCGCTCATCGAACGTCTCTTACAGTGTGCCTCCTCGGCTAAATTCTAGTCCTAAGCAGTGATGCCAGATCGGTTCGATCGAGGGGAATACAGTTTGCCACCTCTCCGATGGCCAGAGTAATATGTGACACGATGAGCGGCACGTCACGTGACCAGTCTACGATCTTAGTGGGGGACGTTCGAGTGTGCTCATGGTAGTGGAATGGGACAGTGGAAGGGGAAAAGGAGGAGAGGAAAAAACAACTAGTTTTGGTTGTTTCTGGCTGGTTTCTAGCTTTAAGTTCGATTTTCTCGAAAACGAAGCTTCAAATGAAAAAATTTTATTCTTTTTTTTCGACTCATTTTTACATGTAGAATCACCTCCTAATTGGTTGACCATGAGTCGCGAGATGCTCTGTATGTAATATCATTAATATTATTATGTGATATTTTTAAGATAACCGGGGTGCAGGGAGGAATATAATATAAAAATCGTCTGGTCGTTGTTACAAATCTCGGGGAGAGCGAGGTTTATTCAAGATCAGAGCTGTTCGCTCATCGAACGTCTCTTACAGAGTGTCTCCTCGGCTAGAGTTGGATTTTACACCTCTCCTTCGTAAATCCTGTCGGATCCAAGTCTCCTATTTCGAAGTGACCGATTCGACACCATACAATTTCTTATTACGATTTTCTCGAAAATGAAGCTTTGAATGAAAAAATTTTATTCTTTCTTTTCGACTAATTTTTACATGTAGAATCACTTCCTAATTGGTTGACCATGAGTCGCGAGACGCTCTGTATGTAATATTAAGATCATTAGAGTGCAGGGAGGAATATAATATAAAAATAGTCTGGTCGTTGTTACAAATCTCGGGGAGAGCAAGGTTTATTCAAGATCAGAGCTGTTCGCTCATCGAACGCCTCTTACAGAGTGCCTCCTCGGCTAGAGTTGGATTTTACACCTCTCCTTCGTAAATCCTGTCGGATCCAAGTCTCCTATTTCGAAGTGACCGATTCGACACCACACAATTTGTTATTACGGTATTGTCCGAATGACAAGCAATTTCTATAGATATCTCGGAAAAATATTAAAAGCTGAATAAGTATTGAAGCGAGTCTTTAGAAAACGCTGTGCCATAAATGACTCTCATTTGGCCGACGCAGGAGAACTACAAAGAAGTAGCTCGGTGCAACAGGAAAGAGATGACGGCGGCGATTCAACGCAAGGACAGAATACCAGACTTTTCTCCCGGTGGAAGATCGTCTAGATTAACCGAGGATACGCGTGAAAGGAACGTGTAAGGCTTTTGTTCATGATCTCACCACCTATGCCCTATAATCTCTAAGGTTTTCGATACCGCCACCTGTTACGTAAATACACGTAAGAGAGACGCTAGGAGATTCAGCCAATTGATTTACTCTGTTGCCTACTGTGGGAGCCCTTACCTGGCAACCATTCAGTGAATTATCGATTTCGCGTGTTGTCTGTCGCGCATCGGATTGCTATCGTGTAACTCGATTTCTTTATTTAAGCTTTCTCGTTTCCTTTCTGTGTACGTTCACTCGTCGCAAGTCTGGAGCTGTTCCCATCCTCTAATCTCGGTAACCCGATCAATTTTCGAGCACCGCACCAGCGCAATTAATACCTTGCTTTGTAACGCCGAGTCAAACAGAAGACTTTCAATTCGACTTCACAAACACACTTAACACTAGGTTTACGGAGCACTAAAAGTGACTATTTTACACTATTGTGTAAAAATAATAAAAATGTGTCTGTCTAAATTTTTAGACATTCTTTTTATAATATGTACCCCAAAAAAATAAATGTATTGAATAATTCCTCATGGATGCATCTTTTCAACCTCGATAATCGTAAATTCAAAATATTACAACCCGTCATTTTGACGGGTACCGTAAACCTAGTGTTAACACCACCTGATGGTGCGCGCGTTCGAAATGTATATACTTTTATAGTTAGTTTTAGGATTGAAAAATATACAACATTAACACGTTCACTGCCACGTCATTCATACAATTTTTTTTATTAGATTTCAACGTTATTTCGTAGGGTGGCAGGCGGAGTAAATCAAAATTTTGGTTGGACCTACGAATTATAAGAAAGTTAAAAAAGCAGTGACTGTAATAAATCTTGACTTATCAGTTACGGGTTCCACTAAAAAATTGATTCGATTTCTTGAAATTTTGTCACCTGCTGGCGTGGCGCTTAACCCTTTGTCGTATTTAAACGAGTCAGACTCGTTATGAAGATTTTAAACGAAGTTTAATAAATATGAATGTTATGCCTTCCATTGTAGACGAAACAAAATTTTATTCTGTTTTATTGTCTTTTATTCAAATTTTATTTGCAGTATCAGTTTTTTATTTGGGTAACGTTTTCAAGGTCATTTGAAGGTCAACCTTGTTTTTTCAAATGGAAACCTATATTTTTTATTATGGGATATTATTTTACGTAAAAAGACCAGCAATTTTCGTAGGATACTTTTTTTTTTATCTGCATAGCATATTTAATCAATACGCTATCCTTTAATAAAATTGTTTAAATTAAAAAGTATTTTCTAATCACAGAGCTCTAGAAACAGTTATATTTTTTGGTTATTGAATAAATGAAAGGAAGTCAATTTTCGAAAAGTTTTCAATATATGTGTTTTGAAAATTGTGAAACCATGTTACTAGTCAAACTAATAGTAATAGTTCATTGTATATTTATGTTTATATATTATATTATAGTTCATTGTATATTTATGTTTATATATTATATTATAGTTCATTGTATATTTATGTTTATATATTATATTATACTTCATTGCATACTCTAATAAATTTATCCTATTACCTTCGGTTACTGAGTAATAAATAGCTATGCTTTGAAAGGTTCCAGGATTAACCTCTTCAAGATCGTGTTCATTCATCTTTAATTTTCTAAAAATCCTACAGTCACGCACGTAAGAAACACGCACGCAACAGTAATGGACGTGAACGTTAAATTTTCCCTCGTTTCTCTCTATTTTTGTTTGATTTATTCTTGCAGAGGTAAAACGTATTCCTTTCTGGGACACACTGGTAACTCATTTCCGGAATAAATGAAATCTTTGTCATTGATGCACGTAGTGCAAAATAATAATTGTTGGTATCACTATTTAAACCGAAGAAATAGATAATTAGACTACAGATTTGATGCATTTATGACAGGAATGAATAAGTGAAACACAAATTAGTAAAATCATCAAAAAATTATAAGAAACGATATAATAAATATCTATGCAGCGTCTGCTTCTTTCAATCGATGCACAACATTTTTATTTCGTGTAAAAATCTGCAGTTTATAAATAATACATACTTCAATATTTATCACACTGAACATAACGTTCGATTATATTATCCGTAACTTATGAAAATTGCAAAAACGAAATAATAAATATATATGCAGCGTCTGTTTCTTTCAATCGATACACAACATTTTTATTTCGCATAAAAATCTGCAGTTTATAAATAATACATACCTCACTATTTATCACACTGAACATAACATTCGATTATATTATCCGTAACTTATGAAAATTGCGAAAACGAAATAATAAATATATATGCAGTATCTGCTTCTTTCAATCGATGCAGAACATTTTTATTTCGCATAAAAATCTGCAGTTTATAAATAATACAATATTTTATTCCGGTAACCTAAAGATACCTTTCCAGAAAACATGTCAGAGGTGAATGTCGAATAGCGCATTGTATACTCATTTTACTTTCTTTTGAATCGCCAAACCCTCTGACCTATTGTTTCTTCGTTATCTGTCATGCGGATCGACGAACGGATCTCTTCTCGTTGATGGAAGAAGCGATCGAGTACCTCGGAGAGGAATCGTGTGTTTTAATATCTTTCTTATCCGTGGTTGAAAAGCGCGCGAAACTTATTGCGGTAAAAATACTCGGCGCCCGTTTCCTAGCGTTCCTCCGCACACTTTTTCTGCGGACGGTTTCCGCTCTTCGCTTTTTCCTTTCTTCGTCCCGTCCACGGGCAAAGGATATTTATTTCTTCCCGGAATTTCAATATCAGCTTCTTTCCCACCTTTTCGAACGCTGCAACCCACACTCCGCGCGTTTCTCGGAACCACGTTTGTGTTCCCGGAACACAGGGCGACATGATTTACGATCAGCGAATCGCGAGAGTCGCTCTTTCCCCTCCTCTCTCTCTTTCTCCCTCTTTCATGCACTGTCTTTCTCTTCGGTGTGTTACAAGAGCGAAACGCAGTCATAATCTACTGCTCCTATTCTGCTCGAATCAGTCACGCGCGTTAACAAACACGCTCGCGCTCGCTACCGGTCAAGCGCCTCTTCCCTGCGCCGTGAACAAAGAAACGCAACGTAACGATAATTAATGAACGAAGTATGATCATGGTCCCGAGGACATCGGCCGTAGATTGTTTTTCCCCGGTGTTTCTCGAGGATCCGAATCGACCGTGGCGAATCCCTCGAATGGGAGGGTTACGACCGTCTCGTTCTACTTAATAGGCAAACGAGTCCAACGATAATGAATGCTAACTTCGAGAGTCGACTTTCTTTGTAATCGGTGCAATCCTCGAATGACATTACCGCTAACGACCAAAATACACGGATTTCTATAAAACAATTTCTGGGAAGATTGCCAAGATTTCTTATTCAATTTCTACCAAACTTGGTACCAGTGATGCCAGATCGGTTTAATCGAGGGGAGTACAGTTTACCACCTCTCTGATGGCCAGAGTAATATGTGCGCGGCACGTCACGTGACCAGTCTGCGGTCTTAGTGGGGGACGTTCGAGTGTGCTCATGGTAGTGGAATGGGATAGTGGAAGGGGAAAAGGAGGAGAGGAAGAAACAACCAGTTTTGGTTACTGAAACTGGGAAAAATACTGAAACAATATTCCTCAGACATTTCAACTACGGACAGCAAAAATTTGAGACGATTTACGCCAAAAATTTTGAAATCAATCGGTAGTCTCACACCGATATACTCGACTCGTATTATGTTACATTTCTCGGCGACCGAGGCCCCTCGAGTTACGGTTTCCGTCCTTCCGTTCGCCAGGGGTGAAAAAATAGTATCTTCTACACGATAATTGACACCGGTCAGACCCGTGGTGGCGACAGTTAACGATGAAATACTGTAATTCGTTTATGACTTGCTAAATCACGGGTCATCTCACATAATAGGGTTTATATAAAATTTATAGACTTGTTTGTGCAAATTCAATTCACTGAAAGGTCTAGTAAAAATAAGTTTTGTGCAAATCCCGTCCTTCCGTTCGCCAGGGGTCAAAAATAGTATCTTCTACACGATAATTGACACCGGTCAGACCCGTGGTGGCGACAGTTAACGATGAAATACTGTAATTCGTTTATGACTTGCTAAATCACGGGTCATCTCACATAATAGGGTTTATATAAAATTTATAGACTTGTTTGTGCAAATTCAATTCACTGAAAGGTCTAGTAAAAATAAGTTTTGTGCAAATCCCGTCCTTCCGTTCGCCAGGGGTCAAAAATAGTATCTTCTACACGATAATTGACACCGGTCAGACCCGTGGTGGCGACAGTTAACGATGAAATACTGTAATTCGTTTATGACTTACTAAATCACGGGTCATCTCACATAATAGGGTTTATATAAAATTTATAGACTTGTTTGTACAAATTCAATTCACTGAAAGGTCTAGTAAAAATAAGTTCTGTGCGAGTTCCGTCCTTCCGTTTGCCAGGGGTCAAAAAATAGTATCTTCTACACGATAATTTACGCTGGCCGGACCCGTGGTGGCGACAATTAACGATGAAATTTACTGTACCACCAATGCGCCGTTATTGAAGAAGTCAAGGGTTAATATTTTCAGTAAAACTCGTACAATCCTATTTTGTTGACACGGAGGCGTGGAATCATGTTCCGTTTACCCGTTTCCGTTTCGCTGGTCACCGGGCGTTCCAGCGTTGTAGCTATCGTTATTCCAACCAGCGACACCATCGAAGACAAGAGGGGTGGAAGAGTGTAGCGACACAGAGAGAGAGAGAGAGAGAGAGAGAGAGAGAAACCCGAGGTCGCAGCCCCGTAACCTCTGCCGCTGGCATGTGCAAAAGCTGCCGGACAATGAAGCTGTAGCTAACCTGGAAAACTGGACGGCGGAGAAAGGGAACTCGGCTGGACGGGGGTGGAAAGTAGACAATGGACGTTTGCGCTCGCGCGGGCTCGATCCGACACGGTCTCTGTGTACGTAATGTAGACGCGTCGGCGTGGGCGTGAGCGTGAGCGTCTCTGTAGTTCCGATTCAATTTTTACGTCACAAAAGAATCGCGGAAACGGTCGGAATGGGACTGTACACGGCGGATGGAACGAAGGAAAGGGGTAGAACGCCGCGCGAAAGCTCGAACCGGGAACGAGGAGAGAGCGGGCGTACGAACGGACGAGTGCGTCACGTTCGAGGAAAATCCCATTCGCGCAAATTGGATGGCCCTGCTTCGACTCGAGAGAGCCTTGCAATTAAAAAGTTCCGAACTGCGAATAATAATAAAAAAAAAAAGAGTTTCGCGACCTCCTCTGGGTACAGAGATTGCGCGAAATATTTCTTGTTTCGAATGATTCGCACGTGTGTCCCCCGGAAGGGTAAGTGACTCGATTCTGGTTTCGATACTACGGGTATTTCGATTCCGGAACGATGATATACTATATAACAAGAAAATATTTAATTCAATTTACACAGTTATTCCGGTTGGCTTTGATTATAAATCATGAATTTCAGACGTATTAAAAGTCAGAAAAACTATATCGAAATGCTTGAATTCCGAAACCGAAATAAATAGCGATATTTGTGAGTTTTCCAGACGTATTAGTTGATGTCGCCACCGTTCAATATTAACCCTTTGCGGACGCGTGTCTGCTGACAGTCGCCCAAACAATTTTACCGTTCTGCGACTGTGAATAATATTTAAAGCAATTGATACTCCCGAAAAATACGAAACAAATTTTTACTGAACACAACACGTTTCCCTTCATTTAATTCATACACTAAAATCCTCAGAAAACAATTTTATTTCACAAAGAAAATTTATTCGACCCATAAAAAAGTATGCTAAAAATAATCCCCGTCCTCTAAGGGTTAACAGATATCTCAATGTGGTACGATTTAGGTTGACCGGTATGCATGTACAGCACTTTCCAACAGGTTTTTCTTTTCCATCCTAAACATTTGCATAATTATTAATGTTTGAAAGTAAGAAAAAATGCTGTCATCCATTTTACGATTATAAAATTGCATCAACTATTTTCTTACGGTGTGTCGCTAGATGACACGCTCTTTTCGGTCTCATTACATCCGGTACAGATTTGTGATTACGAGCCAACAACGTTTCGCTCCGAAGTCGTCCGAATTTAAGTTTTATAGTTAATTTAGTGTTAACACATGATCTACCGGTGATTATTCTATAATTTCTTAAAGTCTGCGGTCCATGCCCAAAGATTTTTTAATAGATCCTTCAAGAGCAACAGAAACTTCGATTATAAATATCAACAACTCTGAATAACGTCGTCTATCAATTTCCT
Organism: Sphecodes monilicornis; assembly: GCA_913789915.3. Taxonomy (NCBI): domain Eukaryota; kingdom Metazoa; phylum Arthropoda; class Insecta; order Hymenoptera; family Halictidae; genus Sphecodes; species Sphecodes monilicornis. The sequence goes on from OU565287.1 coordinate 24,414,422, forward strand.
TTTGGGATCATTGTTTAAGAAAAGATTTTTAAGCTTCCATTTTGTACAGCACAATTATATTCAAAAATCTATAAATGCGCTTCCGGTAGATAAAGGGTTAAGCTAGCCGCGGCTGTACGTTCGACTTCGTCCCGCGAGGTTCTTCTATGCAGCTGTTTAGATTTTCTATTTCACAACGTTGCAGCTGACGCGAAGACGTATAATTTGATGTCCTTGAGCCTACAAATAATGCTGTGATAGTTTTTACCAGTGTCGCCAGATCGAGGAAATCGAGGGTAATACAATTTACCCCTTCTCTGATGACCAGAGTAATATCAGTCGCGCGCGGCACGTCACGTGACTAGTCTACGGTCTTTGTGGGGGACGTTGGAGTGTACTCATGGTAGTGGAAGGGAAACAGGAGGAGAGGAAAAAGCATCCGTTTGGATACTTTCTGGCTACACTTGTTTTTACGTGCTTTTCAGGTCAAATGTCGCACTCAGTGATGCCAGAAATGTCAGCTTTTCGCGCATGCGTATTGCGGCGCGCACGGAATCCAGTAACGTATACGCGCCAAAAAAGAGAAACATCTAGGTGGCGTGCCGATACTTAGCACTGCCATAGACGAACTTGAAGATAACGGACGTTATTTTTTATTTACTTGTTTATTTGTATAATTAGAAAATATATTTTTGTTATTTTGGATATTGGAAAGGTTTTTGGCAGCAATTGTCGATAAAATAACTCACTGCACCTTTTTTTTTGGGTTATTTGATTCTTGGGAAGTTCGATGAACTTACAGAATAAAATGATTCTATTTTTCTAACAAATTTTCCTAAAAATTGACGGACGTCTATAGCCGTCATTTGCATCTACAATCACAAGCATTGCGATGTCTATAGACGGCATTTACGACAACGTGTTAACAAATGTGTTATTTTCGAGTTACACGACATTATGTGAGATTAACCAGTTAGCTGTGTTGTTGGCATATAAATATATATATATATATATATATATATATATATATATATATAGAAATATATATTTGTTATTTTGGATACTGGAAAGGTTATTGGCAGTATCCTTTTCTCTTGCAACAAATGTTGGTGTTCATTATAGATTCTGCCAAATAAAATAAACATTTATATTATGTTATCCCGTATAATCCGTTCATTTTTAGGTAAAGAAAGTATGTGAATGTTGAATGAAAAACATTATTTTTAAAACAAGGCCTTAAAGAACTCTCAAAAATTTGAAATTAATACAGTACTGATGCCACGCGCGAATACGCATGCGCGAAAAGCTGACATTTCTGGCATCACTGGTCGCACTGTGCGACGTGAAGTACGGCGAATCGTCAGTGAATCGGTCTTCGCGTGAATATTGGCGCTTTCCAGACTAGAAATCGGCGGGTCGTTTATGATGTTCCTGTGAGGGGATTATTTGATTTTATATTCCGGTTTTTTCGATTCTCCTCCACTCTTTTTTCCCCCGGCTTCTCTATGTTATATTTTTTTTTTATTGTCGAGCACACCCTTGTCGCCCGAAGCGATACTCCATGCACGACACTGCAATTACGTCGCCTGCTCGTCGTTTTTCCAAAGCGGACCCGGCCGCCACTCTGGATACCGGCAATTATTATATTCTACGAATCGGCGAGATCGTTGTTATTTATGCCGGGTCCGTCACGCGGAAACTAGTTTCGGGGGAAATAATCATGGGCGGGGAGAATTTGATTAGGATTTTATTGTTCGCACGGGGTTACGCGTGTGGAACGCCATTAAGACCGGGTTCAGGTGTAATTGTTGTTGAATGATTATCCTACTCCGCGATACGAGCTCTCTCGTCTTTATTAACACTAGGTTTACGGAGGACTAAAATTGATTATTTTACATTGCTTTATAAAAATAATAAAATCGTATTTACTTAGACCTTCAGCGATTTTTATTGTAATATGTATACAAACAAATAAATCTATTTAATAATTCCTCACCAATGCTTCCTTACACTCTTAATAATCGTAAATTAAACATTTTTGAATCCGTCATTTTGACGGGCCCCGCAAATCTAGTGTTAACCAGTTAACTCTTTGCGGCACAGGATTTCAGATAATAAAATAGACCCATGTTGCATAGAAATTTTATTGCCTTTTAAATGAAACAAAATTGGTATATTTTTATTAATAAAGGTATCACATAATATAAAAACATAAAAAGATAGTAATAATTTAATTAAATTTGTTGTTATAGTGTAGGACTCAAATACTATTGGCATGTTGAATGTTGCCAACACAAGTGAATACATTTGTAACATTTGTTGAAGATATTACCAACTGCTTTACGTAAATAAGACGAAATATAAACCTATGCGCATGCAGCTATTGCAATATTTCGAGGTGGGTCTAAAACTGTCCCACCATGCATTACGGTGCAACAAAAAGGGGGGACGCTTTTAATCCCAGCGTTCCCCAAAGAGTTAACTATGTAGCTCGGCTTTGCATGTGGTTACTAAACATTTTTGAAAACTTTATTTATCACATATTAAACTCTCGTCAATTTCTTTGTTTCGTTTCTTTACTTTGTCTTGGACTCGAAAAATTCTAAAATGCCGACAAATTAATAATGCGTTTTAATTTACACTACAATTTTAACATAAACAGCAAGCAATTAAATTTTATTGCATGACGAGTATACTCGGCAAAAACAGCTAACTGGTTAATGACTGTTTACCTTTTTATCTAAATAGATTATAATACGATTTTATATGCGGGTCTATAACACGCCTGTAAATTATGCCTTCGCGCTTAACATGTTGATGGAGTGGTCGATGCTTAAGAAATTAGGTAGAATTAGAGATTCTAGTTTAGACGGTATGAATATTTCGATGGTATAATAATGTTCTGGACTGGATAATTTCTAGCCTGGTTTATTGTTTTCTGCATCATCGACGACAGATTAATTGTTGTGTTTACTTTGACTAGGCTACGAACGTTTATGCAAATTTACGTGGAACTCGATCATCGTATAGAAAGGAGACTTAAGTAGAAGCAACGTTTCCTTGTTAAAAGTTTCATCGGATTAAAGAAAGATGGAACTTTCATTATCATTTTTCAATGGATCAGGAAAGAAGACTAATTTCTCAACAAATTGAAGTTTTTTTTATCCAATCTAAAAAGAGTTGTCGTCTTTTTGATAGTGTCTGAATCGTTTGTTAAGACTGAAACTTCTAAATGTTCCAAAGAAGTTAAAGAAACTTCACATCTGCAATTGTTGTGCAATCCAGTTGCAAAAATTAAATGTTGTTGGGGTCATAAGAGACCCCCAGGATATCATTACAGTGTTAACGATGTGTAATAATTAGACAGCGGATCTTTGTGCAAAATAACAATTGTCTACCTGAATTGCAACAAATTGAAGAGAAATAGAAGTTTATTTTCTTTCTTAATATGTTTCATATGTTGAAAATAATATAACAGTATTTTTACATTCTGCTAACGTTTTTACTGTTTCAAATTATACCTGCTCATTTTTGTCATAAATGCATAAAAACCGCTGTCTAGTAATAATATATACAAGGTGAGTCACCTAACGTTTGCACCTCAAATATCTTCGTTGTTTCTAAAGATACGTAAAATATGCTGATAACGAAGTTGAATGATACAATGGGGCTGACGCGATGCCGAAAAAAAAATTTGTTTTTATGTCATTTTTTTAGAGATATCAAGGTCACCTTGACTTTTTTTTAAATGGAATCACTCTATTTTTGAACACCTACAATGATGGTCCCTTTCATTACGAATTCAGTGACTATAATTACTCAAGATCATTCAAGGTCGCGGACTGAGATAACGTATAACATTTAACATCTATAGATACCTGTAAACGGGCTTTGAAGGAATGTTGAACTCTGTCCGTGACCTTGAATGACCTTGAGTAATTATAATTACTGAATTCGTAATGAAAGGGACTATCATTATAGGTGTTTAAAAAGGGGTGGTTCCATTTAAAAAAATCAAGGTGATCTTGATATCTCTAAAAACAATGACATGAAAACAAAATTTTTTTTCGCATCGTGTCAGCCTCATTGTACCATTCAACTTTGTCCTTACCATATTTTACGTATCTTTAGAAACAACAAAGATATATAAGGTGCAAACGTTGGGTGACTCACCCTGTGTATATACAGGGTGTCCCACATAAATGGAAACACCTAAATATCTGTCGTATTTACAGTCCTATCAATCCTTTAATCTTGTTCGGTTCTGCCAGTGGGCACGATCTCAATTAGAAGTGAACAATACTTTCTTTCACAAAGTTTTAAACTTTCACATTTTATCCGCTCCAACATGATTATTCTTGCTCAAGGTCATTTCAAGGTCAAAAAGGTGGTATCCACTAAATTCAGTTTTTTATTGTCCATCATGCTATCGTAAAAAAATACTATTCTATTTAAAAAAAACATTGGTGACCTTGAAATTTCATTAAAAAACACGACATAAAAATTTTTTTTCTTTACCATTATATTTTCCCCTTCAATAGTACCACTTTGTCCTCTGAAGTTATCTGATAGGATTGTAAATACGACAGATATTTAGGTCTTCCCATTAATGTGGGAATATATATATATATATATATATATATATATATATATATGTATATACACAATTTTATTTATGTTGAAATAAACTAAACCAATCATTTTCAATGTCTGCAACCGTTCTTCGAATCTTTGTTTTTTCGAGAACTTGCCAAGGTCGCTAAGGGTTCAACGAATGTAGTGATGCCTATCTGACCGTGCAAAGTTGAGAATGAGAATTTGCGTTCATGTGAAATTCTCTATTCAGTATGTCTTCTGAAGCATTCCATAAAACTGTGTCCCCCCGCTGCTCCTGAATCAGTCTGCACAGTCGAGGAACAGACGGCAGCTAGTTTCCAATACGGAACGTTATCCGACGCCTCATTTCACCGCGTGCAATTTCTGCACATTTCAGCAATCGAAAGACGAAAACGCGGCGCGGACGCGTACGAAACAAAGAGAAACAAACCAAAGCAAACCAAAGAAATAGGAGGGTGGAAAAATTCCTGGCGGTACGCAGATGCCGAACCGCCGCCCTTTTCACCGATGCAATTTCTCGTCGCGCATTTTCCCCTGACACCGTGAGACAATAACCCGACACGGGGCCCGGACGGAATGCGACCAACGTCACATAACGAACCGCAGCCGTCGATGCTTCTCGCGCTTTTCAAAAGTCCAGGCTAAATGCATCGACACGGGGTCCGACCGACTTTTGCACGATTCCGGGGTCTAAATACAGCAACTGTTATGAATAAAGGGTCTAGCAGGATAAGAATGGTCTAGCGGCCCCAGGCCACCATTTTGTTGTGTATTAATATATTGTAATTGGTATTGTGGGGAAAACAATAGTTTTAGGTTGAAAGTTAGGGTAAAGACCCTTAACTGTATCATTTCTTTTCTCAGTTGTTAATTAAGATATTCAGATGGAATAAAGTCGAAAATACTCGATCTTACCTCCTTCTTATCAGATATTTTTTTCACAATTATGATCGAAGTATTAAGGGTAGAAAAAATTATTTAATTTTTTAGGGGTCGGGGTTGCAAGCAATCCTTCGAGTGACCACTTCCAAAAAATTTAAGAACAATGTTATGTTACCGATCTAATATATTTGCATATTTGTATATTATATATATTATATATTATATTATATATATTATATATATTATATCTATTATATATAACATTGTTCTTGAATTCTTTGGAAGTGGTCACTCGAAGGGTTGCTTGCAACCCCCACCCCTAGAAAATGAAATGATTTTTTCTACCGTTAATAATATATATTGCTTGCAACCTCCACCCCTAAAAAATTAAATGATTGTTTCTACCCTTAATAATTTCATCGCAATTGTGAAAAAAATATATGATATGAATGAAGTAAGATCGAGTATTTTCGTTTTTATATATTTTATATCACATATATCATGTATTTTTTTTACAATTATATATATATATATATATATATATATATATATATATATATATATGTGTGTGTGTGTGTGTGTGTGTGTGTGTGACGTCAACAACACAGCTTACTGGTTAATCTCCCATAATGTTGTGTAACTCGAAAGTAACCCATTTGTCAACACGTTGTCGTAAATGCCGTCTATAGACATCGCAATGCTTGTGATTGTAGATGCAGCGACGACTATAGACGTCCGCCAATTTTTCGGAAAAGTTGTTAGAAAAATAGAATCATTTTATTCTGTAAGTTCATCGAACTCCCCAATAATAAAATAACCCAAAATAAAGGTGCAGTGAGTTATTTTATCGACAATTGTTTTATTTATATTTCCCTTACCCCCCTACATCTTCTTTTTGGGACTGCTCGACAAAAATTCTGGATTTCTCTCGACGACCCTGTAGTGTCAACGCACGTTCATTCGCTACTGACGCGTTGTGACGTCGGGTGAGCGGATAGTAACATGGCGATCGGCCACTCTGATCGGTAATTTCATAAAAAATTGTGCGCACAGCTGCACAGTCTCGAGAGACACGTCCAGTTTCCGTGGCACCGGTCAACCGAAACCCGATAATGAAAGTCATGACGCTGGCACTTTAGCGATACCGCGGTGAAAGGTAATTGTTTATTGATATCGATCTTTTTATAGAAAATGTCTGATTCGATTTTAAGATGGAACTATTTTCTAATTTCTGCAAATAATACAAAAGAAACTGTGAACACGAATTTTCTCATTAATCTTCTTGTTTTTTTGCACTATGCAGGATGTACCTAATAATTTATTCATTTTGAGTGAACAAATGTGAGGTTGATGCACCTTAAAAAAAAAAAAGAAAAAGAAAACAGCCGAAATAGGATAAAGTTTGAACGATCATCGCGCGTCAGAACGTGTCGCGGCGGTTTCATTTGCGACAACCTAATTTCTCCTATGCTAGCTTCGAATCCGTTCGACAGTCCGTCGCAGCATATCATGGCATAGAAAAATGTAGACGGAATAAACTGCAAACACGGTGAAAAAGGTTTGCGTACGCGAACAAAGTTCCGCGCACGGTGTGTAACGTGTTCGCGGAGCATCCAGAACGGAAAAGAACGAGGTGAATTAAAAGAAAAGAGAAGCGACGTAGAGGAGGAGCAGGAGGACGAGAAAGAGGGAAGGGTGGAGCGGGTCGACGGAATTATATTCCGCGAAATACAGGCGTGCTAATGAGGTACACTAATTAAAAAGTTCTCGACTTTCTATGGCCGTCTCAAAGAAAGGAGCTCGCGTGGCCAGGCCGCGACGCCGCGCCGGAGCCTCGCTGATTTTTCGCGAGGTGGATACGCTCCGCTCCGCTCCGCTCTGCTGTGCTCGGCTCTGCTCTGCTCTGCTCTGCTCGGCTCGGCTCGGTTCGGCTCGGCTCGGCTCGGCTCTGCTCTGCTCGGCTCTGCTCTGCTCCGCTCCGCTCTGCTCCGCTCCGCTCCGCTCTGCTCGGCTCTGCTCTGCTCTGCTCCAGGGGGTGTAAGCTGGCGTGTTAGAAATTTGTACAGTATTGCAGCGCTCTCTGTGTCTCGGGCCGGAACTAATGCCAGTATATATAGATATAAACGCTACTCACTTATACATAGATACTCGCGTGACTAACACAACTCTATCTACCTTAGCTATATGTACTTTAATGTACACGCGTACAATTAATGTTTCAAATGAAAAGGGTAGAAATTTATACAGCTCCAAATAAAATTAAATGTTTATTATAAACCTATTTTCGTTTACATATTTTATGTACATACTTAAAATATAATGAAAAATCTTATGAAAAATATTGGTACCGGCATGAGCTTGGCTTGGCTTGGCTTCACTTCGTTCCTTATGTTCCCATCAATGCGCATGCTCCCCCATCACGTGATAGGGAACAACAACGCCACCACCGTCTCGGGCCAGAATTATAGTGCTTGAAATATTCCCATTCCAGCTTACACCCTCTGCTCTGCTCCAGTGATGCCAAAAATGTCAGCTTTTCGCGCATGCGTATTCACGCGTGGCATCAGTACTGTGCTAATTTCAAATTTTTTAGCGTTCTTTAAGGCCCTGTATTAAAAATAATGTTTTTCATTCAACATTCACATACTTTCTTTACCTAAAATAGTTCGGATTATACAGGATAACATAATACAAAATTTTATTTTATTTGCCACAATCTATCAAGAATGCTAACATTTGTTGCAAGACAAAAGAAAACTGCCAAGAACCTTTCCAGTATCCAAAATAACAAAAATATATTTTCTAATTATATAAATAAACAAGTAAATAAAAAGTAACGTCCGTTATCTTCAATCATATCTTCTGGCATCACTGCTCTGCTCTGCTCGGCTCTGCTCTGCTCTGATCGGCTCTGCTCCAGTGATGCCAGAAATGTCAGCTTTTCGCGCATGCGTATTCGCGCGTGACATCAGTACTGTGCTAATTTCAAATTTTTTAGCGTTCTTCAATGCCCTGTATTATAAATAATGTTTTTCATTCAACATTCACGTATTTTCTTTACCTAAAAAAGTTTGGATTATACAGGATAACATAATACAAAATTTTATTTTATTTGCCACAATCTATCAAGAATGCTAACATCAGTTGCAAGACAAAAGAAAACTGCCAAGAACCTTTCCAGTATCCAAAATTACAAAAATATATTTTCTAATTATATAAATAAACAAGCAAATAAAAAATAACGTCCGTTATCTTCAATCATATCTTCTGGCATCACTGCTCTGCTCTGCTCTGCTCGGCTCTGCTCGGCTCTGCTCGGCTGTGGTCGGCCCGCGATCCTCCTCTGCGAGCAACGACTGAGCTCAAAGGACGAAGGTAAATGTCTCTGAAGAAGCCAAGGGAATTTGTGGGACGATAACGTGACGAAAGGGGTTCACGGTTGTTACGGTGAATTCGACTCGGAAGCGCGGGACGATAATGACGGACGACAAGCGAATATATAGAGGCGGTGACTCGGAGCACTCAGAGACAAAGAACAACAGAGGAGAGAGGGGAGGGAGAGAGAGAGAGAAAGGTGGAGAGCTGAAAGAGCGAGCGAGCCAATGGCTGTTTTATACGCGTGTCGTCCACGAGACGCGGAGTCAAAAAGAGGGAGGAAACTGCCGCCGTCGCCGACGTTGCTGCTGCTGCCTCTGGCCCCGTTCTGCTCAATTTCAAAAGTTCTGCACCTGCCAGGTCGTGGCACGCTTCCACTTCTGAAAGCGTCGAGTTTCTTTCACTGGAGAAGAAATTAACGAAAAAAGAAGCGGAGAAAGAACGAGCGCCGAGGAAAAGAAAGATGCGCAACGTATCATCTGACGAGCGAACTTTCCACCGAGAAGTTCCCTAGATACGCGACGCTGTTGGGTTCCGCGAATTTAATGAAATTGAAGATTTATTGGTTTAAAATGCTCGCAGTTGTTGAGGAGAGTACGATTTCCGTGGCCCCTCGTTTTGAGGTTATATTTGTATTCTTGGGGTTATTTGAAGAAAAAAATATATGGGACAGGACAAAAAACATTTTTTTTGTACAAACTTTCGCAATCATTTAATAACTTAATAATTCGATTGGCAGAAAACAGTTGCATCGCTCTTCTTGAATTATGTGCCACTTAAATTATGAGTTGTGATCTTATTCGAGCAATATTGCAGGATTACAAAATACAAAATACTAGTATCAAAAGCGATAAGGATTGCGTTATGTGGGTCAATACGCGGGTAGAAACGTAAAGCAGAGAAAACAGAGTATAATGTGGAAAAGATAACACAAAAGACAAACTGCTCGGTTTCGCGATGGATCGATGGAGGATCACGGGAAGCTGGGGCCGATACGAGCAAAGGCAGCGAACTTGTTGACTGATGGATTGGTTGGAAGGTAGGTACACGTGCGAAGAGCCAGTTTTCTTTCGGCGGTGCAATAAATAATAACCCATCGGATACTGCTTCTTTCGAGGAATTGATGGGAGGAGGGGATCGAGCCAGCGGAATCAACGAAGCTGCAGGATATCGGTTCCGCCGGTTGCCGTGAGGCGACACTGAATAATTTCGCTGTTTATCCGCGGCACCGATATGCCAATTTATCCTCGGCCCACGGTTATCGATTTCACGGCCGTCCGTTACGCAATCATTTTCTGACTTTATTCCGCAAGCCACGGGTATATAACGAATAGCCGAGGATAAAATTCATCGAGCAAACAGTTGCAGATTTTATCGGCCCGTATTAATTGCATTCAAACCTATCAAAGATATTTGCGCTGAAAAATCGCAGGTCTCTATCGGGATTCGTAATGATCCATCACGGGCTTCAGATTGATGGTATTATTCACAGTTTACAACGAAAAACCCGTCAGAAAGTAATGTCGAACGGTGTTCTCGTTTTATTGTGTTTGAATTCGATTAAGCTTATCATGGTAGGTGTTTAGTCGTGTACTTTCTCAATTGAACTGAGCAGTGCAGCGTGTGCAAGCGATACTCTTGCGCGTATCTACTTGTACTTCCGGTACCGACGATATCAGCACCAAAGGATATATAAAAAATACTTGTAATTGTGAAAACTGAACTGTTAACACGTTGACTGCCGTGATATATTAAATAAATAGGCAATTATTTACATTAGGGGCTTCCTCACCGATTTTGATGTCGTTCTCAATTGAACTGAGCAGTGCAGTGTGTGCAAGCGGTACTCTTGCGCGTATCTACTTGTACTTCCGGTACCGACGATATCAGCACCAAAGGATATATAAAAAATACTTGTAATTGTGAAAACTGAACTGTTAACACGTTGACTGCCGTGATATATTAAATAAATAGGTAATTATTTACATTAGGGGCTTCCCCACCGATTTTGATGACGTTCTCAATTGAACTGAGCAGTGCAGTGTGTGCAAGCGGTACTCTTGCGCGTATCTACTTGTACTTCCGGTACCGACGATATTAGCACCAAAGGATATATAAAAAATACTTGTAATTGTGAAAACTGAACTGTTAACACGTTGACTGCCGTGATATATTAAATAAATAGGTAATTATTTACATTAGGGGCTTCTCCACCGATTTTGATGACGTTCTCAATTGAACTGAGCAGTGCAGCGTGTGCAAGCGATACTCTTGCGCGTATCTACTTGTACTTCCGGTACCGACGATATCAGCACCAAAGGATATATAAAAAAATGTAATTGTGAAAACTGAACTGTTAACACGTTGACTGCCGTGATATATTAAATAAATAGGTAATTATTTACATTAGTGGCTTCCCCACCGATTTTGATGACGTTGAAATATGTTTTTAATTAAAACGTGCAATGTGTAGAATTAAAAATTCTTCGAAATTAAGTCCCTTTACCACTGGAGAAAAGTGAACTGCAGTCCTTGACAATGCTAGGTCATTGTTAACCTGCAATTACTCGTGCTCTGTTTCTACACAATGGTTCGCAGGAGTTTCATGTGTCCCCAACACAATTACAATTTTAATGAGCTAATACGAGGTCTTTGTTCGTGACATTAAAAAAGACACTGAAAGTTTTAGGAATTATCGTCATCCATAAGTTGCAACGAGATACACTTCCGTGACGGCGAATTTAATTTTTCACACATTTCAAACTTTCCACCAATCAAATTTTTCAATCGGATAATTGTATCCTCAGGCCGCGGTCTAACACATAGATACTCATTTCTCAACTTAGGCAAACTATCCTCGCGGTTCGTTTGAAATTGACCAGATTCAAACTAATTTTCAGCTAACCGTAGTACGTTAATGCACTTACGAAGTCCGCGCAGGTTCACCGCGATCGGTGTTCCTTCGCCCCAAATAATAGTCCGTCGGTTTTTCATCCGAAAGTTCGTTCTAACGTAAAACCAACCCTTGCGGTTATTCGAGCTTAACCGGATCCAACAAAAAACTTGTGAGACAAATTCCAATTAAGCCGGGGGATTCTAACACGCTCTTGAAGAGTCTGGATTCGCTGAAAAAGTTTTCCCCCGATGTACCAATCGATCGATTCAACCCCAATCCCCACCGATGAAAGAGATCCTCCACGATCGTTCGAAAACGACCACGTTTAAAGCGACTTTCAAATGACCATCCCCGAAGGTTTTTTCCTCGGTCAGGATTTCTTTGTTGGAAATAATAATCCAGCGGTTTTTCACCCCGAATTCCTTTCAACCCCCAAGCCCGGTGGATGGATTATCGGGCGCAGGGCAAAATTCACGGTTCGACTCCCTCGGATCCTGCGCGTTCAGTTTTTCGTTCGACACCGCGCGCTACGCCGGTCAGACCACCGGCAAGCTTATACAAATGCAAATCCATTAAGCTCGCGACTAAGCTTAGGCTTTTATCAAAAAAACAACCTCTGCGCCCTCTCTCGAAGAACAAACCGAATCGCCGCGCCCGGCTTCTATTTCGTTTTCGCAGCCGGACCCGGGGGGTTGCGCCGCCCGCTTCTCGTCGCCCTGAATTAATGGCGCCTGTTCGAGTGTTTTTAATCCTGCTGGAAATTTCGACCTCCTCGGACCCTTCGGTACCAGTACATGCAAATGCAACGGCACTCCCTCGGATAGCCGGTCGATGCAACCCACGGCGAAGCTTACTCGATCCTTGTTTTCCCTCGCTCGGGAACCGTTTAGAGAATCGCTCTGTGTAAATTGTGCCGCGGTGGCCACCATCGTTTGACTTCACTCGCTTTGTCTAAACAAATGTTTCTTCCTCTTGTCCAGCGCATAGATTTGCAACTTTGCAGTGAATATACGAGTTTGCATCCTTATCATTCCAACCACATTAGCGTGACTATCGACCGACAACTCTAACTTGAGGTGTACGCTTGCTTGTCAATTTTTAAGTATCATACCTTAACACGTTGGCTGTCATGTCAGCCATATATGGCTGACGGAATTATTTATACAGCTTCCAAAATAAATTTTTACGTTAATATATTCATTGCACCAAATTTTATTAATATCCAGAAAATGCAAGAAGGTTGACGGGGACCACTCAGTGTTATACATTTAACATTTTTAATTTGTATTTCATTAAATAAACGACTTCGACTATATGGAATTTTTAAAGTTGCTGGATTAACCTTCAACGTGTTGAATCAGGAGTTAAAGACAGTTATTACAGTATTTCATCGTTAATTGTCGCCACCACGGGTCCGGCCGGCGTCAATTATCGTGTAGAAGATACTATTCTTCGACCTCTGGCGAACGGAAGGACGGACAAATGTTACAAATATGATGGTAAAAGTCTCATAAAAGACTAATTAAAAATGAAAAAGTGTCGTCATTACTAATTGTGTACCTCACCGATGTACCTGACCTTCGAACTTCCTTTTTTAAAATTTTGCAGCCAGGCTTGGATATATTTCTGGTTAACAGTATAATTTTTATGTAATTATCTTTATTACTATATAAATCATTGTACGATTCCGGCAGCGTACCATTTTTCATTGCTGACACGATATTTCAACAATGAATTGATCATTGTGAGTATAATCACAATTATACCGATGACCGCGTCTTCTCCTGGTTAGTCAATTTTACTGCTCGCTAGATCTAGCGTTTCAAGTAACAATTATGTTTGGATTACTCTTTACAACCCCCGAGAATTTCCCAGCATCGTTTATGCAATACCCTTTATCCAGGCTGATCCAATCAAATCATCAACGCCGACATTCGCATAGCAACTAACGAGGTACTACCGTTCCATAAGAGAACGCAAATAGATCAAAGCTGCCGTGGCTCCGACAAAAGCTGCAAACGCGCGCGGGTCCACTGTCGTCATTGGCACAGGCTCCAACGATCGAAATAAACTTTTTTAATAATGCGATAGCGGAAACGTACGAGCCGGAAACGTAATCATGCTACAAAGCATTCATCGGGACCCGCGATATACATAGGACCTCCATTATCGTGGTTTTCAACGGTTGTTTTACAGTTTGCTGGCCACGGTGAACGTGTAGAAAAGAGGGTTGGTTTACGGGGTGACGGGGGTGGTAGAAGGAGGGGGAGAAGGAGGAGAGAGAGAGCGAAATCTCGCAAAGCAGTGCCTGTATGAAGTTTCGAAAACAAATTTCGTGGATGAACGGTCGCCGGCGTAATTACAGTTTTTGACGTTTAGGTTTGACGGTCGAATTAAACGCGGTCGCCAACGCGCTAACATCGATTTTATCGGATCGCGTCGGACCCCTGCCCCGTTCGTAACAGTTGTGACTCGCGTAGTTGTCTATTAACACTTTATCTACCGGAAGCCTATTAATCGGCTTTTTAATATCTGTGCTGAATGTAAGAGAAGTTGCATAATTTTTTTATAAATAATAATTTTAGATGAAATTGTTACACTATATAAGTTCCATGAATTTTTTGAATGATCAATGAAATTCCTGTCGCTTTTGAACAATTTATTTAGACCAGGGTTTGACTTTATTTGCTCGCGAGGACCGTTTTCCGAGGACTACGCCTCCTCGACCCGGCCGCGCGTCTCGCTCCCCGTGGTCGCCTACGTGCTCGGACGGGCTCAGGCGCGATCATAACAGACAGATGAACGTGCCGCATAAAGGGGCGACACTCGTTTCAATAGGTTTCCACATTACCATCGAGGTACTCGTAGGGGTATTTTGGAATTATGCGGCCAAGTCGATTCTTTCCGTGAGCAGCTTGCACTTTTTAAAACACATTTGCACTCTGAACCAAAAATTTGGATCTTCTTTCCCTCGTGTCAACTAATTTTCGAAGAATTCGGCACTAACTGCGATTTTGATAATCACTTGCGAGATATGGCAAAATAATCTAACCTAACCTAACCTAACCTAATACGTCAATACTATTTACTGCTAATTGAGTTTTAATACATAGACATTTCTTGAGTCTCGTATAAGCAGTTGGGAACGGATCCTTTACGTTCCCCCGACCATCATTTCGGGAGAGAGGCAGTTGTTTTGCAACTTCACCGAAATATAAATATACTCGGAAACTGCGCAGCTGATAAAAAAATGTCATATGACATAAATTGTTGGAAATTTAATTTTCTACAAAGAAGGTCTCTTGATATTTTGCCATATTTCGCATAGTTACCGAGATATTTGCAGATTTATAAAAAACAGGAAATCTACTTTACCGGCTAAACCAGGCCCATTCGATACCTGTGACATATACATTTTTTTCTTAAAATGACCCCAAGAACACAAATTTAACCTCTAAACAACGGGCCACGGAAATCGTAATTGCCCCGTTATTCATAACCCATTTCCAATCATAATTCATATAGAATGGCCGCGCTGATGCGTCCCGACCTCAAAGCGCACGCGCGCGCATCGGTTCGAGGAAAAATATTTCCTTTCGATAACAATTTTCTCGATTTCCGGTCTCTCCTGTGTGCCCGATTCGTGGAAACGATGCAATTACGAGCAATCTTCGTTTTGCGTGACGATTCCGCTGATACGTTCATATTGATTCGTACGGGGGCGTCGGCGCGTCAACCCTCGTTCCCATCGCCATTTAAAACGAAACGCACAAACGCTACACACTCGGCTCGCCTCGACCACGCTCGGCTCGCCTCGGTTTAGCTCGGACAGCCGCGCGAAAATCAGTCTTGGGTAATTGTTTACAAAGTGGATTCTGTGTTCCGATTTTAATGAAATTTAAATACAGTCGCACACGAAAGTATTCGAATGCTCTCTTTAAATCAAAATAACTGGTTGAAAATTTGACCAAACAACTACATTTTTTATTAGTAATTAGAAGCATTGATTTACCAATTGACATGCAAAAAAGATTTTGAAAAAATTGCGATTCGTAGGAATTACATGAAAATACAAAAATGGCACTTTTTAAAACTATTTTGTTTCAGTCTGTAACGAAAATTTTAAATATACTTTTGTTAGATCTAGAGATCTAAATTGTCGGTAATTGTAAATGAATTTGCAGTCTTGTTTGATATAGAGATCTAAATTGTCAGTAATTGTAAATAAATTTGCAGTTTTGTTTGATATAGAGATCTAAACCGTCAGTAATTATAAATAAAGTTGCAGTCTTGTTTGATCTAGAGATCTAAATTGTCAATAATTGTTAATAAATTTGCAGTTCTTGCCTATTTCCATGAGGACACGCTTTATTCTTGAAAGATCTTCGAAATGATCTAAATTAAATTATTCTAATTTTGCACGTTTTATATGTATATTACACAGTGTTACCTACCTACAAAATAACCCTCTTTCCAAGATGGCGTCTTTAAAGTAACGACATAGTAAACCGTCGAAGATTCAACAGCTGTGCTTCATTATAAGTAAACGAGTCACATTTTAGCTGTCTACATTTTATGTAATATTCTGTGTTTAATAATGAAAGAATACTTTCTTTCCATTGAAAAACAAATTAAAGGCTGGTTCGCCATAGCTATAGATTTTTTAGCCGTTGAAACTCGGATTTCTGCTATTGTTCGGCGATTCGGTAACGCGGCTATTTTTCCGTGCCCGTGGAAAATTGAACTTCCATGTACCCTTTTCGCGCCCGTGCGTTCGATACTCGAGTTAATGGTAACGAGCGCGGAATAGTTCAAATCGTTATTTCATAATTCGTTCGCGAGCCTGCCGGGGTATTCCACAAAAATACTTTTTCAGTGGTCCGCTGCATTGTTGGATATTCTGTCAAAATTGTAAAGAGAAAGCTATAGCAAAATGCACTGGCAGTTCAGAGTGTGACTATGAGGCCAAAGGGATTGCAAACCTAGTCTTATAGAAGACAACTAATTAAATAAGAAATGAGATTGGATATTCTGTCAGGCCAAAGGGATTGCAAACCTAGTTTTATAGAAGACAACTAATTAAATAAGAAATGAGATTGGATATTCTGTCAGGCCAAAGGGATTGCAAACCTAGTTTTATAGAACACAACTAATTAAATAAGAAATAAGATTGGATATCCTGTTAAAATTGTAAAGAGAAAGCTACAGCAAAATGCACTGGCAGTTCAGAGTGTGACTGTCAGGCCAAAGTAATTGCAAACCTAGTCTTATAGAAGACAACTAATTAAATAAGAAATAAGATTGGATATTCTGTCAAAATTGTAAAGAGAAAGCTGCAGCAAAATGCACTAGCAGTTCAGAGTGTGACTGTCAGGTCAAAGAGATTGCAAACCCAGTCTTATAGAAGACAACTAATTAAATAAGAAATAAGATTTAAAATGAAAAACGTGGGACGCAAGATAATAGTAAGGAATGTAGAGAGTAGCTGCCGTTGAGAAAACTCGCACAATAGTTCATATCATTTGCAGTGCAATAAAATTGTTAGCGACATAGATGAACTTTTGATTCATGCATCAATTATCTATACGTTTTTCGTTTTAAATCTCACAAGTATTTTATAAAGTGCATCGTACGTCAATGAAATAAATAATCGATTTTTCATTACCTTTCTGTAGGTACATCATGCAATAGCGAACACTTCTGTATTCAGAAGAACAATGCACATCATGCATGGGCACTGCTTCTCCCCCTCTTTTTCATGCGCGAGGTCTGCGCACTGTTCGCGACGGGCGTAGCACTCCCCTCCTCTATAGTAACGGCGGTTGCTGGTGGGGGACAGTGGGCGCTATGGTGGGGATCTCATTTGAGACAAAAATGCGCATTCCTGATATATATATATATATATATATATATATATATAATTAAAAATTGAATGAAAAATCATAAAATTTTGGATTCTGCATTAAATTCAAATATACATACGCACCTCTCAATAATCCTGATCAGGGCTGGCGGTAAGTCGTCCGACTGCGTAATATCTTTAGACCGGGATCAAATCCCGCAAGTCGCAGTCAAAAATTCGAAAAAAATATTGGTGTGCGTAACTTTTTGTTGAGCAGAACAAAAGCAGTCAACGTCATAATCCACAGAAAGACTATCAGCTCTTAACTCACCGAAACAGTCTGAACCATGTACCAAACAAACGCTTCTCTACGAAAGTGTTAACAAAAAGACAGTCCGCGTCGTTCACAGGGACGCGAAACGAGCGCGAGCAAGGCGTCGTTTCATCGGCCGGTGAATCTTGGTCGATTTGCATGAGCCTGGTCGTTCGGTTTCTCTTTTTTCCCCTCATTTTCCAGAATAACGAGGAGATCTCACAGGAGCGTTCGGGCTTAGGCCCAACTAATCGGTTCCTCGCGAGAAGAGCGCTGGCACGTTGCCCCAGCGATTCTCGTCGAGTGGTTGTCGTCCTGCTTGCAGTCCTCGAGCTCCTTTCCGGCTCGAGGTAGGGATAAGAGAAGAGGGAAACGACGGCTAGCAGGGACTTCCGGTCGAGTGCCCCGCAGGAGAGCGAGAGAGAGAGAGAGAGAGAGAGAGAGAGAGAGAGAGAGAGAGAGAGACGCAGGCGAGATACGCGCGGATAACCGCATCGCTTCTAACTGGGTTACTGCTAGCAGGAGAACAGCTTTCTCTTGCCCTTGGGAGAACGCCACTGCGTTCGATGACGCGAGCAAGCCTGCACTCGCTCAGTATTTCCACCCAATCGCTGCCGCATCCACTCTTTAGCCGACTTTTCCCTCGATCTTAGTGTCACCGAAGTATTATTGGGAGTTGTAAAGAAGTCGTTTGTAAGGAATGCGTGAATTGCACGCCCAGAGTCACACGTGATAGAAATATAATCAAATTCAACAGCCGAATAATCGTTAGAACGGTCTTTAATGAAGTTGCCTCTCGAATGACACTCTCATGTTTTATATATTAATTGATGCCAACTAATGCCGCTCCAGGTGCCCTTCCCCTTGGATTCGTTTTTCTTTTGGGCGTCCTAGCGTTTTCTCGAATATTTGTCACAGGTCACTGGACATCATTGAAAATTGGGCCCTGCGCTAAGCCACGCATTGTAGGCTCTAGCGAAATATTGGCTAAGCGGTCACAAAGACTACAGCGCGTGTACCATCAAAGCCCAAAACATTGGGACTATGGAAGTATCGATGGTGGAGACAGGCATTCTGAGCAAGAGATCTCCTTTGCTCCTGTGCCGATGCAGGTGTGACTTCTTGCCAGCTTCCAATTATTATTGGAACTATACGGATCCCGAATTTTACGTTTCCCGAGGAGCGATTCTATTGTACCACGATTGTCATCGTTTACCCCCACGATCATATCCGGTTAGCACGTACGCTTCCAGAGACAATACATCAGTGTGCAAGACCTCCTAAAATTATCACCAACGAAAATGCATGTCAAAGCGTCAAGTCCAGTGTTCAAGAATCAATACGTGCAGGGCCGGCTCTAGGGGCGGGAAGCTCGGACATTTGTCCGGGGCGCCATTTTGGCTTTATTTAAAAAATACATATATATTCTTAAGGGGCGGCAATTTGTCTTTTTGTCCGTGGCGACGAAACCGTTAGAGCGGGTGCTGATACATGTCCAGGGTGAGTGACCCAATTCCAGATGGCGTCCGCATTATGAATGGTTAATCATATTTTTCTGAATTAAAAGACTGTATTTATACATCACGATTGTCCTCGAACTCTGGAACCGTAACACGAGGGAAGGATGTAGTTGTTGAGAGGTCCTCACTGATGCACCTAAAATGGGAAAGTCGAGGACCGACGTAAAGACCTCTCAACAACTACATCCTTCCCACTTTCTACGATTCCAGAGTTCGGGGACGATCGTGATGTGTGCATACAGTGTTTTTAAATCAGAAAAATATGATTAACCCTCCACAATAGGGACACCGTCCGGAATTAGGTCACTCACCCTAGACACGTATTGATTCTTGAATACTGGGCTTGACGCCCCGACATGCCTCACTTTGAACTAACAAAGACTTGTACCGATCACCGATGCCAGTTGTGGCATTATTTGTATAATCTATTAAGAGTATTATACCTAACCTCTCTTTTAATACTCGATCTTTCCCGCGAGTCGCTTCCTCCAGTTTCAATCGGCCTCTCACGTAACAGAATCAGAAGACAATCATTGATTCTCGAACACTGGACTTGACGCTCCGACATGCCTCGCTTTGGACTAACAAAGACTTGTTACCGATCACCGACGCGAGTTGTGGCACTATTTGTGCAATTTATCAAGAGTAATATACCTAACTTCTCTTTTAATACTCGATCTTTCCCGCGAGTCGCTTCCTCCGGTTTCGATCGGCCTCTCACGTAACCGAATCAGAAGACAATCATTGATTCTCGAACACTGGACTTGACGCTCCGACATCCCTCGCTTTGGACTAACAAAGACGTGTACCGATCACCGACGCGAGTTGTGGCACTCTTTGTTTAATCTATCAAGAGTAATATACCTAACCTCTCTTTTAATACTCGATCTTTCCCGCGAGTCGCTTCCTCCAGTTTCGATCGGCCTCTCACCTAACAGAATCAGAAGACACTCATTGATTCTTGAACACTGGACTTGACGCTCCGACATGCCTCGCTTTGGACTAACAAAGACGTGTACCGATCACCGACGCGAGTTGTGGCACTATTTGTGCAATTTATCAAGAGTAATATACCTAACCTCTCTTTTAATACGCGATCTTTCCCGCGAGTCGCTTCCTCCGGTTTCGATCTGCCTCTTACGTAACAGAATCAGAAGACAATCATTGATTCTCGAACACTGGATTTGACGCTCCGACATGCCACACTTTGGACTAACAAAGACTTGTACCGATCACCGACGCGAGTTGTGGCACTATTTGTGCAATTTATCAAGAGTAATATACCTAACCTCTCTTTTAATACTCGATCTTTCCCGCGAGTCGCTTCCTCCGGTTTCGATCGGCCTCTCACGTAACAGAATCATTGTCCGATCGAGGATCGAGCCGCGAGACGCACAAAGGCCGATTGTATCACGGGTTTCTCACGAATCTCCGTTGCTTCGGCGCCCTGGTAAACTAGCTCTGCCGATTTTCACCGTTCGCTTTCGCTTTCGCGATCCAAGAAATTCGCCCGACGATTAGCTAGAAGAAGGCACTGAAGAACAACGGTGATCGAAGGCGTCGCGAAACTGTTGGGCTGCCGGACCGGGGCGGGTCGAGCGGGGGATTCGTGCTGCTTCGAGTTTGCTCGGATCAATAACGGAGCGACTTATTTCGCGAACACGTGATACTAATTTCCTATGTCGATCGCGATAAAAGCTGCACTCGCTTTGAATAGATAACATCCACGATCGACTCGGGGATGTAAATTTTCATGGCGGCCCGGGACTTTCAGATTAAATGTTCAAGACTTTGCCAATCTTCTTGATCGAACGTTTCCATTAATTTTACATTACTGAATTTTTATATCTTTGATGTCATACATATCATATGAGATCTTTCGATGTCATGTTTTCTATACTTATTAATCAACTATAAAGGGACTAAGAGAGAGCAAATTGAAAAAGATTGGAAAGTAACATTTCGTACATTTTATTATACAGGGTGTCCCATTTAAGTTGTGATTGTGAAAAATCTCGAAGACATGTGATTGAAAATAACCGAACTGACACATGTCCTTTAGTGTTTCGATTGGGGAGTCAAATGGCAATATTAGTTTTTTAATGCGTGGGCGTTTTCAAGGCTATTTCAAGGTCATTTTGTCTTTTTTTTTATAAAAAATTCATATTTTTTTTTATCCCGGAATCCTATTCTACGCAAAAAATGCACAAGTTTTGTTTGAAAGATTTTTTTGTAAGTTCAATATTTCTTAAGATATGTAGCGAAACATCTTTTATTATTTATGCTGATACCACATCTGGTAGGCTTACAATAAGGTTTACGATAACCATCAGCTAAATATCTTAAGAAATATTGAACTTGCAAAAAAATGTTTCGAACAAAAGTTGTGCATTTTTTCAAGTCAAAAGGACCTTGAAATAACCTTGAGAACGCTCACGCATTAGAAAACTAGTAATGGCATTTGACTCCTCCCACTCGAAACACTAAAGGACATGTGTCAGTTTGTTATTTTTTTTAAATCACATGTCTTCGACATTTTTTACAATCTCAACTGAAATGGAACATCAACAGTTCCAGCTACTTGAATTCAAATATATGACTTTTTACCTAAATTTTCAGCTTCTTTAGGTCGTAACGAAATGAGAACTATACTAATAAAGCAACCGCCTCATGAAGGACTATACTGTTACTGTGAAGCCTGTTTCTATTATTGTCAGATCAACAAAATATTTCGTCTACGTGTACTTCAAATACTGCTTCCCGTAGATTAATTTATGACTTAATTTTTGGTCACGTTTCCGGTGCTTCCTTGGTGACAACACCAAGATTCGTGAAAGAACTATGGCAACCGACGGTTAATTAATAAAGTATACCACAAGGATCGTACTAACAGAGCATACAAATGTTTAAAAAATCGACATATTTATTTCACCAAAGGTACGTAGCCCCTCGAGTCTTCTCAGCGTCCACGTTAGGTAACTATGGTCTACAATCTAGATAGAGTACAGAATACTTCGACTACTATGCATCGTGGCCGCGCGCGCGTTTCATCCGACACGGCGAAGAAGAGCTCGATTAAAGTTTCTCCGATAGATTCCGCGGCGCGATGACTGCGATTCGAGCCGATAAGAATCTCAGGAAAGTGGAAGAGACTTTTCTTTCCTCGGTATCGCGTTCCGCTCGGCCGAAAGCGTTTGCTCTCTGCCCTCTTTGCCGCGTTATCTCTCTCGGCGATGCGAATTGATAGTCCAACGGCGAAATAAAATTTCGCCGGCTGACAGTCTGATTAAACGTGATCGCAAGATTATTCCGCCCCCCTGGTGCCGCGAATCCACGCTGGCAAAAAATACGGGGCGGACAACAGCGTCGTTCGAGCTATCGTTGCGCTTCTTTCGGAGCGGAAACGAGGCGATAGTTTCGGTTTAATGGGCGAGGCCACGGATCCAGCGTAAATAGGATGCGAGAAAGTATCCGCTGATATTTCGCGCGCCCGAAACAAGCAATATTCTCCGAGTCTAAAGCAGACGCATAAATTTCCGTGGGAAAACCTGGAAGGGACGATTAAGGCTTTCTCTCTCTCTCTCTTTCTCTCTCCGAAGGCGACGCTGGCGAATTTCAAGACCCGGGACTTCGAGGGAGCGACTGGCAGATTCCGGAATGTGTCTGCGAGACGATCGGACCGGTGAAGCGAAAATGGGAATAAATCAACTTTCTGAAATTGAAATTGCGCCTTCTTGGCAACGCTCCCTCTTACCGAGCCTAGCAGCCGATCGAATGTATTGCCGCGTCGCGCAGTTATTCGTCTCGAATACGGTAACTGTGTTACTCGAAATAATCGATCGTATACCGTCAGTCAGCCCTCAACAGGGTGCATACGTTTGTCATACGGATGAACAAGGCGAAAGATTAATTCGATACAATTCGAAATTGTACTTTTCGTCGTCCACGTTCTTCAATTTAACGCTAAACCTACCACAGCCGGTTCTACATGTTTTATTTTATAATTATTGAAATTATAAAGATACCTTAACCCGGCAGGGCCCACGTGAACTTCTGAAACGAAAGTCATCAAAATTGGCGAGGAAGCCCCTAATGTAAATATTTACCAAGGAATCTACGACAACCGTATTGAAATAAACTTTGGTAAATATTTACTTTAGGGGCGGAATCCCTGATGACCTTGACCTTGACATATGTTGTCAAGGACATCATTCTGAACAACTTTGCTTTATACATTATCCATCGCTCGGCTTTAGTTCCCGAGATATTCGCGAAAAAGGAGTGATTGGAGTAGGTTTGGGTTAGGTCTGGGTCCGTGTTCAGTGCTCCCTCTACGCGGCTGTACTACCGGCGGATTTTGGCAACGCGGTCGGCAAACTGTCTATCAGTCGCTTAGAGGTTAACCCCCTGGCCATATTTTAACGAATCAGACTCGTGATGAAGATATTAAATAAAGCCTAACAAAGATGAAAGTTATACCTTTATTTCCAGACGAAATAAAATTTTATTTTTGTGTAATCAATATTTAAGCATTGAAGTAAATGTAGTCAAGCAAAAATATAAATTTTCTTTCCTCTTCGGTGACATTTTTGGGGGTGAAGACGTTCCAATTATTGTAGCCGTAAAGAAAATGGTATGGCAAGGGGTTAAACACACTCTCGGTAATGCGCCGCTCTATATGAGACAGAAAAGATCTTATGTGTGTAATGCCGCCTTGCGCACTGGAACCGTTCGGATGCCCGAGAGCTTAAGAAAATAAATAAATAAATAAATAGGTCTGGGTCCAATTGTTATCATCGGAATGTTGACATTTGAATTTATGTCCTGGCTGAAGTCAAAAGCACGGACTTGCAGTTACGATCAAAACAAACATTCTGTTCTCGTCTTATCTAGCTCCAACAAATACTAACAGTCAATGCGAATGAAAATCCGGAAAATTCTAACGCCGAAATGAAATGTACTTGTAACTTAAGATTAACTGAAGTTTTTCGCGAATATCTCGGAAACGAAGACCGAGCGACGGATAATGTATAAAGCAAAGTTGTTCAGAATAGCGTCCTTGACAACATATGTCAAGGTCAAGGTCATCAGGGATGCCTCCCCTAAAGTAAATATTTACCTAAACTTCATACAAAAGTTAAAGAAAGTTGAAATTCATTGACAAAACATGTTAATTACAACGATGCTTAGTCTGATTAATAAGTTGCGTTTGTTTAATATGTTGTCAAGGTCAAGGTCATCAGGGATGCCTCCCCTAAAGTAAATATTTACCTAAACTTCATATAAAATTTAAAGAAAGTTGAAATTCATTGACAGAACACGGTAATTACAACAATGCTTAGTCTGTTCAATAAGTTGCGTTTGTTTAATATGTTGTTAAGGTCAAGGTCATCAGGGATGCCTCTCCTAAAGTAAATATTTACCTACACATCATATAAAAGTTAAAGAAAGTTGAAATTCATTGACAGAATACGTTAATTACAACAATGCTTAGTCTTTTCAATAAGTTGCGTTTGTTTAATATGTTGTCAAGGTCAAGGTCATCAGGGATGCCTCTCCTAAAGTAAATATTTACCTAAACATCATATAAAAGTTAAAGAAAGTTGAAATTCATTGACAGAACACGTTAATTACAACGATGCTTAGTCTGATCAATAAGTTGCGTTTGTTTAATGTTACTGTTAAAAATCGATCATTTCGATCATAATATTCACGTAAAGTATCTGTTAAAAGTAATCTTCCCTACGAATCTCATTGGTTCTGGGTGTAACATATGTCCAGTAATTTTTTGTTTACAATTCCAAATGGTCAGATTTTTCACGTTGGTCCGCGAAGATCGAGCATGACCGCCGTGCACCAAAGATCACGGTGGAGACTGCCAGTCTAGGAAGTACCTCTTCGCTGGCCGCAACGCGCAGGATTGAAATATTACGAGTAGCCGGTATCGCCAGGGAAGAGATAGCCAGCGGAGTCGTATTTTACGTTTTATACGCTTTGTACTTTCTCGAAATATTTATTTCCACGCTGAAGCCCTGGCTGGTTGGCGAGTGTGAAATACGGTGACCGACGCAACAACGTCGTTTAAATTTTACAGAGGACGGTGAACTCGAGTAGGCGAGTACCGAACGCTCGAGGATCCTGGCTCCGTCGTGCCTCGAGTGTTTCAGTATTCTTGAAAATTAATCCCATCGCTGCTACGCTTTTCGATTGAACATTCTCTAGATTGGATAGAGCCCCGAATATTTTGGTTATTAGGAAAACATGCTTGTGTCCGATCGAGGAATTTTCGGATGAAGGATCTATCGACGTTTGCTTTCCTGATAGTGTATACTGTGGATTTGCGAAGACGAATTTTTCCATGCAAATATATATGTAGTTCTAGAATTCTTCAACATGCTCAACATTTTCTTTATAAAAGTTACTGTAAAACAACGTGACTCGATAATTTCTTGCAATTATTTTCTATGCAACGAACACATCGTTTTTTCGTTTTATTTAAGTCACTAACAGCCATTGTCCCATTTATGGGACGCGATTTTAAAGTAACATAAAGAATATTTTATTAAGTAACATAAAAAATATTTGTCCCAAAAATGGGACATGCTTTATTTTGGCGAGTATGAATATTTTTAATATTTTTTTCTCTCACAATATCTTCATTTGTACGTAGATAGCACATACTAAATGAGAAAATAGCCGAATTCGCTTCCACCGAATTGTGGCTGTTAATGGGTTAAGACACACTTCGTTAAGATTTGTATTAGTGTTTGGTATTTAAATCGCACACAAGGAATTTTCAAAGGATTGTTTAATAAATAATTGTTTTGAATTGGATTAAAGCCTTGCCATATAATATTTAGTTACATTCTGTACATTGGTCATACCGTTAATTAAACTACTAAGTACAGTTCAAATTATATCATGTTTAGTGTCATATCCATCAGAAAAATTCCACAAATACGTTGGTGAAAGTCCTATAAAAAAATAATGAAAAATAAAGAAGTTTTATATTTGAATTAGTAGTGGTTTCACATCGATATACCTGACCCCATATCGGGTTACGCGGCATGTTAACACTACTCAGCGACCGAGGCAGCTTGACCTTCTTGGCCCCTCGTGGGGCCTACTCCCAGTGGGAGGGGATGGGCGCTTTGCAAATATCGTACATTTGCAATTTTACAGTATATGGTACTGTAAACTTCTATATGGTTAAAATACAATAACATTCTTAGTTTGGTTCTCCTACTATGAATTTTCTAATCGGCGAAAAAGTTTTTTCTGTCGGTTCAATTTTTAGAAAATGAACTACGAAAATGGGAAATTGCATAAAGATCCTCAGTCTAGTGATTAATAAAGTACGTATCGAATATTTTTCTAAAAATCAATCAAAATCTAATTCACCACATAATCCTTAATAAATTCAATAATTTCAAAACAATTTCAATTTTTGGAAAATGAACTACGAAAATGGGAAATTGCATAAAGATCCTCAGTCTAGTGATTAAAAAAAGTACGTATCGAATATTTTGCTAAAAATCAATCAAAATCTAATTCACCACATAATCCTTAATAAATTCAATAATTTCAAAACAATTTCAACAAACATGAACGACTAAAAGCGAATTTGTCAACTTGTGCACTTACAATATCTTCATTCCACTGTCTATGGCTCGCTACAAGCATTTCGCAAAACCATCAAAGCCGCCATAGTACGAAACATTAAACGCAGCTGATTGCCAACTATGTATACCATTTATACCGAGGCAGCTTGACCTTCTTGACCCCTCGTGGGGCATACTCCCAGTGGGAGGGGATGGGCGCTTTGCAAACATCGTGCAGATCTCGTTTGCAAAAATCGAACATTTACAGTACAAGGACAAATCTATATGGTTAAAATATAATTAACATTCTATATAAAAATACTAAAATAACAAATATAAAAATAACATTCTTAGTTTGATTCTCCTACTATGAATTTTCTAATCAGCGAAAAAGTTTTTTCTGTTTGTTCAATTTTTAGAAAATGAACTACGAAAATGGGAAATTGCATAAAGATCTTATCAATAATATTAAAAAAATTAAGAATGGTAAAGAAAAAAATAAAGTATAAAATATTAGTCTAGTGATTAAAAAAGTACGTATCAAATATTTTTCTAAAAATCATTCAAAATCTAATTCACAACATAATCCTTAATAAATTCAATAATTTCAAAACAATTTCAACAAACATGAACGATTAAAAGCGAATTTGTCAACTTGTGCACTTACAATATCTTCATTCCACTGTCTATGGCTCGCTACAAGCATTTCGCAAAACCATCAAAGCCGCCATAGTATGAAACATTAAACGCAGCCGACTGCCAACTATGTATACCATTTATCAGCGCGTTTCTATGGTCTTTTTACGACCGTTGGGCGTTATGAGAAAA
Organism: Sphecodes monilicornis; assembly: GCA_913789915.3. Taxonomy (NCBI): domain Eukaryota; kingdom Metazoa; phylum Arthropoda; class Insecta; order Hymenoptera; family Halictidae; genus Sphecodes; species Sphecodes monilicornis. The sequence goes on from OU565287.1 coordinate 24,442,275, forward strand.
TTGTTTTTTCATCCACTCAAGGCTGTCGTGAAACGATCCACTCTTCGAGCGTGACTATGCAAATGCGAGATAAGACGTTCGTGTATCCGCGCGTTGCAGAATCGGCTCTCGTTGCGTCACCAGGTAAGTTCTACCCGGTGAATTGCTAGCAAGGGTTTTCGAGTGGTTGCCAGCGAGAAGCATGGCCAGTTAATGGGTCCATCGGCGGAGTCTAATTGCTCGGATAAAGGCTATCTTGGAGCAGACGCGGGTAGTCAGAGATATCGGCCAGAAAATCGACGCGTGAAATTGAAACATCAAGCGGCGCGAATGGCGGTTCGCGCGATGGAACGCGAGCGATTAAGATCACCTTCAATCCGCGGCCCAGATTCCTCCGGATCATTCCAGTTTTCGCTTTTACTCAATTTTTTCTCCAAATATATGGAACGAAACAATCTATTAAATTTTATTAAACATTATATCTAAGTTTTGCATTAAGGGAGGGGGAAGACACTGTAGAGCGCTCGAAAATTGGTGATTTTTAGAAATTTTTTTCTTTGTAACTACAAAACGGATCTTTTTCAAACTTTTTTAATGTCATGTTCTACAAATAAACAGTATAAAAATTGGTCTTCATTAACGATTCATATATTTGTTGATGGAATATTCATAGATCCGTACCGCCCGCATCGTCAGTACATTCTACAGGCTACAATTTTCATCTGAAACAGAAAAGCCAAAGTTTTTCTTAATCCTTATAAAATTATGTCGTCGATGAATTAAAGAAATTTATAAATAGTTTTATTTTGCCATTTCGAAGCCGAAATTTTTTCGCGAAAATCGTAACTTTTTGGGTAAGTCTCAGAATTTTTTATATTTATGCTTTTTCGGAATTTCTTTTTAATTCATCGACGACATAATTTTATAAGGATTAAGGAAAACTTTGGTTGTTCTGTTTCAGATGAAAATTGTAGAATATACACAAACTGACGATGTGGGATTGTAAAGATAAATAAATATTTCGAAAGCAAATACATTAATCGTTAATGTAGACCAATTTTTGTATTGTTTAAATATAGAACATGACACTAAGAAACTTTGGAAAAGATCCGCTTTGTAGTTATTCAGAAAAAAATTCCTAAAAATCACTGCTTTTCGGGCAATGATTTTATAGGCTGCAGAAAACCAGGAAAAACATATAGAACACCATTAATAAACTTTATGATTTCGGCGCAAGGTTCGATCATATGAAGAACCAGCAAATTTGCAATTAAATTATTCTCGACGTTTCGATCCTAATGTGGATCATTTTCACAGAGGCTTTATTGCGTTTGCTGTGCGAACGGGTAAAATAAAAAAAAAAAAAAAAAGAAAAATTATGAACATAATATTAGGAGTTACGGAGGACGGTGATTTAGCCCATGGTGGCCGATACGTAACTGTATATAGAACACCAATGGTTGTAATTACGTTTTTATGTTCGCGTTACAAAAATATGAAAATAAACTCGTATTTCGTATAACGTATGGTGCAGCCCAATAATATGTACAAGCGAGTAGAGGGTGATTCTACATGTAAAAATAAATCGATAAAAAAGAAATAACGTTTTTTCGTTTGGTGCTTCGTTTTTGAGAAAATTGAGTTTTAAAATGGAGCGAATACATGTGCTATTACATTGGAACCGTCTGACGCGTCTGATCACGACCAACCAATTCTACTTCCTGCCTATACTACAGCACGCGAACCCGACGGATCTTGAAACTCGATTTTCTCGAAAACGGGGTATCAAACGAAAAAAAAGTTATTCCTCTTTTTTCGATTTATTTTTATATGTAGTCCTCTTCCCGCTTGTACATGTTATTCGGCAGCACCCTGTATAGAACCTTAAAGAACTACAGCAAACTCGAAACACCACCTTCGTGTTAACCCCTTGCGCTACGATTTATTTTATGGTTGCAGTCATTAAAATTGTGTGGCAGATATTTGCACAATGAAATATTTAGAATAATTGGATATAATATATTTACATTGAATATTAGTTAAAGCGTGCCTGTATATACTTTCGTTCCTAAAAAGCTGTAACCTGCGTGTTTAAGGAAAACCAATAGTGATGTACCCTAGCGTTTAGTTTGTAGAGGTTACTTTCTCTGTACACTTTGGTTTTGTTTGTACCTAATATTGTAATAAATCTCTTATGAGATTTTCCGAATAAAAAAAAAAAGATACAAATTACGAGATGCAAATTGAAGACGCGTACATACATCATTCAAATATTACAAACAAAACACCTCTATGGAAACCAACATATACTGGGTGTTCCAACACATTTTTACACATATACCATAGTACATTCTTCACAAGAAATTTTTTTATAATTCATTATTTCCTGGAACAAAAAGAAAATTGATATTTGTTACATTCCTATACTCCATATTCCTATTCTCCAGTGGCTTTAGATTAACAATAACAAAATAGAATTTTATTTCAGTTTAAAGGAAATTAATAATACATATTTATTATATTGTGTTCGGAATCTTCACTATGAGGTTGACTCGATGTTATATCACAAGGGGTTAAATAAATAGGTTTCCACCATAAAATTCATGGTCGCTGCGAGCTTCGATTTTCGCAATGTAGATAGGCGTGCCGGCTAGAAGAATAAAACTGGAATGATATCATTTCCCGTAGAATGACGCCGTATTTTATGGTAGGAACTTGAAATTAATCGGATCGTCTTGTTACGTCGGAAAGACGGAAGCTCGCGAGTGGAACAACAATTGGTTCTGGAGCGGTTTGGTGCATCTCGTTGAATATGCGTATTAAATTTATTTCGCGAAGGTAAAGAAGAGAAATACAGGTCGAGAAACGGGGACGATAGGAAGCGTTTATGGTTGATTTTCTCGTAGCGCGCGGGCTAATTTAATTTGGAACGAAATTAGATTCAGTAATATACTCTTGGACTCGTTCCTCCTGTCTCCGTTTTAAAATTACGTTCTTTCCAACGATCGTCTCCGATGGATTTTCTTTTTTTCTTCTGTTTCTCATCCTTCTGGAAATCGGAATCAAGCAAAAAAATACGGACGTCGAGTTTTGTATTTTCTTCTCTTTTCGTTCACTCTAGACATATTTTTACTTATTTCCAATTATTCCATCGAGTTCTTTTATAAAACTGTAGCTGATTACATCTTTCTTGCCACTAAGTTTGTATTACAATACAATCGATGCAACGTGGACTTTAATTTAAAGAAAACATGAACTTTATCCTTTAAAACTACGCATTTGTATATTTTAATGAATAAACAGTAATATAAATTTCCACAGTTTTATCTATATATTATATACTTTATTGAAAGAAATGACAAAACAGATATTGGAAGGTAGCGCTATTTGCAATACTTCGTCCAGCTTCAATTTTCGTCTGAACGACGTTCCACTCCAGGCATCGGCATAGTAGGGGCCCCTTAAACTAAATTTTTGTAGATTTTACAGGAATAGAAATTCAACTTCCTTCGGATATAATTACAAAAATGCATAAATGTTATAAGGATGTATGAAATGTCATGTATTTTAAAAATTTTATTTCAGTATTTAAAAGTATTTTTACTACGATTTCTTTAAAAATGTATTAGAAGATTGCTAAACCCTGCCCTATATCATAATAACTGGCCACTCTTTATTTTAATCATTTTATACATGATTTTGTAGTACCGTGATAGGCACGGTAGGGGCCCCTCAAACGCCTGCTTGTCCCACCAACCTCTCTTTCATGCGCGACGCCTGCGCACTGTTCGCAACGGGCGAAGCACTTCCTCCCTCTATGGCAGCGGTGCCCAGCGTAGGGTTCCCTCACGCGCCTGCTTCCCCTTCCTACTGTCAGTTTGCGCAGGCGCAGTGTGTTCTCACCCCGCCGACCAAGAAACCGAGTAACCGACCCGCGTGTCATAAAACAATTGACGATCATCTTTTTAACGCATGAAGCGAGCATTTTGGTAATCGGTACGCCGCGTCACGGTGCTATGGAAACGGCGAACGGTGGTGGGGATGGCGTTCAGCTCCCGGAGCCGAGTTTGGACATCGCTGCTCTATGGTAACGGCGGATGCTGGTGGGGGACAGTGGGCGCTATGGTGGGGACGGTTTTGTCTCAGTTAATACAAAAATGCCCATCCCTGATGTAGTATTAATACGGAGAATTTGTTGACACAGAAATTGAATAAATATTGATTTCCTTTCTAAATTCTGTTCTAAAATGAAAAATAAATGTGAGATGCTTTGAATACTCTAAGAAACCATGTTTTACAATTAATTGTTGTAAATTTAATGAGCAAGTATGGAAATACGTTGAACGCGTTAAATCTTATACATATAAAACCATGCACAAATAAGAAATCTAGAACAGACAATTCGCATTGGAATTACCAGCCCCACTGTACACCCAAGGAGCAAAAATATTTCGTTGCAAAAACGGCTGTATGAACAAAATTGATGGTGGAGCTAATAATGTTTTTCAACGAAGGTATATTGTAAAACTTCGTAGACTCACATAAAAAAGTTAAAAATCTTGATCTGCACTTTTGTCTTTGCAATTCTGATTAATAGCAATTTAAGCTAATAAACTAGTTCTTCTAATATTTAAAAAAAAATTCACGTCGTTTGGTCGAATTTTTAAAAAATTACTCCTTTTTAAAGATTGTGACAATATTTTTGTTCCGCAATGTATCTGTGTGCAACCAATCTACTACAGTAACAAAAAGTTGTTAAATTCTTTGAAAATTGAATTTTGGTACAGCTGGGTTGACGGATGCTGGTGAGGGACTGTGGGCGCTATGGTGTGGACGGTTTCGTCTCAATTGAGAAAAAAATGTCCATCCCCGTTCTACTCTAATAAATTAAACAAATTCTATCATACACGAATAATGTTCTTGGTACGTTGATCCTGAACATACAATAACATCAATCAAAACCAGGACGTCAAAGGCTTTTGTGTATTTAAAGAACGAAGCCCAATTAAATTCTTTACCGGCGTCTGCGCACGCACTCAGATCCGATTGAATAAATCATAAAATAATCACAGAGGCGATTAAATTTAATTATACTATTATCAACTATACCCACCCACTCGCATGCGACATATACACACGAGCCCGAAATTTGGGGAACGCAAACGATTCCAAAGATATTAAATTTATCCCGAAAAAGCTATTAACTCTTCCGAATATTTAATAATTAGCAGCCTTTTCATTTCATCACAATCAGCATTGTGCGTGATGTCTAGTTGAAGCGAAGCGCAGCGACGGGCTTGATAACGATTTAATTGTTGGCGCGATGCATCCAACAATCGTCTACGACGGATCCTCTTTTTGTCCACCGCCATTCAGCATCCTCGCGGAGGTCGGGAATTGCAGCGCAAATGGGGGTTGAACGGGAGTTCATCTACGGGGGTGTACGCAACCCTTTTCCATCGTCGATATCTATTGTTTTTTTTTTCTACGCGCTCCGCGCCGCTTTTTTCGGCACATTTACACTTTCCTCCTATCAGGATAGCGGGGGAATTCGGGCTTTGGTGGTGGCCGATAACGGCGGGTAGGGGGGGAAGGGTAGCCGGCGTACGGGGGTGTGGAAGAGAAATGTAGATTGAAAATCTGTGGCCGCTCTCGGAGGGTGCATCGGGAAGAAAATTGGGGTTGCGCGAGAATAATACCAGCCGCGGGGGATGCTGCCTACAGTGTCTGTCCTCCCCCGCAGTCGCGAGGGGAATTATTTTTTCTTTTGCACCCTACACCACCGAAGTATGTTGATTACATTTCGCCCGACGTGCCTGCAGCGATTTCGCCGGCTCCTACTCTCTCGCACGGTATTATCGCGTCGACCGTATCCCGCGAATGATACTCTTGTAACGTGTCGCACATACGTTTCGCACAATACTGCGGAGAATGATGAGGCGCTCGGTAATTATCGTCCCTTTAATTCCGTCTGTTTCTGATGATGGAAAAATGCCGATACGCCGACGATTAGGCAGCCCGTGGATTTGGTGTAGCAACATAATGAATATATTTTCGATACATTTTTATAATTAGTTTTATTATTACTGTCGCAGTCCACGCATTGAAATATTTTACTTTTACGAGAATGTTGTGTACGTGGTTTATGGGAATATAAATGTGTGATCACACATTTATTCTAAAATTTCGATCGGAAACATATCAAAGTTTATGGGAATATTAACACTTCCATTGCTATGTCATCCATATCTGGATGACGAAATTATTTATACAGAATTCAAAATCAATTTTTACACTAGTAGATTGAGTGTACGAAATTTGCTTACGATCTACGAAATGGAAGAGGTTTGAAACCGTAATTAATATCAAAAAACAAAAGTACTCAAGTTTTGTTTGGTTAAATAAATTGTTTTGATTCTGTGTAATTTTAAATTTGTTTTTGTCGCGTAAATGGTTCTCGTATTTTACAAACCTGAAAATGCTTAAAGTAATGTATAGACAGCGGATCTTTATGCAAAATAAGAATTGTATACCTGAATTACAACAAATTGAAGAGAAATAGAAGTATGCTTCATATATTGAAAATAATGTAACAGTATTTTTAAATTCTGTTAATGTTTTTACTGTTTCATATTATACCTGCTCATTTTTGTCATAAATGCATAAAATCTGCTGTCTAGAAATGTAACTACGAGGTTCGTTGCCGAAACGAATAGCGGCAGCGAACGCGTTAATTAAAATCATTTTTCATAACTTATCTGATACTTTATCTTAAGTAGAAACGGTGAGTAATGGGCAGACACGTTAGCCGATTTTATCTAATAGTATGAGCACTAGACTAATTTCAAACCTCATTTTCCTCAAAACTGAAGTCTCATGTGTGAAATATTTATTCCGGACGTCCGACTTGCTTTGAAAATCCGTAGTATTTTGAAAAAGTCGCTACAAGAATGCGTAATAAAAAGAATAGAGGTTTCTACTTAAAAATTTCAACTTAGTCGTTATAAATCGTTTCAAGGTCACCGCAAGGTCAAACGAATATTCATATCATATTTTCCCCCCAAAAGATTATTATTAGTATCCATATTAGGAGTGCAACGGTTCTTTCGTGATGAATGCGAAATTGTCATAAAAAAAAATAACGTCTTAAACGAATAACGACTTAATCGAAAAATTCTGTCGCTGCAGCATTTTATTCTTCCGTAACGCTCGACTTCCGTTACACTAGAAAATTGTAGCCCCCTCAGCAAAGAAGTTTCGTATCATTCATATTTTTCGAGATATTTACGAGCGTTGCGCAAAAAACACTATAAGAACCACCCAACAGTTATTAGGAAAAAAATTTGGTGTTGGACAGTGTAATTCGCAACATTAGGTTTAGCGTTAAAATGTCTCCACTCTCCTCTAATTAGGAAAGAGTATTAGGGATCGCGGTGTTGCATCAAATAAATCAGATTCAAGTCAAGATCACCGTTGTTCCGGTCCCATGAGGTAAAGGCGCAGAGGCTCCTTGGAATGTTCGTGTCTTCGGGCAGTATCATCGACATTTTCAACGTTGACGTAATACCGCGGATCACGTAGGACGGCCATGCACCATCCGGCGACCGTCAGAGTCGACGCGGTACTCGTGCAATTGCAGCAAGTGGGTAACGATGCAGAAACCGTTGGGATTATTAACGTAAGGTCGGGCTTGAATCCCCGCGTACTAGGTGCCTACCGATGCACGAATCATCTGCCGCGCCGGTTTAAGCTCGCTCGAATTACATCGGGCCGCGTTTGTGCTTCACCAGCTTTACGGAAGCTGAATTAATCGATTAATTCCATCGCGCTCTAATATACATCACCGACGGTTACACGGGGCCGAAGTCGAGCGTCGAAAACCCTATTAACTTCGACAGACTACGTTTATTGTCTCGGTCAGACGTAATTTGGAAGAAATTGGTTATGCGCCGCTGCACGAATCAAACGCGTTTTCCTAGTGAATATCAACGAGATTTATAGTCATTCTGCACTCTCTATTAGGAGAAATGAATTCAAAAATATTGAAACTATATTTCAATTCCACGATTATGATCGTTATGGAGCGGTTCACTGTAGGAAAACATGAAAGTGAAAATGAAAGGGAATATTTATTAGAGAAATTTTAGGCCACTGTTGTTTCATGTTTAATCAACTAGGGTTCTTAGTCGCTTGCTTTACAATTTAATTCCAAGGTTTCAGTTTACATCCTACTGTTTTATTTCGTCTGACGCTTTAAATACGCATCGATGCTAACTAATTTGCAGTGCTTCAGAATCGATGTAAAATGGTCAGGTTGTTACAGTAAATCCTCTATAAACGCATAGAAGCTGTACCAGATAAACGCAGAAAATATATCCCCTCCACTTTAATCTACTAGGGTTCTTAATCAGTTGCTTTATAATTTAATTCCGAGGTTTCAGTTTACATCCTACTGTTTTATTTCGTCTGACGCTTTAAATACGCATCGCTGCAAACTAATTTGCAGTGCTTCAGAATCAATGTAAAATGGTCAGGTTGCTACATAAATCCTCTATAAACGCATAGAAGCTGTACCAGATAAACGCAGAAAATATATCCCCTCCACTTTAATCTACTAGGGTTCTTAATCAGTTGCTTTATAATTTAATTCCGAGGTTTCAGTTTACATCCTACTGTTTTATTTCGTCTGACGCTTTAAATACGCATCGCTGCAAACTAATTTGCAGTGCTTCAGAATCAATGTAAAATGGTCAGGTTGCTACATAAATCCTCTATAAACGCATAGAAGCTGTACCAGATAAACGCAGAAAATATATCCCCTCCACTTTAATCTACTAGGGTTCTTAAACACTTGCTTTACAATTTAATTCCAAGGTTTTAGTTTACATCCTATTCTTTTATTTCGTCTGACGCTTTAAATACGCATCGATGCAAACTAATTTGCAGTGCTTCAGAATCGATGTGAAATGGTCAGGTTGTTACAGTAAATCCTCTATAAACGCATAGAAGCTGTATCAGATAAACGCAGAAAATATATCCCCTCCACTTTAATCTACTAGGGTTCTTAAACACTTGCTTTACAATTTAATTCCAAGGTTTTAGTTTACATCCTATTCTTTTATTTCGTCTGACGCTTTAAATACGCATCGATGCTAACTAATTTGCAGTGCTTCAGAATCGATGTAAAATGGTCAGGTTGTTACAATAAATCCTCTATAAACGCATAGAAGCTGTACCAGATAAACGCAGAAAATATATCCCCTCCACTTTAATCTACTAGGGTTCTTAATCAGTTGCTTTATAATTTAATTCCGAGGTTTCAGTTTACATCCTACTGTTTTATTTCGTCTGACGCTTTAAATACGCGTCGCTGCAAACTAATTTGCAGTGCTTCAGAATCGATGTAAAATGGTCAGGTTGTTACAGTAAATCCTCTATAAACGCATAGAAGCTGTACCAGACAAACACAGAAAATATATCCCCTCCACTTTAATCTACTAGGGTTCTTAATCAGTTGCTTTATAATTTAATTCCGAGGTTTCAGATTACATCCTACTGTTTTATTTCGTCTGACGCTTTAAATACGCATCGATGCAAACTAATTTGCAGTGCTTCAGAATCAATGTAAATGGTCAGGTTGTTACAGTAAACCCTCTATAAACGCATAAAAGCTGTAGCAGATAAACGCAGAAAATATATCCCCTCCACTTTAGTAATCCGATCTCGGCTCGGGTATATCGGTGTGAAATGTATATTTAGTTTTTTTTATTGTTACTTATTTTTTTATGAAACTTTCATCGATATACAGTGGCCCACAAAAGTGTTCGTACGTTCTTTAAATCAGAATAACTTTCTTAAAATTTGATCAAACAACTTGACTTTTTTTGAGCAATTGGATGCATTGCTTTAGTAAATCACGTGTAAAAATGGTTTTGAAAAAATTGCAATTAATAGAAATTACACGAAGAAATAAAAATGGCACTTTTTAAAACTTCCTTATTTTAGCCCATAATGAAAATACAAAATATGCCTTTCGTAGATCTATGTTAGTCATATATATGTAAAGTCTTAAGTTAGAGACATCATTTTATTTAACCCCTTGGCCTACAATAACGAGTGAGACTCGTGGTAAGAGTAAGACATTTCGGCCAAACTTCATTTCAGCCTGTGTATTACTGATGGTTTTCCGAGGATAATGAGCTGTTGATAATTTACATTTATAGTTCTAGTTTATTTCGTATAACGTCCTACAAGAGATTGATTTTGTCTTTGTCGAATACTGTTCCCAACTTTCAAGTAGGAAATAATTTAACTACCCCTAATCATCCGACCCTACCTTCGGAACTGTATAGTAATTGGTAGACGAGAAGTTCCAACGATGATTAAGGGCGCAGTCAAATTCGAAGTCGAGTAACTTGGTGCACAGGTGCAGGAAGTTCATAGCAGTGTCAACGATTAACGTTTTCTTTGATCCGTAATTTGACGCACCTTGTTGATCGAGATCATCGACTTAGGAGAGTCTTATGGGGCAAATTAAAACGATCTCGATAACAAACATTGCTTTTACGTTAAAAATGTGGACATAGAAATTGACTGACTGTTTACTAAATACTTTTATTCTTACCAACGCATGTTATGCGATAGGTTACTTCCGGGCAGTGATGCCAGAAATGTCAGCTTTTCGCGCATGCGTACTGCGGCGCGCGCAGAAGTCAGTAACGCGCAAAAAAGAGAGAAACGTCTATGTGGCGTGCCGGGACCTAGCACTGCCATAGACGAACTTGAAGATAACGGGCGTTATTTTTTATTTACTTGTTTATTTATATAAGTAGAAAATATATACATACAACGCTGTGATAGTTTTTACCAGTGTCGCCAGATCGTGGAAATCGAGGGTAATACAATTTATCCCCTCTCTGATGACCAGAGTAATATCAGTCGCGCGCGGCACGTCACGTGACCAGTCTACGGTCTTAGTGGGGGACGTTGGAGTGTACTCATGGTAGTGGAAGGGGATCAGGAGGGAAGGAAAAAGCATCCGTTTGGATACTTTCTGGCGACACTGGTTTTTACGCGCTTTTCAGGTCGCACTCAGTGATGCCAGAAATGTCAGCTTTTCGCGCATGCGTATTGCGAAAAAAGAGAAACATCTAGGTGGTGTGCCGGGACCTAGCACTGCCATAGACGAACTTGAAGATAACGGACATTATTTTTTATTTAATTGTTTATTTATATAATTAGAAAATATATTTTTGTTATTTTGTATACTGGAAAGGTTCTTGGCCGTTTTCGTTTGTCTTGCAACAAATGTTGGTATTCTTTATAGATTCTGCCAAATAAAATAAAATTTTATGTTATGTTATCCTCTATAATCCGAACTTTTTTAGGTAAAGAAAGTATGTGAATGTTGAATGAAAAACATTATTTTTAGAACAGGGCCTTAAAGAACTCTCAAAAATTTGAAATTAGTACAGTACTGATGCCACGCGCGAATACGCATGCGCGGAAAGCTGAAACGTCTCTTTTAGAACGATCAAACATTTAAGAAGTATTAAATACTTTACGTATCGATTGTTAACATTCATACGGTATTAGAATTGATTGCATAAATGAAGATTCATCGCTCCGTTAAGAATATTGAGTATACTGTCAATGATGTCAGCTTTCTGATAGCAAATTGTATTTTAAGGTAATTGTGTCGCAGATAATTGTGCAACCATCTACCATTCAATTAAATGTTACGTCTTCATGGTATATTACGGGAGTTGTGATTGGTTAGCTATTGGTTACACGGATTACGTACCGTGGCTTCATAATCCTGGTGCACTCTACAAAATCAATCCAAGTCGAAACGAATCAATTATTTTCTGTTAACGCCCCGCCATTGCTACAAACCATGGCCCCACCGATTGGACATTTCATGGCGTTTCGATTTCTCATCCTTGATCTTTTATTTGATCAGTGTAAACAATGAAATATCACGTATTATTTCCATTAGAATATGGGATTATTAAATAAACGGTCTGTCGAACATACTAAAAATAGTCTTTATTAACCATTTGTACTCGAAGCAATTTTAATTCCAAAATCAAGATATTTCTTTGAATCTAGAATATTTTTATTGTGTGTATCTCTTTTACATTGTTCATCTGAAATTACCCCTGTTTTCTTACACAACAGTTGAATTTTTATCAGTCATTAACTTTTCAACCCTGTTAAATTAAATTAAATTAAATATTATTAAGTCCATGCATGTACAATGTCCGATTTCAGAATTCTCATTCGAAGGTACACACCTAATCTTTTATGACCTAACTTCAGTTTTTATTTACATATCTAACTTTTGAATAAAGTTTATTTCACTATTGGCCGATGTGATCGTCGTGTATTATTTTTATACGAGTGAGACAATAAACATATTGACGACGATATGGTGTTATGTTTGGTCAACATATGGTAGTAAATGAATGCACTGGTAGTCGATTGTAGAAAAATTTCAAAAAATATTATCTCGTACACGAAGGACGCGAGCGACAATAAGTCTTCGAAAGGATTAGTTAAAAACCGATTTGTCACAGAATTATACCAATGATACCAGAAACAACCAGAACTGGTTGTTTTTTGCTCTCCTACTTTTCCCCTTCCACTATCCCATTCCATTACCTGAGCACGCTCCAACGTCCCCCCACTAAGACCGTAGACTGGTCACGTGACGTGCCGCGCAACGTATCACGTACTACTCTGGTCATCAGAGAGGTGGTAAACTGTATTCCCCTCGATTTAACCGATCTGGTATCACTTGATATATCGTCGTTCGGCACTAAAAGGACTAGGAACTGTTTAGTTTATTGCTTAGGAATGTCGAGGGTCTTCCCATGATCCACCACTGACACATCTGACAATCCTTCTACTGTCCTTATTTAGAATAAGGTTTCTTAGAACGTCGAGTCAAGATTTGAACTCGTCAATATATTCCTTTTCTCGATAAAATGGTAATCCAACAATCTAAAAATTTCGATATCCATATATTTATTTGAAGGGCCACTTTCTTAACTTTTCCTGCGAACTTTTAACGTCCCGGCTAGATCGAACCACAGCCAAGGGCTAGATCACTTATGGAAAAAAGTCGATCGCGTACAACGAATTCAATCGAGCAGAATCGAAACGGTCCGGGATCGTTTCCCCGAGTTTCGCGGAATCAATCTGGCCGTCTCTTCGAGCGATATTTACGAGAGTGGAATAATCGGGATTATGCGATCCCCGATCTCGCCCGGTAGACTAACCGTTTCGATCATCGATTAGCCCGTCGGGCTAGACACTGCTCGGATGGAGAAGTCCGGCCGAATCGGCGACTCAACGTTGTATCGGATTTAACGGTGGAATTAAGATCTGTAAGCCGCACGATTCCGTTCGTTTCGCGTCTTAAACCGATTCTCATTAAAATTGAAGAGCTCCGCCGTCGCGGCGTCTTTTAAGTCGCGTCCGCATCTAATCGACGAGCATAAGCAAACATCGGCGCGGCGGACCGATGCTTTTTCAGAGCCGTTCTCATGATCCCACGATGCGATTCGAGGTTGGGTTACCGTTTGAACTATTGCATAATTACACCGGCTTACGTCGATTTGATTTATTTTTAGTAGTCCAATTAACCTTCGTCCGTTCCTTGCACCAATTTCATTTTATTTAAACGTTTTACTTAAATGCGAGGCCTCGGGAGCTATGAAATCAAATTATTTTCAAACATCGTATTCAAGAAGGTAATATCATCTTATTTTATTAGTTGCTCAAAATGATGGCCGTCCGCAACAAGACACGTCTGTACACGAGAAGCGAATGACTGAATGGCATATTTCTTATGGCATTTCCGCAATTCATGATGCTACATGCATTCCGTATTCGTTCTTTCATATCTTCTGGCGTCGTGGGACTTTGTTGTAAACAGTTGATTTTAAAATAAGGTGATATTACCCTTTTCGTTTTATTACTTTTGTATTCTTCGAACTGAAACTGATTTTTTCCGCGTTCAAGGTCACTTCAAGGTCATGGTGTGTAGGTCGTTGAACTCATCTTGACGCCGACTACCCCTTTGCATTATAAGAAATACATGTCAATATGCACAAAAAAAACACGGTGACATTGAAAACAACGTTAAAATGACCTTCAAAGGATCTTTTTTATTACCATCTGATGCACGCATTAAAACCATGTATGGACATCTTATTTAGTTATTTTTTCTTACTTCTAATAGTAGCAGAAATAATTTAGGTATTTTGTATATATATAATATTAGTATAAATAATATTAGTATATATTAGTATAAATTAGTATGTATTAGTATGTATTTGTATATATACTAGTATATATTAGTATATATACTAGTATTTTACTAGTATTAGTATATATACTAATATTAGTAATATTAGTTATTTAGTTTATTACTAATATTAATATTACTAGTATTAGTATATATACTAATATTAGTAATATTAGTTATTTAGTTTATTACTAATATTAATATTACTAATATTAGTAATGATAATATTAGTAATAATATTACTAATATTAGTAATAATAATATTAGTAATAATAATAATAATAAAAATATTAGTATATTAGTATATATATATAAATTAGTATATATATATTAGTATAAATACTATTTATATATATATATATATATAATTCGAGTTAAAATTAACACCCTGTATAACAGTTTGAAACAGTTATTTCCGGAAACTTGTGAATCGCTGATATCAACTTGCACAGTATTTCGAGTTCGATAGATCTTTTGGAATTGTTATGAGCTATAAATGGACAAAAGAATCGCAGAATTGCTAAAATTTATTGCAACATCTGTATGATAAGATTTAAAAGGAGGGGATTATTTGCGGTGAATGTTTACAATCTACCAACTTTATAATTCCACTGGGAACTAACCAGTCCAAGTAGCATGGCGCAACAATTTCCTGTTTAAGTCGCCTTTACAGAGGACTTAATAGGTTCCATATCGATAATTACAGTTATTAGCTGTAATAAACTTGTTTAATAGGATTTCGGTACCAGTAATTACATCATAATTAACTTCTACAATTATCTACCAATCACATTCCGTTCTGACATCAATTATATCTGATACTTAAATTGCAGTGATTGATAAACGTTGGATAATATTAATGTGAAATCAAATTAGTCGATTTATCGACTCGCGAAACAATCGATAATAAACAGGGGGAGAGCATTTTCATAAAAAAAAACCGTTGATTTTTCCGCGAAAATCCCGATTGTTCAATCTTCCGGGCCGAAGTTCCGATTCCCGAGGGGTCTATGGGTTGAGGTCAAAAAAAAAATTGCCAATTCGCCGCGAACCAATTTTAATTCCCCCGAAAAAAAGGTACGGGACGCGGCACGGGGGTCACAATACCAATTTCACGGCTCAAGGAAGCCCGCGGTTAACATTCACGTCTGAACCATCAAACTTTGTTGCACTCGTTCTTATCTCGACGCGCTCTCGAGTTTATAATCTCCCGGAGCTCCAGAAATTTACCGAATAGACTTGCATCGTGCTCTCTCTCTCTCTCTCTCTCTCCTCTCTTCTCTCTCGTTTGCTCCCGGGGAACAACTAGGCAGGGAACGAGGAGGAGGAGGAGGAGTAGGAGGGGGAGAGCGTGTTGCATCGGCGTTTCTGTTCACAGAGAAGCACGTCGCCGCATTACGCGTGTTTCATGGTAGCCGCGGCGATCAAATAGGTTAATGCAACGACCTCATGCGCGGCAAGTTTTGCCTGTGGCCGGTCTACAATCTACCTCCTACGTGTCCCGAGCGAGTCATTAACCTCGCGCTAATTAATTACGCGGTCGACTCTCTTTCCAGCGCGAAACGTCGTCACTGTCTCCTCTCCGCGATCCTTGCCTTGGTCCCCCCCCCTCCTCTCTGTCTTTCTCTCCCTCTCTCTCGCTCTCTCTCTCCCTCTTTCTCTTTTACTGCTTGGTTTACCTGGCCCCTGTCTCACGGCCAAAGGCGGCAATTTTTCCTGGAGCTCGTGAGGGAACAACGCGAAGCCACGACCGCGTACAACCAACGAGAACGAAGCATTCCCGAGGTTCAGATCCAATTCGTCTGTGTCCGAACGAAAGAACAAATTGTTCCGTCCACGTCACACGAACACCGACGAGCCGCGACGAATATTTTTCTTTGAGCCCTTTGGAGTGCTTGTAATCCTGTGGCATCCCTTGATGGGTCGATGTAGACTCGTCTGTGTATATTTTCTCTTTCTTTGGTGCCGGAGACCGAACAAGTTATGGCGCTCTTTAATAGGTCCCGTTGGAAACGTGAACGTAGAAACTTTTTTTCAAAATGTCCTATTAACCCTGTTAATAGGTCAGCTTTTTTGCAAATATCTCGGAAATCAAGACCGAGCGACGGGTACATGTATAGGAAAAAGTTGTTCGGAATGTTGACCTTGACAATATATGTGAAAAGGGTCCCCTTTTCTATATATTTACGAAATTTTTTTCTAGAAATTACAACACTAAATTTGTTCAGGCGTGAAAAATTATTTCGGTAGAAAAAGATGACAAAAAGTTGCTCGATGTTGCTTCAGTGTGGACATAGCTTAACATTCATATTTAGTCGTTCTTGTTTGAGGAGTTTTAGTTGTTCTTGTTTGTTATCAGGAGTACGACTCGTGGTTAAACTTTCTTTTGGAGGACCAATTGTTTTTAACTTTTTTTTATGCGGTCCTACAGATTTCGACGAGGAAACACCGAAAATGAAAGTCTTATTGACAGGAGTTCACTGGTTCAGAAGTTACACGCGTGTAAAGTTGAGCACTTTTAACACGTTGACTGCCAGGCGCATTTTCCACGGTTTGCCCAAGGCGCCAACGTGAATTTTTCATTATGCGATGCATATTATGTTGAAATATTATTTGCAGCAAATAAAGTGAGTTATAAAATCATGCTTGAAGCATTTTTCGTGTATTAATTTCTTGAAACCATTATAGTAACAATGGTATTATTGAAAAATTTATCAGTATCCATATTTACTCTAATTATGTACTTTTATTATTTGCTGCGTCGCCGGTCACCGGTGACCCCCACGGCGCTGTAGCCAAGTCGAGTGCCGGTCACCGGTGACCCCCATGGCAGTCAACGTGTTAACTAACCCCAAGCCAACTTGGACTATACCACTCAGTACTATTTAGCCGATTCGCTGAGCCCAACGAATATCCAATATGGCGACGCTCTAACCTGTCAAAAACGCTTAAATTTCTCATATTCATACGCGTATACCTTATAAACCAGTGAGTTCCTAACAATAATACTTACATTTTCATAATGTTTACATCATTCTCTACAGAATGCATAAAAAAAACTTAAAAAATAGTTAAAAAAAGATAAAAAACATCTGGTCCTCCAAAAGAAAGTTCAGCCCGACTCGTTATTATGCAACCAAGGGATTCAATATCGTAGATTAGGTAAATTGTAAACACATTGAGAACAGCCGACAAATTGCTCGCGAACCACCCTAACAGACCGGTGACAAGAGATTTCACTTGAAACAGGTGAAAACGTCAAGTCCGCAAAGTGTTAATATCGTAACACGTCACTTTCCGATGACACACGCGAAAACATGTGTTGTCCAAGAGGGGTTTCTGCGAGGGTCGCGAGGGTTCGACGGATTCGAGTGACAAGACGTGGGGTTGGCATGGGTGGTGGGGGGTAGCGAAAGTTCTGGCATGATTGTTGGCAGTACTATGATCGAGAGAGAAAGAGAGAAAGAGCGGATCATATGAGTGAGTGGGGAGAGGCAGAAGAGAGGGAGTCTCGACTAGAATTGGAAAAACGCAACAGGGCGGAAGTACGTCGAACAGGATCGCATTGTGACATGGTGGAGCGAAGACCTTCCTTTTGTTGGGGTACCATTCCCTTGTTTGGCAGGGTGGTGGCGGTGGTGGCCAGTACATTCCTCGGCAAAAGTACCGGTGTAGTCGTCTATACTTTATACTTTATAACATGCCCACGGTGCTTTTGTATATCGTGTTCCCCGGCATCACGAGTGGAATGTAATGGAATCGATCAGGAACACGAACTTCATCCGCGCGATCAATTTACACGAACCACATTGAATTATACGGGCTGCCTCTCAACCGACGTTGCAACCCGAAGTAAAGTAAACTTGCACGAACAAATTACAATTCAATATTTTCGTATTTACAGTGACCCGCGAATGTATTCGAACGCCCTCCTTCAATTGGAATAACTTTTTTTTTAAATTCGTCCAATCTATTTGATTTTTCTTTTGCAATTAGAAGCATTGATTTACTAAATGATGTGCAAAAGAGATTTTGAAAAAATTGCAATTTGTAGCCATTATATGAAAAAATTAAAAAGACACATTTTTAAAAATTTTTTATCCGAGTCGGTAATGCAAATCTAAAATTTCTGTTTTTTAGATCTATATTAGTTATACGCATGCTGAAAATTTCATCGAAATTGGTTGACGCAGGAAAATAAACGCACGGAAACATGTAAGAATCTAATGTTAAACAAACACTGACCAACAGTCGTGAAGAACTGCGATTTTCACAATTTTTTTTAACATAGATCTACAAAACTCATATTTTAAATTTTCTTTACGGGCTCAGATAAAAGAAATTTTAGAAATTGCCTTTTTTATTTCTTCATGTAATTCTTGCCAATTGCATTTTTTTTCTACATATTTTTTGCACGTCATTTAGTAAATCAATGCTTCTAATTGCTGAAAATAAGTTGTCGTTTGAACTAATTTCAAAAAAGTTGTTCAGATTTAAAAGGCGTTCAAATACTTCCGTGGGCCATTGTATCTATTGTATTACATGATTTGAAAAATTTAATTTTTAATTTTAATTCATCCATTTAATTCCACCGTACCGTAGATGGTCGTAGAGTTCATTATATAAAACAATAAAGTGCTATACTTTAACTCTTGAATATGCATGAACCTACTGTACCATATATGAGGCAGAGTTGTTTCCAGTAACTCTTACATAAATTTATTTCATCAAACGTCCTATATTTAGAACGAAAATTTCATGAAATTCTGACCGAATTAGTGTCAAGTTTAACACTAGGTTTACGGAGCACTGAAATTGATTATTTTACATTGCTTTATAAAAATAATAAAATTGTATTAACTTAGATCTTCAGTGATTTTTATTGTAATATGTACACAAAAAAATTAATGTATTTAATAATTTCTCACGAATGCCTCGTTACACTCTTAATAATCGTAAATTAAAAATATTTGAATTCGTCATTTTGACGGGCCCCGTAAATCTAGTGTTAAATGAATTAGGCGTACTACGGTAATTCAGTAGAGCGTTTTTATTTATTGCTAGTACAAACGTACGTGTTACGGAAAAATTTTCAACATTGGATTGTTTGGGACGTTCATTGAATACAAGTATGTACTACTCTACACTTAACCTCCTTTTGTTCTATATTAGGTTATTGATCAATTTGTATTGTTACGAATGTGGTATGGTAGTGTTACCCGTTATACCGTCGTTGCCCAAACGACGACATAACAAGGACAAAGGACGAGTCATTTGACAGACGTCGAACTGTATGGACACTGTAGACGTGCAAAGGTAATTGCTCTTCCTCCCCGAATAAAGGGAATACGGCTTTCTAAATTTCGTAGCCGCCCACGTAACAGTCTGCCATTTTCTTTGGGAATGTTATGTAAAACAAGATTTTTAAGGTTCTTTTTCTCACAGCACAACCACGGGTCCGGCCGGCGACAATTAACGTTCAGATAATACTATTCTTTGACTTGTGCCATACGTAGAAAAGGACAGCGAGAGGCCTCGGCCGCCGCGAAATATAACATAATACGAGTCGGATAGTCCGCGGAAGGAGGGATTGTTTTGCGACAATTATCGTTCAGAATTTCACGACAATTAACGATGAAATACTGTAATAGACTTCCGGTAGATAAAGTGTTGAGTAGCTGGCCGCCATTGTAATTTCCCAGGAGTTGATATCCGACTTTTCCTCGCCTCCATACCGATCGCATTCGAAATTGCGTTGCATTGTGCCGAACTGCATTGCATTTTCACGAGTAATCGTCGCGGGCAGCGGCAGTTTCACTTTTGCCGTGGAGAGTACACCGCCCACGCATTATCGCACGTACAGAGCAAGCGATGCACGCGCGCGAATGCAGCGTAGCGCTGCGGATGCAACGAGAAGACACACCTCCACCGATGGTTTTCGTGTAAATACGTGCGCATTCTGCGCGCCGTAGAAGATCTGGTAGATGCACGTGCTGCAGCTAGACGCGTGTACGTATCTTCCCGCGAGTCTTGTATACGAGATAGATTGATAGATAGTTTAATGCACCCTGGGAATCCGGTCCCCCCTTTCCGAGGATCGATTGCAGCGGCACGTAGTAGCGTGTACGGGAGTGCGGCAATGAGCATAATGCGTCGAGATACCGTCGCTCAGATAACGCCGTTGAAAGATAACACGGTAATCGAAAACGGGATGCTGAAGGAGGATAGATGCGAAGTTTCGAGGACTGTTATTCGACTCGCCGATGGAAGAACCTGCCGTTGTTATCGTGCCTCCGCATATCTCTATTAGAACTATTAATTGCGAATGGACGAACAAGCATAATCTCACGGACATTCGAGAGGCAGGTACCCGACGTCGCGCCGTCGAGGATGAAGGGATCCATGGAAACCTCGTGAAATCTATTTAATGAACCGAGAACGAGAATTCATTCTACTTCGAGTTCTCTGCTTTCGAAAGAAGCGACCACCCTGAATCCTGTAAATATTAATAAGTTTCCGAACTTCTCTCAAAAATAATTGAGCCGCTCACTTGCTGAATCTATTAATTATATACAGCAAAAGGTGGAGAAAATTGATGAAATAGTGTACACATATTTCTAACAATGGTCTACTGTTTCCTTAAAATGCGACCTGTCGCATTTCAATCATCTTAAAAATTCCGTACTTTAACACGAACTATTGGACCAGATTTTTTGTGACCAGAACATATCAGATTTTGTGTTTCAATACTGGCATAATTATAATAAATAAATAAATTTCTTAATGCAACTATATTCTGATGAATCTCAATACACGTGAATCCTTTTTTGTGCTCGACAGGTTTAGCGTTAAGAAATTGTCGCAATTTCATCAACGTACTATTGACCATATCTCACATATACACAATAATTAAAAAATTTAAATGTAAAAATTTAAATAACAGAAACCATTTCATGTTGCAATGATCCTAAATTTTAGATCCTTTTTCTGAGCTGTTAGCGCCTGATATTTATGTATACGTTCTATTCGGAGTCTAGTTACGTGTGTGCTACGTTTCGTAAGTGATACGGGCTGGACTTGCTTCGTGTACGCCTAAAGCAAAGGAATAAATTAGAAAACCACTATATGCTCAATGACATCGTACATATATTAAACTGTTAAAAGTAGCTTCAATTTAATCAATTCTCTCGTTTCCATATTTGCATTTTATGCAATCCATTATTCATCATCGGACCGCGAATTTCATGCATTTATAGTATAATGCCTAAAACCGCAATAAAGTGGAAAGTTTAACATTAAACTTGGAACTCCCGAAGGGCAATTCTCGGAATCCACACGATGCGGCGGGAGACCGGAAGCTTTATGCGAAACACAATTATGATCTGCTAATTTGTTGAAATTTCTCGAAAGTTTTAATAGAAGAAACAAACTCCCGTTTGATGGCCGGTTTCGTAAGTTAATCAGTAAAAAATACGAATCTGCATAAAGATGTGCTCGTCAGCGTTCCAAGACAAAAAGACGGAACAAATTAGTTTTTCACTTTGCACCGTTTCTCTTCTCCGCAGAGCAATCAAGTGTTACACAGTTTTAGCATCGGCAATCGTTATAAACTGAGTGAACACGTTAGCAGCGTGTATTCTATTCGGGCTCGTGCCTGCATGGAAACTTTGTTTTCATTATTTATTCTTTCGAGGATCGACAGTAATAGCGGCCCGTTGGCGTTTGAGACTGTATTAATGGCCGCGACGATTAGATAACAGTAGCAGGCAGATAACACGATGCGATCGAACTCGGGATGACAGAAACATGGCCGTCCTCGGGAGAAAGTGTGTATAATTATTGCCCTCGTTAGTACGGAAAGGCGAGCTGCCCGTTGCCGATCGTAGATACAACCGTAACGTCGTTGTTATATTTTCTAATCACTGTTCGAGTTTCCTATTAGCCACTGTTGGCAGCGACATGTATCATCCGATCATCGGTTTGTTCCTTTTATTTCCGTTCCGGATTAATGGCTATCGATTATCTGAAAACTCGTGTTATTTGTTCGGTACGCAATCCGACCTCGTAACTGCCGATGCGTTGGATGTAGTCGTACATCAGGGATGGGCATTTTTGTTTCAATTGATTGTTAGACAGAACCGTCCCCACCATAGCGCCTACCGTCCCCCACCAGCATCCGCCGCTACCATAGAGGAAGGACTTGCTTCGACCGTCGCGAACATTGCGCAGGCGTTGCGCATAAAACAGAGGTTGGTGGGAGAAGCGTTGGAGGGGCCCCTACCGTGTCCATTACAGTTGTACATGGAAAAATCAATCGATAATGTAAAATCAAACGTTTTATACTGTACTTCGTTTCCGAGAAAATCGTGTGGCGGCTACTTCCTATGCTCGTCAACAGAGGGACACTACAACAACACCTTTCTCGCTACTACCTGAATCTTCCTCTGTTTGTGTATATACCGTCCAAAACTGTCCTTGCGACATCCCGCGTCTGAGGCATGGGTCCGCTAGATAGCCTTACTGATGACGAGTCCTCTAGCGGTCCTAGGACGAAACGCTTCCTTCTACTTTTTCGGTTTTATATTTAGTAGATCGAAGCATATTTGTTAATTATACAGAAGAGGGTACAACTCATTGATTTCAATGATTTTGAAATATGTCGTCAAGGTTATCAGTCTGAAAAACTTTTCCCTATACAGGTTAGTGACGCTCAATCTTTTAGTTTTTTAGATATTCGTAAAAAAACTGTTAGGAGGACTATAGCAAACTCTGTCTTCTCCCAATGACTGAACTCGTCCTTTAGGGCATGGGAGGGGCTCCACCAGTCCCTCTTCACCACCGCCCCAAGGAATTTAATCCCCGGTGGGATAACAATCTAGGAATTCTTTTGTTATTGGAACAAGTAATTCGAAATTTGTTTAGTATTTTTGGAAGGTGAAATATAAGGAAATAATCATAAGAAATTTAACCCACACCTAACCTAGGCCTAACCAAAAATAGTTTCAAGACTGTACAAACCTAACGCTACGTGGGAAAACAAACTAGGAATTCCTTTGTTATTGGAACAAGTAATTCGAAATTTGTTT
This sequence comes from Sphecodes monilicornis, assembly GCA_913789915.3. Classification (NCBI taxonomy): domain Eukaryota; kingdom Metazoa; phylum Arthropoda; class Insecta; order Hymenoptera; family Halictidae; genus Sphecodes; species Sphecodes monilicornis. Next base: position 24,465,654 of record OU565287.1, read on the forward strand.
AGTACTTTTCGAAGGTGAAATATAGAGAAACAATTATAATTATTAGTCTTGTATACACAATTCTGTATACACAATACACAATACAATGGCATATACGGAATAAAGTGTGCTGTTTATTCAATTTATAGTCATATTTTATCTATTATTATCTTCCACAAATATGAACAAAGTCGCATTATTTTTAGGTTAATCAAATATATAATAACTGTTGCAAATGGGGCTGTTTCGTTTTGTTTGAAAGTAACGTCTGCAAACCTAAATGCACTCAAAATTCGCCGAGTAAAAACCACACAACAATTACTATAGTGAAGATTGTAGCCCCGATACTGAAGTTTAACAGAAAATCTATAAAAGCAAAGCAAAAAAGTAATTCCTATGGTACCTATAAGACCGTTCTATACGAAACCGTTGTGCAATCTCGAAACATATTTTTCGGTTTCGTAATTTTCGGAAAAGTGGCAATGTATTTCCATAACCAATAAACGTTAACCCCACACTGGCCTCTCTGTAAGAAGAGGTTATAAGAAATAGTTATAAGAAATAGGTTAGCACCATCCTATTACACGGCACAGTCTCGGTGTCCCGTCGGATAATCGAAGCTCTGCCGTGTTCGAGTAAAATTATGTCTATCTTTGGCTCGATGGTGGCTTCGATGGTGACTCGATGCGGTTTCCTGGTATCATGAATCGCGGAATGCAACTGTTGCGCGACGATACCGTCTACGGGGATAACGGTATCGAAAAAAAAAAAAGATAACGTTTCGTAGGAAAATAGGAGGATGAGTCGGCGACGTAACACGAAACTGTATCAGGAAGGATCGCGATCGTGCAACAGAGTTTCCAAGCACCGTGTTTCGTAACGGTCGCGTAAACCTATCCGTCTAAAGATCGCCGGTTTGCCGAAGTACGAAGGAGACAACAAGAACGAAACGGTCGTATAATATTTGTGCACCGACGAGTCGCGTAATTTCGTGTGCCCCGGAATATGTTCGTTCGCCGAGTTATTCAGTCATTTATCGCGGTTAGTTCCAGCCTAGTTAGGCGGACACGTCTCGATCGCATCACGGGATAAGCTTGTTGCTCCGATCGAGGCCAGTGAATTCAAAGAAATACAGACCGTACGTGACTAAATTAGAGAAACTCCGAAGTTCTGCATGCGCTCGCTCGTTTGCAAAGTTCTAGTCTATTTAAGAACATTTAGAAAGGTTCTGCTCGTGAGCTGCTATTAAAGCATTTACGTATTTTATTATCGTTTTGTTCTTCTTCTATCCTGATTGTTTTAGGCTTGGTGAGTTCAAGATTGTAGCGGGAACGTCTTAAGAATCATTATCGCTTTAAATCTTTAACCTGTTTAGACCTATCGGACCATGTAGGGCAGTGATGGGCAATTTTGCCTCAATTGAGGAAAAACGGTCTACACCGTACCGTCCTCTGCCCCCTTCCATCAAGCGCGGTACAATGGGGCAACGAAGACACAAGACATAACTGTACGCAACGAATGTGCGCACTGCATGAAAGAAAGGTTGGTGGGAGAAGCAAGCGTCTGAGGGGCTCCACCCGTGCCCACCACTGATGTAGGGCAAGGATGTGCACGGTAGGGGCCCCTCAAACGCCTGCTTCTCCCACTAATCTCTCTTTCATGCGCGAAGCCTGCACACTGTTCTAAATTGAGACAAAAATGCTTTTGCATTAGGAGACAATAACAACTTTGACTTCATAGTAATTGGAACAATTGATGTTTCCTTGCAATAATAGATCCATATGCTTTAAAATACCAAAACAGTTTTAAATTTTGTTATATAACAGTGATGAGCAATTTTGCCACAATTGAGCCAAAACCGTCCACACCGTAGCGTCCTCTGCCCCCTTCTATCAAGCGCGGTACAATGGGGCAACGAAGACACGAGACATCAGCGTATGCAACGAATGTGCGCACTGCATGAAAGAGAGGTTGGTGGGAGATGCGGGCGTTTGAGAGGCTCCACCCGTGCCCACCACTGTTATATAAGCTCGAATTCGAATAAAAAGAAATGGTAAGTTAGCAAAATGACGTCTGTCCCACCTCATGTGCGTTACCACCTCTCTGATAACCAGATTAACACGTGTACGTGTTACGCATGCGCGACGGGGACGCAACACGCAACACGCAGTGGAGTGGGATAGTGGAAGGGGAAAAGGACGAGAGGAAAATCCACCCAGTGTGTTTCTGGCGCACTGCTCCCAGCAATGCCCGAAGGTCCTAAAGCAGATTTTGAAATGTTTCGTAAAGAATTGTAATAGAAAAATTTCGAGCAGTATTACTTTCAATTCCTAAAATGGAGGCAACCATTACAGATATTTCTGCAACGAAGTTTCGTTTTAACGTGGCGAGCAATAAAATTGCTTCGAGTGCAAATGATTAATCGTTGTATTGGGGATTTTATGCATTAAATTTTTTAAAATATTGATTGAATTGAATTAAATACGGCTTAAGATTTTTTGAGACGTTAGAAGGATCAGTTTACTAGATAATGTGTGGAGAAATAAAGAATAAGATTGAAACGAAGATGCTCTTAATTCTACAAACATTAATTACTCCGCTATTCAACTGAGTCGAACCTTTGAGACAGCTCGTTCAATCTTCTAGTGGAAGCAGAGAGCTTTGAACTGCGTTTGTACATTTCAAATATTGAGTTGGTCAGCACTCTCTTCGTCTTTTGCAATGTGGCGCTTATATCGTGATATACGAACTGACTGAATTGCAGGAAAACTGTCTGGCCAAGAAAACAGTTCCCATGTTTTATACAGGATAATTTAACACTAGATTGCCCAAGGAAGTCATTTTGACTACTTTTTAATTTCAACTAGAAAAAGAGTCGATCACCAATGATGAAAATGAAAGTGTCATCAATATGCCCAGGAAAAGTAAATTTTTTTTCTTGTTAATATTTACTAATAACTTGTTATATAACTGTAAATAATATAAAAAATATTAAAAATTAATTTTAAACTTTCTTTACACATTAGTTATTCTTTCACAATGCAGTCATTTTGACTGCTTTTGAGCAATATAGGTATATACGAAGTTTCAGTCTTTCTAGTGTTAAAAACTCTTGTTATACTAGCAATTAAAACGAAACGCTCTCGAGATCAGCTACAAAAATATGTAATAAAAAAATAGGAGGTGCCATTTAAAATAATTGAGGTAACCTTCGCGTGACCTTCAAATGACTCTTGAAGGTAAAACCAATGGCACCATCGTGTAGCCCTTGCGAAACCATAAAATACATGTCTGAACCATTTTTCTCTAAAATACTTTATTTTTGAGATATTCGACCGTTTCGAGACTTTTCTAACACCCTGTATAATTAAATCTACTGAAGGGATATATGATTCGGAAATCACAATGTGTTCTTTACACAAGTACTACTTTATTTCCTTCTCAGGAGACGAAGTGTCTCGTCTGAGAGTCAAGGTACAAGTGGTCTTTTTTTCTTATCGGCTAAGGCCCTTTCCGAATTAGCCGATAGGTGGTTTAAACGAAACAACGCGCCGCCTACACGTAGATCCACGCCCCCCTCTTTCGCAAACGTTTTTTCTGAGAATCTTTCGCGAAACGTCGTGTTGGCGTGAAAACTGGCAACGTAGCGGGATTTCCCAGGAGTCAGCGTCGGGATGCTTCGCGGGCCCATCGGCCGGACCGACCGCGCGGCCTTAGTGCCGAGGCCCCTCGGAGACCCGAAGTTTATGACACCCGCGGGCGCTATTGAACCTATCGAAACGAAAATTCTAAAACACAATCTTTACTGGGCAGATGGCCGAAAATATGAAAAGACAGTTTCCTCACAAATAGCTTTACTAGCGCACGTGTCCCAAACTTCGCTAAGCATTTGCACGCCAAATGTTTTATTGGCGGTACCGTTAGCCGCTACACTACAATAAGAGATGTCGCGATTACTGTACTACAGAATGTTCAGCGTTCTAACAATATGAAAACTGTCTTGAATAATGGTGTAACAATTTTTACGAGTGCAGAGGATGAAACGTTTTGAAGCGGCGTTGTAGATGTCGGGGAAACAAAGTTCCCAAAGTGAAGCGATCGTGTAACAACCATCTAGAGGACAACCATAATTTCAAATCCTTAGAACCAAAGGATTAATTAAATCCTAAGTGATCCATAGAACGTAGCCTATCGTTACGCATACTCTCGCATACTCCAGCAACGCAGCTCGAGAACATTGCGATACCAATGTCGTAAAATCCACAGCTTGTTCCATTAAAATTGATCGCTAGAATGATCGAAGCAATCGGCACGTTAGGTTCGCGGCTTCTCAGAAATATTGCAGAAATTTATAACAGCGATACCGCGGTGTAAAAAGGAACGCTGCGAAACCGAAGCGAACAGCTGCTGCTTCGATCCACTTTCGATGAAACACGGTCGGCAGCGGTTGTTCGTTCCTTTTACCTCGTGCCAGGTTAATTCCAGTGGCTCCAACCGTGGAGCGCTAAGGCAATCGCGTTGAAAACTTCTCTCGACAAAGCAACGTGCCTGGTAGTCGGCCCTGTCTCCGGCAATTTCGTGAAAACGTTTTCCAACCGACTACCCGGCGCTAGACCCCGGGATCGCGGGACAGGAAGGAAGCGAGCGACAGGTTGCGAGTGATAATGACGCGTCGTCCATTATATCTCGATCCAATATATCGTGCCTGGGACAGAATGGAGAGGAAAGCCCGCTCGCAGAAATAGGCGGAAGACGCGGCAACGGGGGCGATTCCGCGAATCGAGCCACCTTTGTTACCGTCCTTTGACATCCGTTGATGGAGAACCCGGGAGAGTTCTAGCCTTGTATCTAGGAGATCCCCCCGGAGTAGTAGTGCTCTGTTAGACGAATCAGATGGGTGAACACCGAGGGGTGGAAAGGTCTAGGGGTTGGCTGCGGGGGGAAGGGAAAGTTTCTGTGACTTTTCGACCAGGTTCTTCGCTCGCGACTGAAGGCAGCTTCAGGGGGTAGGGGCTCGAAAAAAGGGGAAGGGTAGGAGCACGCGCAGCTCAAAGGCGTTAACCATCCTCCGGAAAGGATGGAAAAGGCGGAAGGGTGGTACCCACCAGGATATCGACGAAAGACCTCACCGTGAGGTTTCCTCCTCTCGAAACGAGACGTAATAACGATTCCCCCGTTGCCTCTTGGCCCTTTCCCTCTCCTCTCTCTCTCTCTCTCTCTCTCTCTCTCTCTCTCTCTCTCTCTTTCTTCGTTCTCTTTGGCCTTTCCGCTCTCCGTCTCGACACGCTTCGTCTTTCTTCTTCGTTCCTCTTGTATTCGCGGAGACTCCGGCTTGCAATAACCGGCACACTCGACGGTGTCTCCATTAGCCGCGTCGAACGACGAGCCACCTTGCATTCGTGCGTCGTTTCACGGAACAGGAAGACACTCCGTAGGAGGTATTGTTGAGTTTTACGAGGCGGCCAACGCGGGGAAAGTGGCGGGTATCCTGGGAAATGACGCGGAGTCACGCCGCCGCTCCGATGGGATAAATAGAGGGGTGAGATCGTCTTCGCTCGGGAACGGACGAACCGCGGATTGAAATTCGTTGTTCGAGCGGACCACCCGTAGCCGTTCCGCGGATCAGCCGAGCGATAATCTCCCGGAATGTATCGATACTCGATGCCGCTCTGCTTTCCTCGTTGCTTGCCGTCTATCCGATTCTCGCCCTCGTCATAGCTGCTCATCCCATCGAGGATGCTTTAATTCCTATCGATTATATCATTGTACCCGGTGTCGTAATCCAGTTTACGGCACTGGAACATTATTTAGAAATGGTGTCTTGAAATTTCGGTCCTGTGGAAGTCACTGACAATAGATTTCAGCGACGACAGACAACAGTCTTCGTTCATTCACCGATGATATTACCAATCATCAGACTGCGGATGTTTTTATGCAAATTTTATATATGTTCGTATATGGAAAATATATGCAAAATATATGCAAAAGATATACGGAATAGGACAACAAAATTTTATGAAATTAATACAGTATAATATAATAAAATAGTTGTATATTTTATAATACTTGTAATTTGCATGAGAATATGTAATAATCATTCTTTCCATGTTTGCAATTGTTAATTCGTGCCTTTTATCGGATAAAATTAATTTATATACGGGAGTATATTTATGTATATTCATATATGGAAAATATATGCAAAAAAATATACGAAATGTGAAAACAAAATTTTATGAAATTATTACAGTATAATATAATAAAATAGTTGTATATTTTATAATACTTGTAATTTGCATGAGAATATGTAATAATCATTCTTTCCATGTTTGCAATTGTTAATTCGTGCCTTTTATCGGATAAAATTAATTTATATACAGGAGTATATTTATGTATGTTCATATATGGAAAATATATATGCAAAAAAATATACGAAATATGAGAACAAAATTTTATGAAATGATTACAGTATAATATAATAAATTAGTTGTATATTTTATACTACTTGTAATTTCCATGAGAATATGTAATAATCATTCTTTTCATGTTTGCCATTGTTAATTCGTGCCTTTTATCAGATACAATTATTTTTGTATCTACAGTTAATATAGATACATTATTTACAATTAGATTTCACGCTGACGTTATTATTTCTTATTTCGTTACAATATTTAACAGCATAGAAATATCATCTTGAATAAATGCCAAATTGCCAAGAAGAGTTGCATTTTTGATAATTTTATCCATACTTGAGCGACGAAATTATTTGTCCATTTAAAAAATTAATGCTCGCGATAATAGATCGAGTGTACCAAATTTCTTCATGGTCTGCGAAATACGGTGAACATTGAAAGAATAACTTGTTTTAAATCTTAACCTCGAACTTTTCATTTTCTTTGTTTGAAACGGTATGTTGATCGTTAAGTTGAGTTGTAAATTGTAGATCTGAAACGGATTATCTCTAGATACATATGCTAGACGAACAATGTTTTAGATCAAATTAATTCGTTCTAGCATGTCTCACTATAGTTTATTCGTGCCAGCGAAGAAACGTCGGTTATACTAACGGATACAATAACTCTCCGCCCACTTCGATCATTCCAGGTAACTAGAACTATTGTGATCGTTGATATATCTCAAACCTATTCTCCTGAACAACAGGAAGTAACAGGAATTATAGATATAAAAAAAAGTAGGCGAAGAAACAAAAGTGTAGGTCATTGTTAGATTCGTGTACGGTCTTATATGGGTTCGCTTTCACTTTACATTAATTACTGTAACATGTAGTGTCTGGCTAGATAGAGGATCTTAATTTATGCGATAAATATATTACCTTGAGTAATCTTCGAAGGAACATGTTCGAATGTTCATATAAATATTATACATATCAACATACTTTCTTACAACTATGTGAAGAATACATATTCATGAAATATTCAGATACTTTTATCAAAATTAGACTTCTCATGCCATCCTGCTGTGTGTCCCTTTTATTTTCGTACTCCATTCCATCCTTGTCGTTTCAATCAATCTTACATATTTTAATGCAATATTCTCGCATACAAAAGTATTAGATAAATATCTAGAAAAGGGGACCCAGCTCCGATCGCGTTGCCCTTGAAATATGTTGTCAAGGTCAACATTCTGAACAACTTTTTCCTATACATATACCCGTCGCTCGGTCTTAGTTTCCGTGGTATTTACAAAAGAACTCTAAATAAATCAAGATTACGAATACAGTGTATTCTGCAAGTTTTAATGGAGAATACTCAAAAATATAATATTGAAAATTTATGACCTCATCGATTTGAAGTTCGTTAGTATTAGGTCTGGGTTAATTCTGAATTAGGTTTGGGTTAGTTCTGGATTAGATCTGGGCCGTTAGATCGGCCCGACAATACATATGTACAGAAATCCATGAGAAATGCGGAACATTGTAAGCGTAGTCAGTGATGGGAATGTCGGCGCTTTTCACGCGCATGCGCGGCGATTTTAGCCTCAGTCAAGCACGAAAATCGGGTACCTTGGTCGTCCCGCTAATTTCGCAAAATTTATTATGATTTGATTTTGAAAAATGAATGTACAACATGTGTACGCATGCATATATGTAATATATACATACGTACATAGAATATATAATATATAAATGTAGGATCTCAGGAAAAAGGAAGGCACCGCGCGCCGGGAATCGAACCCAGGCCCTCGCGGTGGTAGCCGATCGACTAACGCGCTCACCCACGGAACCCCCCCCCCTTCTTCCTAATTTCCTACGGTATTTGTAGTCTGGGGGGTCCTAATCCCACATAAATATATAATATTTATGTATCTATGTACAATATAATATAACTTACTCTTCTTCATCATCTTGGGAACAAGGAAGGGAAGAGTACTAAAATAACTTTAAACGAAATATATAATACCCACTACTTTCGCCCCAATAGTGATCCACAAACTTCGGAGGTAGCCCCGGTGCTGCCGAAAGTCGCGCATGCGCGTGAATAGCGCCAACATTCCCATCACTGCTGACGGCTGGCACTCCACCCCCCCCCCCCACCCCCAGCGACCTAACCCCAAACCAACTTGGACTACACCTTCATTTTGAGATTCTGTATATAATTGTGTACATCAGAGTTGGACAATTTTGTCTCAATTGAGGCAAAACATTCCCCACCGTAGCGCTAACTGTCCCCTTCCAGCAAGCGCCGTAAGGTGGGGCAACGAAGACACGAGATATCAGCGAACGCGACGACCATGCGCGCTGTATGAAAAAGAGGTTGGTGGGGGAAGCAAGCGTTTGAGGAGCTCCAACCGTGCCCAGGCATGGTGTACATTTTAATTACCGTTCAGCTGGTAGGGGAATAAAGTGTACTTGTAATCCAAATTTAACGAAAGTTTGACTCGTCTGTGTATATTTTCTCTTTCTTTGGTCCCGGAGACCGAACAAGTTATGGCGCTCTTCAATAGGTCCCGTTGGAAACGTGAACCTAGGAACTTTTTTTTCAAAATGTCGAATTAACCCTGTTGTGTCAGCTTTTTTGCAATTATCTCCAAAACTAAGACCGAGCGACGGGTATATGTATAGGAAAAAGTTGTTCAGAATGTTGACCTTGAGAACATATTTCAAGGACAACGCGATCGGAGCTGGATCGCATTTTCTATATATTTACCAAGTATTAAATTGTAAGAATTTATTAGAGCTTATATTATTAACACTAGACCTACCAATACCGTTGAAATGACCGGTTTCAAAATTTTAATTTTAAAATTACCGAAATTCCAAGTAATAGATATACAAATGTCTTCACTCAAGCTTATGTTGAAACAAAAATTGTACAAACTCTAAATAAATACAATCTTTTAATTTTTATAAGTCAATACATGCTAGTTGCGTTTAATGCTCGGTAGGTTAACCCTTTGGACTCGAAGCATTTTTAATTCGAAAATCAAGATATTTCTTTGAGTATCTTTTTTACATTATGCACCTGGACGTGAACCTGCTTTCTCACAGTTGAATTTGTAGCAATTTATAGAACAGAGACGAATTTAATAATATGAAAACTGTTTTGAATAATACTATGGAAAATTTTTACCAGTGACTCAGAGTCATCGTTCGATTGCAAACGGTTAATATTACTCATTCTACATGGGATGGATATTATTTATAGAACGCAACAGTGATTACAACAATTGAAATTCCATTTCGAGCCACACACGCAGTCTTTCCCTCCGTATCAGCTTGACAAGACCAAGCCACAATAAAATTGAACGCACCACTCTCTTTGGATGCACGCAGCTCGAGCCTAGAACAGAGTTAGCAGGCACACAGTGTAATCCATCAGAAAATGTTATTGTGCACAGCCATCCACCCTTTATGCTCATCCGCTATGCATCAATTTTTCGCATCTTGCTCGGCATAGTCGTGACAAAAGGCAGCGTTGCACGTACGAGCACAATGCCGTTGCCCATCGAATCTATGAGCCGCCTAATTGTTGAAAAGGATAAAGAACCGGACGAGGTACAATCGGGGGGGGGGGGCAGATACGGTTCTCGTTATCGCGCATGAAATTGTATTTTTGAGGAGGGTGTCATCGATTAGTCGTGTGGCGTAACGCCGCGCGTAAGGTATATCTTTCACTGTCATCAAGGCCCGATTGCCAGCGGATCCCGAAGTTTATCGGGGGTTGCATTTATCAACGGCGCATGCTAGAAGGTACTATAATTGTTTGGCCGGTCGAGTGTCATTGCGATAGGGACCGGTCAACGAAGTTCGTGATTGGAATGACCGCGGTCTGCAGATCGAAGGGAAGATTAATTCGCTTTATTGTCAGCGTGCAAATGCGACCGCGTACAAAAGGGAACGATGAGCGGGGCGAATTGGTATGTATTGAATTACCGTGTTCCTTATTATACGCTTGAATTCGTGCGAATCCTTCGACGCGGAACGCCGAACCGAACCGCACCGCACCCCGCCGCACCGTGGGCGCACGCTCCCGGCCGCGAGTTCTTTCATTTACATAGCAATGACTAATTGAAAAATTTATAAACGCATTTCAATGACAATGCGAGCCTTCCGACCAGTCACCCGGTTATCATCCCTGGGGATGGTCACGTGACACCGAGTTCTAGTTCCGCGATATCGAAATTGCTAGGGAGAGATTAAAAAATTGAATATTCTATTTCGGCGAGCTGTAGCCCGTGAAATGTTCCAACCCTTCTCTCTTTTTTCTAACGAGAATTCCGAATGACATTTGCAAAAGTACGAAGTTAACCAACGGGATTTCGGTTTTATAGTGACTCGTTGCGATATTTGCGATGGTTAACTTTTGTGATGCGATATCTCGCAAGTATAAGTATCGTACACATACAAAATAAAACCATATGAAAATTTGTGATTAATTGTGTTTATTTATAGACTCTTACAGTTTAATAATGAATAGACTGCGGATGTTTATGCACATGCATACTTTTTATATAGAACAGGTAGATCAATGGGACCTGGATAGAAATTTAGATCGTGATTAGGTAATTCCAAAAAAATATAGCTTTTCTTTTGTATATTTTCAATAATGCATATTCTTTAGTATTGTGCATATTTTTTGTACATTTCTCATCTTGTATGTATATTTTTTTCACTGCGCACATGTAATTAAACCTGATATCTCATACAATTTGAATACAAGTTGAATTTTTAACAATTTATAGAAAAGAGACGAATTTAATAATATGAAAACTGTTTTGATTAATGGTATGGCAATTGTTACTGTTGACTCGGAGTCACCATGCGAGTGCAAAGGGTTAAGTAATTGTGAAAGTATAGTTTGATTTCCTCATGCACAGCGCTGCAAACATTTTTATTGCATCGTACGATATTTATCAAGCACGCAACCGCTCGTTCAACTCCTAGTATTTCGAATTTGATTAAAACTGATGTTGATTATACAAAAGTGTGTAATTTGATGAAGCCTGAGTAAAATAAGTTTAGTGGAAATTAATTTGTCAATCGTATGATTATAATAAATAGCGCTGAGTGTGTAAATTTGAAGACAATGTAATTAATATTTTCAGTATTGCTGTGTTGCTTGTATTCAAGAAAACCAAGCTGGATATTTGTTGAGCGCAATAGATTCTCTTTCTTAATATGGTTAGAAGATTGAAAATAATATAACGGTATAACAAAATAATGTAACATAACAAATAATATAACCGCGGCGTGTTTATCGAGACGTTGCCGTAATGCCGTGATGGACAACCCCTAAGGAAATAATTGAAGAGAGGGGGTTGTCAAGGGTATGTTGGCCATGGAACAGCAGAAACAGAGAGAGATTCGACCAGTGTCGCCAGATCCACCCAAAACTGGGTTTCTCTCCTCCTTTTCCCCTTCCACTATCCCACTCCACTGCGTGTTGCGTGTTGCGTCCCCGTCGCGCATGCGTAACACGTACTCTGGTCATCAGAGAGGTGGTAAACTGTATTCCCCTCGATTTAGCCGATCTGGCAACACTGGATTCGACCGCCGCGCCGAACAGATCGATCGTACAGAACTAATAAACTTATACATTTGTAGAAAGCCATATGAGTTGTAAATAAAGATTATAAATAAATATTTAACGATGCCGCGGCGGACGACGCGAAGTGCAAAATAAAAGTCGCAAAAGTATTTCCGAAATCTTCTAATGTATTTAATGTTTTAAATTACGCTTACTCATTTTTGTCATAAATCCATACAATCCGCTGTTTATTTATAAATCTTTATTTGTATCGGTATTATCACTCTATAGTGCAATGTTTAGTACTTTATACGGAATAGCGAGAATAATTTCGTGCTCATCGCATTTTCTCCAGCTCGTTATAAGACAGACGAGCGAAGAAACGTCTGCAGGTGTGCGTTTAATTTCGAAAAAAAAAAAAAATAATAAAACAGAACGTTCCCATTCTTCCCGTTTTTCATCGACGAAGGTGAATCAATCGAGCGTTAAGATCGAAACAATTGCATCTCGTAAGTAGTATATCCTGCCAGCACGGCAGCCCGTCGATGCACCAGAAATTATCCCTCGTTTCCGGTGGTAGAACCATTGGAATATTACCAGCTGCGCCCAACGGTCGAACAATCGTTAATTAAATTCCTGGTAACGGTTATTCGACTGCCGTATAATAATTTTCGTATCCGAAACTGTACGAGTCCATTTGTCGGTGGCGCAAAATAAAATATTTTTCCTACCACCATTAAAAACGAAAGAGTTTCTCTTTTGTTTTCTATGGGTCGAACGGTTTTACATTTTCTGTCTGGTCGAATGAAAAATGAAACCATATATCACTTCTGTAATGATTCATCATAATCTAACTAGCTGGTAAATGGCAATAAATCATTGCCAGAGGATCTTATGAATTTATAACAAAAATGAGTAGATCAAATGGGAAACAGTAACGACATTCAAAGAGTTTAAAGATTCTATTGTAGTAGTTCCTACTTATTGTGATTATAAAGTTAAGAAATATACTGTGATTATTTTGTGAAAATATTAATATAACAGAGTATATATGCTTCTATTGTTGCCCTCGGGGTTACAATTACAATTACAATTCTCACACATCCTTAACCGTTCGCTGCCCCACCCCCCCTCCCCACGCCCCCACTCTCTTCTCTTAACCTTAACTTGGCTTACAACTACCTTACTTGCTACTGTTTTACAAACTATTTCTTATCCTAAACTTAACATTACTCTTAAACCTAAATTTTCTTGTTTCTCTCTCTCTCTCCTCTCCCCCCACCCTCTGTCTCTCTCTCTCTCTGTCCCTAGACACCCCCACCTCTCCCTATCCAAGGACCCCTCTTCCGGTCGCTCATCATCCCCTCCAATCTTTGCTAACTCATTCCAATAATAATAATAATATAACAATATACCTAGACTCATTTTAAAGCTTGAAGCTTCCACTTTTATAGTACATTGTTTATTTTTGTCTAAGATGTTTTTTCATGATACAGCGACTGGGAAACTGAAGACACCTTTTTTGTAGAAAATGTTACAAATTGAAACATTTCTAAAAATATTAGAAAATTTGTTGTCACTGTTACTCAATGATAAAAAAGCTCAAAAATAGAAATGCCGGTCTCATAAATGAAGAAAGTGAACAACCAAAAAACTTCACCGTAGTAGCACTCGTCATTTGTTGACGAAATATGATGATTACAATGGTGCTTTTTTTAATCAATAAGTTTTATTTAAGGGAAAGTTATGTTTGTTTAACACTAAACCTACCGACCATTAAACGTGATTACTATGTGCTCCCTTATAAAAAATGGCACAATTGAATTTTTGTTTAGTTTTTGTGCCATTTTTATCAGAATTTGTACTTGAATAAAAATGTGTGCATAACCATTTCCAGTGGAACCATCTTTATAACTTCAATAATATTGTAAAATAAAAAATCTGAAAGCTGTCACTGTTATGAATCCGACATTTCATAACAGTGACTTTAACCTAATACTAAAACAGAAGTTATTTATGACAGAAGCTACTATAAATGTTTCTAAACTGAATAAGCAATTTCCACTAGCATTTGCGAAAAATCGTGGTATCAACCGAATGAAAATCTGAACTCCCGCGGAAATGAAGTTTAAAAATCGCGGAAAGTTCCTACTTCTTTAACGCGGGAAACTAACGCTCGTAAAAAAGCACGGTGTCCGCGACGTGTCCCATTCTCACCAATTGCAGCGCAGAACTTACCAAGCAAGTTTTGTAATAAACGAAAATCTGAAAGAGCTATGAATTACCATTGCGCGCGCAATAAGCAGTTTGCGTCAGTTTACGCGACCCGGAACAGTTTATTGCAACAACCGTCATATTCGTGCAAACAATTTTCCGGGTTTTGTCGAGAATTTTTATATTTTTGATTATTGTCGGGCGATGCGCCGTCCTGTAAATGAATCTAGGAAGATTGAAATGTTGTTCTTCTCCTATAACCTCATTATGTGTAACCTTTTGTTTGAGAAGTTTTAATTGTTACATAGAAAATCCAGAAAAAAGTTGAACTTCAATATCAGTTTATTGTAAATTGTAAACTGCGGATGTTTAAATAAAATATTAATAGATAAAATATAAAAGAATAGAACAATTGCAGAACTTAACCTCTTAAATGGCTATGACGGATATAATCGTCATCACTATACCATGTATTACAGAATGCCCTTGACGTAATTAAAATATAATGTAAAACACTATGCCCAAGTCGAACATATTCGTCTGCGTGCAATAATAATAATAATTGTTTACTTTATTTGTAACGCTATGCCTAGACGAGACCATTTTTTTAAATAATGCCTATGACAAAGAAACTTTGCATAACCAAACGTACCACTTAAGAGGTTAAAGACTATCGGTTTATTGGCATCACATTATTAAAATTATTAAAGCAAGAAACAAATGTTTAGTTCCAGTGCCGTACAATTAATGAAGACAAATTTTATTTTGCATAAAGATCTACAGTCTAGCAATGGTATAACAATCGAATACAATATCTAGATACATTTCGCACTGTAAAAATAAAAATTAAATTACAAGTTACAATGTACGACAGCGATGGGCATTTTTGTCTCAATTGAGACGAAACCATCCCCACCGCGCCCACTGCCCCCCCCCCCCATCATCCGCCGTTACCATAGAGGAAGGAAGTGCTTCGCCCGTTGCGAACAGTGCGCAGGCCTCGCGCATGAAAGTGGTGGGAGAAGCAGGCGTTTGAGAGGCCCCTACCGTCCCCATCCCTGACGTACGACTTATTTGCTTTTGAATATTTTTTTAATCGGTTTTTGCCCATCGCTGGGCACGAGATCGATGCAGGTTGAACGATGCAATGACCAGCAACCCTTTGCGAGGGAATTCTTGGTCGATCGCGTCTTCGTCGCCCTCGGAGAATCGAATCGCGGGCGCCGAGGGAGAGGCGCAACAATTGATTCGACCGACGAAGACATTTCCATTGTTTTGTTTTTTCTGGCAGGCCGAAGTGAAATCGAATCAAGCCCGTAATCGTCGTCCCCAAACAATGACGCGACGTCGGGAACACACGCGTTCACAGACCTCCGGCTGCCGTACAGTCCCCGTTCTACCCTTGTTCCACCATGACCACGGGGTGTACAACCCCTCGGGGCAGC
Source organism: Sphecodes monilicornis (assembly GCA_913789915.3). Lineage (NCBI taxonomy): Eukaryota > Metazoa > Arthropoda > Insecta > Hymenoptera > Halictidae > Sphecodes > Sphecodes monilicornis. The sequence continues at coordinate 24,481,276 of OU565287.1, forward strand.
CGCTCTGCACGGTGTGCCCTCGAGCCAACCCCTAGGGCTGCCGCGCCGGCCTTTCCGAATATCGATTTCTGTTGGACACCACTGCGAGCTGCCGATGGAAAATGTTATCGACGGAACTCTCGTCTGCGCGAAGCGATACCTAAATCCGATATAATCGCTGGACAAGTTGATCCCGACAAACAGGATACTTTCGGATGTCGGATCTTAGACGATTACCGGATATCGCCTTTTCGGGAATTAGGCTCAACGTTTCCTGCATCAGGAAGTCTTTCTAGTTTATTTTTGCAATTACGTTCGTCGGACGTGCCATATTGGTAACGGCCAGAGCTGGGTAAAATTCTATTTCACATAATAAATTGTAAATAGTCTCTTTCATTTGAAATCACACGTGAACTCTTAAAAATAAAATATTTAATTTGCTAGACAAAGTTTTTAAAATATATAGTATTTTATTCGAAGAATTCTCACAACAGTGAGAATTGTATTTGAGGGGGTGATTCTATATGAGAAAATAATGGAAATGTATAAATTTTTTATATATTTTTGATTTAATTAATTTTTATTAAATAATATAAATTTTTTCATTCGACGCTATGTTTTCGAGAAAACTGAAAATATCATGGCTTTTCACATTCTAATATTATACGTTTTCTCCATCTATTTTCATCGTTTCGTTTAACTCTCCATTTTCCATTTCAGGAGTAGCAAAATTGAAGTGGATTTTTATTTTCTTAAGTATCTTCTTAAAACAACGCTGAAAAAAAGCTATCCGTACGAAAGTTTCTTATTTTTCACGATCTAATAAAAAACTGTGAAGAGAAATGTAGATTTCTATTTGAAACAAGAAATTTGATCTTTAAATGAAAATTGTTTCACAAAGTTTTAGATTTAAAGTTTTGAAATGGACTTCGTGTATAAATATAAATCTGGAGCTTCAATGTTGAAAATTGTGTCATTTATGAAAAATGTGCATTGTCACTACATATTCAGTGTGAGAAAGGGGTTGCGCGACACTTTTTACAAGAACACAAATGATTGTTGGAAAAAATATAAAAACGTGCACCCATTTGCTCGACCGACGGTTAAAAGGGACGCATGAAAATGGGGAAAGAATTATGACAAAAGAGCTCGCGGGAAAACTCAGAATATGCAGCGCAGTCGGAAAGGGTGCAAGTACGTACAAAAGTTCGTAAGGACCTGGCGGATAAACACACGTTGAGGGTGGTAGTCAGACTTACACGAGTCCTTCGAAGAAAATATTTTAACGCCTTAATGTACAAATTAATTGGAATTCGATGCAACCGAAAGACTATTTATTATTTTACCCCTTGTTGAAACGCGCAAAACAATATAATGTGTAGTACACAACAGATGTCGCGATTATACAATAATGATACGGAAGATTTCTACAAATCGTTTTTCAAATTTAAATAATTATAAAATAGAAAACCGGTCATTTCGACCGTGGTAGGTTGAGTGTTAAGGATAGTCACAAGATGGAGAGAGAAAGAATAAGATTTGTAGAAAACATGAAGGTATAACGATCAAGCAATGAGATTTGTTGAATGAATTGCCTGGTCGTCGAATGTGTACGATGTAGCATGTCCATGCGCAAGGATGCGGCGGTAGACTTAACCCAGACCGTGGTCTTTTCAGAGTGAAAAGAAATTACGCTCAAATAAAACGAAAATTTTGTTCCGCGAAAATGTATTGTTTGTTGAGGTTTCAGTCCCTAAATAAGTAAATATAATATCATATAAACGAGGTTTATGTCTTGGACCAGGAAGTTCCAACCACCGCAGCTATTCGAGGCACCTTCCCCGCTTAGCTTCTCCCCCCACTCTTAGGCTTCGTCGTCATAATGTATAGTAGTGGGAAGCTCGCATCATGAGAGCCACACGGCGCACGCAGCACTCACTAACCCTACAGCCGTACGTAGTACAGTAACCTCGCGATCTAAGTCCAACGGAACATTGCGATCTATGTCCCTTGGCCTACTCCTTCCACTGCGGGGTATCCCCGGAAGGGCCGCGAATCTGATCCTGGATCGGGTATATCGGTGTGAATCACTACTAATCCAATTACAAAACTTCTTTATTTTTTATTATTTTTTCATGGTACTTTCACCAACATATTCGTGGCAGTTTTCTAATAAAAATGATACCAAATATGATATAATTCCGATGATATTTACTTGTGTAATGAACGATGGAAGATTTTTATTGCCGTTATATTATACGAACACGCGGGCCTTTCGTGGCGGCTACTTCCTATGCTCCTCAACAGAGGGACAGTACGACCGTGGTAGGTTGAGTGTTAAGGATAGTCACAAGATGGAGAGAGAAAGAGAAAGATTTGTAGAAAACATGAAGGTATAACGAACAAGCAATGAGATTTGTCGAATGAATTGCCTGGTCGTCGAATGTGTACGATGTAGCATGTCCATGCGCAAGGATGCGGCGGTAGACTGAACCCAGACCGTGGTCGGCATCCAAGGTATTCTATTTCGCATGATTCATCCGGCGACTGCGTGCAATCATCGTTTGCTATTCATGTCATTGCGCAATGGTAGTTGCACCCCAGTTTATTAGTCCGCCACGGGGCACGTCGGGCGCAGCCACCGCGGGAAGATCTCGTTCGTTCCTTTCGATCGCGTTAGATCGAGCCCCCCGGTGTCGAGCTGCAGCCCGCTCCGGGACCGCACTAAATAGCGGCGTGGCTTATGGTATCAGGCGTTGATTTAGCGCCGTCCGTAGCAGAGTTCTTAAAGGCTATATTAGATCCAGTAATCCCCACTCGTAATAAATGTCAACGCGAAAGATTGCCACCGACCAATCGCTGCGAAACTCGGCTCGTTGCCGGGGGTCACGTGGCCCGCACCACGGGATTAGCCGGGAGGTTCGTTCGGTCCGCGTTGAACGTCGGGATTTATAAGTTCGAAGTCGTTGCTCGTGCCTATCAAACCGATCCGATGGACCACGAGCTGCTGCTCGTTCTCTCTCTCCCCCCCCCCTCCTCTCCCCTCTTTGTCTCCATTTCTCTAGCTTTCTTCGCAGACGATCGAGATTTATCGAGTTTATGTTAACGACCCGAGATCCTGGTGAGCGACACAGACTCGATCTCCGCAGGGCGGCCGATCCTCTCGCGACGAGGCGAGAGGATTTTTGGGAAAGCCGCTTCTTTGTCGGGCGTCTCATGAATTTCTAATCCTTTGGGCGCGCTCCTCTTTTCACACGGCCCCGGCTAGAGAGGGCTTTGCGAACCCCTCGTTGCTGTCTCCACTGGCTTTTTAGGTGGCGCTCGACTCCCGGGGAATTGGGAACTTTCGAACCGTAATCGCATATTTAAACGCGCGGGTAAATGTTTTCGAGGGCCGCCGGCTCCGACGATAGAGACTCCGTCGCCCGTTGACCCTTTTTGTTTTCTTAATTTCGTGTTTAAATGACCGATTCCCTGCGGGCCGCCATGGCTTTGTAGAGTTTGGCTGTTTTAATTAAGCCCGCGTCGATTAAAACGCGGCGAGAGATCCTCCAGCGAGTCGAGTTTCTTCTCGCTCGTATGTGGGTCGCCATCATCCCCAGCGGTGTGATATCATTGACTGTAATTAATTAACAAATCTATATTCCGGTTCTATATCATCGTTATTATTTAACCATCAGGTTACCGAGTCTCGTCTGCTAACGCGATTCTAGGTGAGATACTGCGTATGTACCATGCAACTTTAGTAAATTAAACTGTTTCCGACGAAGTATTTGCGTTTAATTTGGATTAATACAACATTGCATATCAATTTTGGAGAATGTAACGTATTATACCTGAACATACATCCACGGAAACAAATCAAACAAAATGAGAAAAGCTAAATATTATTTTGTTCATCAATTTAGCAATATCAAACATCAATTAATACATCGCATGTGATTGAATTTGTCTCGATTAACATTTTAATATGATAGTTTGATTTACCCTTATACGAAAAGTATTGGATAATAACTAGACTGCGGATCTTTATGCGATACAAAAATTGTTTGACAAAAGACGTTCGTAAGGAGTATGTTGATATTCTCAAATTCTATTAATATTTCTACCGTTTCCAACTACACTCACCCAATGTCACAATTTTTGTCATAAATGTATAAATGTCGCAATCTAATAATAACTTTGTTCTGCATATAATCTCAATTTCCAAGAGACAAACTGCTGAAAGTTACAACAAATCGCTGGCAATGTTATAACGGAAACCAGACGGGTTTCTAACATCAAAACTTTAAAAGAGCGAAAGAGTGAAAAGAAATGACGCCCAAATAAAACGAAAATTTTGTTCCGCGAAAATGTATTGTTTGTTGAGGTTTTAGTCCCTGAATATGTAAATATAATATCATATAAACGAGGTTTATGTCTTAGACCAGGCAGTTTCAACCAGTAGCTCCGCAGCTATTCGAGGCACCTTCCCCGCTTAGCTTCTCCCCCCACTCTTAGGCTTCATCGTTATAATGTATAGTAGTGGGAAGCTCCCACCATGAGAGCCACGCGGCGCGCACAGCACTCACTAAGTCTACGGCCGTACGTAGTACAGTAACCTCGCGATCTAAGTCCAACGGAACATTGCAGTCTGATCCGCCTATGGTGAGCTAATACCCAATATTAACCCTTTGCACTCGGTGTTATTTTAATTAAAAAAATCAAACATTTCTTTCGACCTAAAATATTTCCATTGCTCATGATTGTTTTCATGTTCCGCATATGAAACTGCATACAATACCTCGTACAATACATGAATATTTACTAATTTATTAAATAAGAACAAATGTTATAATATAAACAATATTTTGAATATTGGCACAGCAATTTTTAGAGGCGCCTCAGAGTCGCCATTCGAGTGCTAAGGGTTAATACCCCAGAGCAGCGCTCTTTTGTTTCTTCCCTACGAATCGAATCTCTAGCGCAGCATTTTCATTGTACAGAAGCGCAAGGCTAATTTCTAAGAAAATGTGATCCACTGTCTGTATCAACCTTGCATATCAGGTTACCACATCGAATCCAATAGCTTTGTATTTTCCAAGACATACGGCTCCAGGAATTGATGAGAAATAAACCAGTTACGGCCGATCAAAACAATTCTTCGATGCCGGAATTGTCGAGTTAATAAATGTTTTGTCCTCGCGCAAGGAAGCTTCGGGTGATCATCCACCGTGGAGCGAGTTTCGCAGATGTTCCGGCGGGAAGGTATGAAAATTTTAATTCGAATCCCCGCCCGGAAATTCTCGTAGGGCGCGGCACACGTGAAACGCGATAAAACGAACGCGTCTACCGTATTTGCATTCCGGCGAAGTTCGGAGCAAGGTCTCCCCGACTAAAAAATTAATAAAACTGGTCCGTGACACAGGCTGCACACCGCAGAGAGTGGGTGTCTTTGGTGTCTTTTCTTCTCCGGCTCGCTATCGGAGTTTTGCGCTGCCTGGTCGCCTACTTTCCATATCTCCTTACCGTAGGCGTGTCGCGGAACGTCAACTTTCGGAGCAGGATATCGAGGAAATTCGATCCCCGACGAGGACCGCCGGGTAACGAACAAAGTACACAGGCTATTGTGAAAATTTTAAGACGTTCACCGATATCCCTCTATACCGGTCAAAGGAATTCCTCCGTGGCGAACTTTTCCGGATCGGCCATTGACCCAGCGATGGCTCTCTATGCTTGCGTATGTCATGAACAAATTAATAATAAAAGCGACCGAAATATCATTTATATTGTGTGCAGACGCTACTCAACATTGATCACTTACCGTTAGCGTCGGACGTAGACAAAGATGGCGAGTGAACAAAACATAAACAACAGTTTACAATTTGCTATAGTATAATTAGCATTAACCCTTTGCGGACGAGTGTCGGCAAATAGCCGCCCAAGCAATTTTCCCATTCTGCAACTGCTAATAATTTTTAAAGAAATTATTACTCTCAAAATATATCAAATTAAATTTTTACCAAACACAACACTTGCTCCTTCATTTAATTCTTATGCGTAGCTTTCAGTACTCCATTTCATTTCTCAAGGAAAATTGTACATTCGAACCGTCGATAAGTACGTTAAACATACTTCCCGTCCGCAAAGGGTTAATATTAATTTATAACGGTTTAAAGTTAATATTGGCACTTGGATGGAGGAAAATAAAATTTTAAAGAAGAGGAGGACGTTCTTGATGTTATCTTCGTGTAGATTCGACTTGAGATCATTTTTAATAGAGAATTTGGATCGTTCCAAAGAAAAACTCGGACATTCAAGTAGTATGTGTTGGATACTGTTAGTCACACCACACGTGGTACACTCCGGAGGCTTTGTTTTGTTATAAACAACAGTGTTCCGTCGCAAAATCCGATTATTTTCTTCTATCTTAGACCTTACTTTCAACGCATTTCAAATCAACTTATCAAAATCGGAATTTTCACAATTCACGTTGCATCATAACCTCTCAAAATATGTAATCATGTCTTCTGTTTCATGTGTATAGTTTCTTTCATTAATATTCGGACATTCTTAAAAAGTCGATAACTTTTTTAATATCGGACCATACAACTTTTGGACTTTTTTGAGAAGTTAGAATAATTAGTTTACGACATGACGTGAGAAAGAAATTTTGGAACGATTGCAGAGAAAATACTAAAGATTGTATTTTAAAATTTTTGTAGATCTGTATCAATTATGTTCATTCTGAAAATTTCATCAAAATCGGATGATGTGTGAAAAACAGTGACAGGCATCGAAAGACGTAAAAATCCTTCGATTTATTACAGTTTATGTCAGACCGAAAATGGAGAAAAACTGCAATTATCACCGTTTTTAAACGGTTGTAGCTCATTGCAACGTTTACCGATTTTGGAGAAATTTTCAGAGTGTATACAGTTCACACAGACCTACAAAACGTATTGGTAAAACTTTCAACATAGACCCACATTAAACAGTTGTAAAGAACAACTTTTAGTATTTTCTTTGCAATTCCGACCAATTACAATTTTCTTAACTTTTTTGCGTCATGTAGTAAACTAATTGTTCTAACTTTTCAAAAAAGTCCTTTTAAAATCTTTTTAGTAGTGTCCGAATATTAATGGTAATGCAGTGTCGCCAGAATCGACCAAAATCGGTCAATTTTTCCTCTCCTCCTTTTCCCCTTCCACTATCATGAACACACTCCAACGTCCCCCACTAAGACCGTAGACTGGTCACGTGACGTGCCGCGCGACGCGTCACGTATTACTCTGGTCATCAGAGAGGGGGTAAATTCCCCTCGATTTCCTCGACCTAGCGACACTGTGCTAGTGACTGTATATTCAAATTCCATCAATTGAAAAACATTACGAATTTTTGTTCCAACCCAATATTAATCCGCTCAGCGGTAGTTTGCAAGTAGCGTTCGCAAGTTCTCGCGCGCGGTAACACAAAATTCCGGAACACGGCGCGCCACAGTCGCGATTAAAATACTCGTCACGAACTGTTATTACAGACATTAGCGCCTAATTGAGGGCGCAGCGTTTAGGTTTAATTGCCGGCGTGCAGCCGATGTTTCGCCACCGAGGCCTCTTCCCGCTATTTTTTTTTTTATTGTCAACCGTGTTATCTGCGCGGATAGAGCTGTCTGTTTGACGAATTCCAAGTTTGCAGCTTGTTTTTCACCAAGGAACAACTCAAACCCGGATCTTTGTGGATTGTTCGGTTTGAATGCCTCCTGTTTTAGTCACTTTACGACAGTCGAACGTATCCAGGCATTTAACCTTTAGCTACACGAAATCGCTCGTTGTGCAGTGTAACCTGATTAGATATATGTATCCGGATTGTGGCGACTGTTTACACTTCATCGAATCGCAATGCGTAACGAAATTCGAAATACAGTGAAGAGCAAAAGTGTATCGTTACCATTTGAAACAGTATAACCTTGTTAACAGTAAACCTACCACCGCCGGTAAAATTTTCGAATTTTTTATTTTACAATTATTGAAGTTACAATAATGCTTCCACTGGACATGATTATGCATACTTTTTTATTCCCGGTATACATTACAGTAAAAATGGCACGAAATCTAAATAAATTCAAATGTGCCATTTTTATAAAGGAGCACAAACTAGTCACATTTAATGGACGGTAGGTTTAGTGTTAACACTTTGATCGCCGTGTCACCCATATCTGGGTGACAGAATTAGTTATACAGAATTAAAATTAATTTTTTCGTTGGTAAATTAAGCGTACGAAATTTCCTTATGATCTGAATAATTATGACCTAAACCTACCACCGCCGGTCAAATGACCGTTTTCGAATTTTTTATTTTACAATTATTGAAGTTACAAAAATGCTTCCACTGGAAATGATTATGCATACTTTTTTATTCCCGGTATACATTACAGTAAAAATGGCACGAAATCTAAATAAACTCGAATGTGCCATTTTTATAAAGGAGCACAAACTAGTGCCTCCTAGAAGTTAGCCCCCCACTTGTTGAAATAAATAATTTCAACAGTTGTGCTGAGTTGTGTTATGTTTGTGCTATATTGTTCTCGAATATTATAACAATAATATAAACAATAAGCCTAAAAATTGAGAGAAACGATTTTTTTTAGTAGCCCCCCACTTTTCATTTTTTTTCAATTGTCTCAATTGTGCTAAGTTGTGCTAGGTTGTGCTAAGATTGTGCTCGAATATTATAACAATAATATGCAAAATAAGACCAAAAATTGAGAAAAACGATTTTTTAGTAGCAATTTCAAAAAAAGTTATGCTGTTTCAAATAGTGTTGATACATTTTTGCTCTTCGCTGTATGTTCTTAATAAGAAAAGTAACGAATTCAATTCGAATGAAAAACTGCACGAGACGAAGATGAAATAGCATTATATTTTTAAAACACATACATCAACTTCTAATTTTCTCGTTAGAATCTTAAATCTCATGAAATCATGAATATTATTACCAAACTAGGATAACCAATCCAGTTAACAGTACAAAACAAACAATTTCCTTTTACCTCTTTAAAAAATAACCTCCACGCATAAATCACAGACTTCAGATGTGAAGACATCAGTTGCATAGAATTTGCATGGTCCACGAATATCACGTGATCAACCGGAGAGTCAATAAAATAAATAATTATCAATGAATACCAGGAACCAAACATTTTTACAATCGTCAATCCAGTCGCTTCACAGCCTATAAAACCACTGCTGTATAGTAATCAGCCGTTTAGAGAAACTATTACACAAACTCCTCCGACAGAAACGTTGCCGCCGTCTCGATTACCGTTTCCCGGAGTGTCCAGCGCCGAAGGTGCAAACGGAACGTCCCTAATGAATTGCTACTTATCGCGAATCACACCTCCCAGCAGTGGGAACATTTCGCGATCCCCACGGGTATTAAATTTCTCGGCGCGCCATTGAAACGCGACATTTCGCCAGAGCCTGTGTTTCGATCTCGCTGTTTTCTCGCGCGGCCTGGGCCTGGGGATCGGGACAGGTGGCCGATCGGGGAAGAAAAAAAAAAGAACCGGGAAATCTATTCGTTGAAGTCTCTCCCACGCGGAAGCGATCCTTCGGCAAGCCGGAGTCAACGTGCGTCGCTTGAACCAGTTGCGAAAGCGACTCTCTCGCCCGACGTCGTTCTCTTTAAGGCAACGAAGCTGGCCTCGAGGCGTAGGAGACGACCGGCTAAAGGGTATCGCCTCGAGACCGGCAGGGAAAGAGTCGAAACACGATGGCCGAGCGAGTATCCAGCATCGACCATACTAGACCCAGTACGGAGAAGCAACTTGTCCAAGCTCCAGGCGCGCGAGCAAAGAGGATCGAGGCAACGGAGGAAAGCCGAGGATCGAGCGCCCTGAGGAAATCGCTCGGGGACCAGTTTTTCCTCGATCCCGCGATACCGAGCCTCTCCGAGCAATTTGTTATCGAGATCGGACGCGAAGCAACTCCGTTCGACCGGTCTTCCCTCTCCCGTGCCACCGTGAATCATCGAACGCGCTTCAGAATCCGCGTATGGTCGTCGTCGTTTTATCGAATCACAGAATTGCCTCCCCAGATGTTTGCCGAAACTGTGTCACCGCGATCCTAAATGTTTATAAATGCCTTCAAAATTGACCGATCATTGATGTTCTTCGTCGAGGCGTTCCTGAATACGCGAAGTACGGTATTAACCCCGTTAGAAGCACATCGATGCTACTGGAATATTAGTTCGTTGGTTCTTTTAGCCACGATATAATTAGAATTAACCCTTTGCGGTCGTATGTCTACTCTCAGCCACCAAAGCTTTATTACCGTTCCGGTCGTATGTCTGCTCTCAGCCACCACAGCAAAGAACCATACTAATCTTATATTGTATTCATCCATGTATCAGTTTATACTTTCTCTGAACGAACCTGAATGTCTAAGGAACCTATTCACGAACCAATACGGTGCTCCTATCAATTGGAGATAACGAAACCCAGTCTAAACAAAGGTTGTCGCCCCTCATTCGCCATTCAAGACGCCGTGGCGAGTCAGTCGCCTCTCGAGCGTAAAGAAATCGACAAGTTTCGGAGATAATTTGTAGAATTCCAAATCTCGGACACGAAAACTATAGAAAGAAGGGTGAAAGAAGGTGGCCAACATTAGCAAACCAAATGTTATTATAAATTACAATATGAATATGTTGAATATGAATATGTGTCGATAAGGCTGACCAATTAGCAAGTTTATATTGCTTTATGAGAAAATCTTGCAAATGGTGGAGAAAATTTTTTTCTGGGGATCAGAAGTTTGTGCTATCAATAGCTATATCTTATACATATAAGGTGTCAGCTGGAAGAGAAAACAAGACGCCTATGTCACATTTTATGTTTGTCCGAAAATTAGTTGAACAACTTGTAAGTGATGTTCGTGATGGAGCATCTTCAAAATCAGGAATACCATCGTCCTCGGATAAAGAGGAAAGGCTTAATGGCAAATTACATATATTGCGGCACTGTCAAAACGTAAAGAGTAAAGATTGTTTTATATGTTCAAAGAGAAAAATCAAGGGCGGAAGACGCCAAACTAATTATTTTTGCGACACATGTAATCCAAAACCAGGACTTCATGTTGGAGACTGCTTTGAAGGATACCACACGATGGAGAACTATAAAATATCATTTTTACATAAAAGCATCACATTAAAACACATTATTATGTAAACATATACCTAAAGTTCACAAAAGAATTAATAGATTTTGTTTATCCTTCATAATCTTGCATATTATGTATCACCGCTCGTACAACGGAAAATAATTCCGACCAGTACGGTACCCATGTCTAAATTTAATACGACCGCAAAGGGTTAACTATATAGTATGAATAAAATCAACTATATGCATGTATGTATTTGGTTTATTTCAGCCTTACAGCCAAGAAATGTGACTTGGTTTACATTAACCTAGTGTACAAATCTATCTTATTTCACACATTCGTCCATACCTTCTCACACACTTTTTCTTTGTCTCCCTCCTTCCTACACTGACCTACTCTGGTAGTCTCCTAATTACTGCTAACCCAATCATTTCACCCTTCCCCATTCCCTAACATTTGTTCATTGGTTTGGCATATTCTTTAGTCTATTCATACTCTCTTTTTTCTCTTTCTCCTCAACTTCTCCAACCACTCTACGACATTTCTATCTTTCCTCCCACTCACTACATCCTCAATCCTGATCATTTCTCCCATTACCCTGCATCCTCTTGTCAAATGTTCTAAGCTTCCATACTTGTCCCCACATAGGTCGCATCCTCTTGCCTCGTCCCCCAGCCAATATTTGTTCCAGTTTTCTGTATTTCCGCATCTTGCACAACTCAGCACAACTGTTGAAATTATTTATTTCAACTAGTGGGGGGGGGGGGGGGAGCTAACTTCTAGGAGGTCAAACTAGTCACATTTAATGGATGGTAGGGTTAGTGTTAACACTTTGATCGCCGTGTCACCCATATCTGGGTGACAGAATTATTTATACAGAATTGAAAATTAATTTTTTCGTTGGTAAATTAAGCGTACGAAATTTCCTTATGGTCTGAATAATTATGACCTAAACCTACCACCGCCGGTCAAATGACCGTTTCCGAATTTCTTATTTTACAATTATTGAAGTTACAAAAATGCTTCCACTGGAAATGATTATGCATACTTTTTTATTCCGGTATACATTACAGTAACAATGGCACGAAATCTAAATAAATTCGAATGTGCCATTTTTATAAAGGAGCACAAACTAGTCACATTTAATGGACGGTAGGTTTAGTGTTAACCATTCGAGGATGTTTTAATTCATAAACTTCTGAAAATTTCTGAAAGTACAGTACTGCCTCGATAGATGGACTCGTACGGCTCAAATAACGAAATTAAATATATTTAACGATTTCGACTGGTTTTAGACGTTGCGACGCATCGCACCGCGTGCACAGTGGCTAAGTACAATTGGAGGGGTACTACTGTAGTAGAAGCTTCGACGGGGTTTCTCGTCAGCAAGAAACGTATTTCGTTGCCACAAGCGTCAGTTGACGAGCTCTGGGAACGCGTGACAAATCGCTCTAGCCATCGATCGGCTATCGGCGTGACGTAGGTGTCAAGTAATTGACTTCGCTATCGGTGAACGCAATTTAACGCTTCGCTGGAGACAGAGTCGATACGAGACGCCGGGATTCGCAAGACGGACGAAGCGAAGCACTTTGCGTGGGAAATCGCTTTACCGTCTCTCGATCGGCGATCCATCGCGCCACTGAACCACTGAGATTTGAACACGGGTGGTTCAACCCTTCGCGGTTCCACTGCGACTTTGATTCCGGACGGATTGCGTCCTTCCGTGTACTCGAACATGTCATGAGAAATATTGTGGCTTTTCTTTATTCAATTTATTTCACTTTCCTTTTTTTTTTCTTGCCTCTGTTGTAAGTAGACTGCGGATTTTATGCATTTATGACAAAAATGAGTGGGCGTAATTTAAAACAGTAAATACATCGGAAGAATTTAAAAATGTTATTGTATTATTTTCAGCATATTAAACATAATAAAAAAGAAAATAACTTTCTATTTCATTCCAATTTGTCGCAATTCAGGTAGCAAATTTTTATTTTGCATAAAGATCCACACAGCGCCCGCTGTAGCGGTTACGTCGCACCGAACAAAAAGACAAATTGCCGCCCCTTAATATTATATATATTTTTTAAATAAAGCAAAAATGGCGCCCCCTCAAGAATATATATACTTTTTAAATAAAGCCAAAATGGCGCCCCTAAATTTTGGCGCCCCCTTAAGAATATGTATATTTTTTAAATAAAGCCAAAGTGGCGCCCCCTTAAGAATATATATACTTTTTAAATAAAGCCAAAATGGCGCCCCTAAATTTTGGCGCCCCCTTAAGAATATGTATATTTTTTAAATAAAGCCAAAATAGCGCTCCCTTAAGAATATATATATTTTTTAAATAATGCGAAAATGGCTCCCCTAAATTTTAGCGCCCCCTTAAGAATATGTATATTTTTTAAATAAAGCCAAAATAGCGCCCCCTTAAGAATATATATATTTTTTAAATAAAGCCAAAATGGCGCCCCTCAATTTTGGCGCCCCGGACAAATGTCCGACTTGCCCGCACCTAGAGCGGGCCCTGATCCAGAGTCTTGTTATAAGTAGACTGTAGCAGGGTTACCAGCTGCGCGTCCCGCTAGGCCCCTTACCTTCCGCCCCACGCCTGTATGCGCTGCTAAGCCTGCCATTGCTTCTCCGACTCTTCCGTCTTTGTGACAGGGTAGGGAAAATAATGAGTGTGCTCTTTTGTTTCTTTCGCGCTACGCAACGCCACGGACAGCTTGGTTTGGGTAAATTTGGGACACTCGTTAGCGTCATATAAAGTACTTTACTGTATAACATTAACGCAGAATTTCTAATATATAAATAATAAATTCTATGTGTTTATCGAAATATTTAATTAAACTGTTACGTAGACGTGTGATCAAGAAAGTCACCATTTCATTAAATTAAGAAACTCAATAATAATTATTTTCAGTCTACTAAACATATTAAACAAGGAAATAACTTTCTATTTCACGTCAGTTTGTCGCAATCCAGGTGGAATGTTTTTATTTTGCATAAAGATCCACAGTCTAGTAATCAGGTACCTACTTTCAGTTTCTTTTTAGAATATATTAAATATTCTTAGACATGCTATAGGTTTCTAAATTTTTGGATAATTACAAATTGCTTTACTTTTCAGACATAAAAGGAGACTCGGAGGAACCTCCAAATCTTCGAGTGAATAATTCTTGTAAAATTCAACACTCGTGAAAATCAAGCTTCGCGGCACGTATGCTAGGATAATACAAATTTCATGAAATACTTGAAATCGCGTTATTCTTCGAATTGTAAGCTGTCCGACCGAAACGTGGACTATAAATATTATTGGAGAAAGGTTGTCGTTCGCGAAAATCGTTGAAAAGCGAAATCCATGGCCGGGTATTTGTCCCGGGCAGCTTGTGGTATGACGCCGCAACGAGGAATGTCGCTTGGATCAGTTCCAGACGTGCTTATCGTTTGATTAACCGTCTTAGCTCCCTCCACGTGTACCCACGTGCGTGATGGAAGGAACACGGGATTGCTTGGACAATATTCCCCACGAAATCCCTGTCGATTACCCGTCTAAATTCAGGAATTATCCTCCCGCCATTGTTGCCCCGAAGCACGAAGTGTGCCGGAGCTACTGTCATCTTTCGGTCGTTGCGAACAGAAGATTGCAATGGTTGCAGAGCTAAGCTCACAACATGTTTCCCATTCGCGGCAAGATGTCAGGTTGTGTTTCACAATATTTCCTCTTAATTATTATCCGCTCGTAAAATCGAATGAATATTGCGGAAATCAATTTTGCTTTCTCCGATTTGTGGAGTAAAATTGTTAGGGTCTGTAGTTAGTTTTAGTTTTAACACTAAAAATACTGAGTAGCTAACACGAAAATTCAGGAATTATCCTCCCGCCATTGTTGCCCCGAAGCACGAAGTGTGCCGGAGCTACTGCCATCTTTCGGTCGTTGCGAACAGAAGATTGCAATGGTTGCAGAGCTAAGCTCACAACATGTTTCCCATTCGCGGCAAGATGTCAGGTTGTGTTTCACAATATTTCCTCTTAATTATTATCCGCTCGTAAAATCGAATGAATATTGCGGAAATCAATTTTGCTTTCTCCGATTTGTGGAGTAAATTGTTGGGGGTCTGTAGTTAGTTTTAGTTTTAACAGTAAAAATACTGAGTAGCTAATTCGAAAATTCAGGAATTATCCTCCCGCCATTGTTGCCCCGAAGCAGGAAGTGTGCCGGAGCTATCTTTCGGTCGTTGCGAACAGAAGATTGCAATGGTTGCAGAGCTAAGCTCACAACATGTTTCCCATTCGCGGCAAGATGTCAGGTTGTGTTTCACAATATTTCCTCTTAATTATTATCCGCTCGTAAAATCGAATGAATATTGCGGAAATCAATTTTGCTTTCTCCGATTTGTGGAGTAAAATTGTTAGGGTCTGTAGTTAGTTTTAGTTTTAACACTAAAAATACTGAGTAGCTAACACGAAAATTCAGGATTTATCCTCCCGCCATTGTTGCCCGGAAGCACGAAGTGTGCCGGAGCTATCTTTCGGTCGTTGCGAACAGAAGAATGCAATGATTGCAGAGCTAAGCTCACAACATGTTTCCTATTCGCGGCAAGATGTCAGGTTGTATTTCACAATATTTCCTCTTAATTATTATCCGCTCGTAAAATCGAATGAATTCAGGAATTATCCTCCCGCCATTGTTGTCCCGAAGCACGAAGTGTGCCGGAGCTACTGTCATCTTTCGGTCGCTGCGAACAAAAGAATGCAATGATTGCAGAGCTAAGCTCACAACATGTTTCCTATTCGCGGCAAGATGTCAGGTTGTGTTTCACAATATTTCCTCTTAATTATTATCCGCTCGTAAAATCGAATGAATATTGCGGAAATCAATTTTGCTTTCTCCGATTTGTGGAGTAAAATTGTTAGGTTCTGTAGTTAGTGTTGGTTTTAACACTAAAAATACTGAGTAGCTAATACCGACCGCTTATATTAGACATCGTGAGACCGATTGTAATTTTTTATTGATTTGTATTGTGGTATGCAGGTTATTTCAATAATTACGAAACGAGAAATTAGAAACACTATTTGAACCTCTTGGAAATTCTAGCGTTAAATTATCGTCCTGAGGTGGTTTATGTGTCGCGACGGTTTATTGAGATTAGCAATAGTACTTTCACGAAGCAAATTTCAAATGATCCAATAAAATGATTCAGAGAATTTAAATTAGCGAATTTGCAACTCAAGCAGGTTTGTCGATCTATGTGTTATGTGCGGTCTGTTGATTGATATCGGTATTATCAGGTGATATTAACTTAGAAATGCGTTTATTATGAAAATGGGACGCAGTCTACCGGTGAATGGGTCTAATATATTTATTTCTGCAATTCGAATATGTTAATTAACGATGTAAATAAGGCTGAGAAGTTCGACAGTTGCTTTGACAATGAGGGATAGCAATGGCGTTGGTAGAAAGGATCATGGGTAGGGATGGGAAAAACTGCTACTTCCGGATCACTTGTGATTCGATCACGTTCGTCCGAAATCATAGTGATTTTTCACAGTGATTCGTGATTTTTCCATAAGAACATTCTTGGCCACTCTATATAGAAGTCTGTGTTCTCGGGACATTTTACATATCAAAAAATAAAAACAAAAATATAAATTATATCGCATAAAGGCAAAAAGTATATTAAACAATGTGGCATAGTGAATAAATTAGTAATAACTAATCACTATGACTTCTAAAAGAAAGTTCAGTTTAAAATACCTTGCTAAATGTTTTATATTGTGTGTGTGTGTGCGCGGTATATTGTATGGATAAAATATATGCAAATGTATTAAAAACTTAACACAAATAGTACAATTTAAATAGAAACAAAAATATAAAAATTTAGTAAACATATTATTACTTGCGAAGAATAGTATTGCTTTCCGCCAATCACTAAAAGTAACAGTTCATCCCATCGTGTTGGTATTTAAATAAGACATTGTCTATACCTTTCTACTAATTACATAAATAATACAATTTTTTAACTCAAATATGAAGAATTACTATGACTCGAGATAAAAAAGTTCGGATCACAGTCGTGATCGTGAAAAAATCGTGATTGTGATTTTGCGATCACTGTGATAAATCACCGTGAGTGATTTTGAACCCCATCCATAATCATAGGTTCGATTCCCGTTCGCCTGGGGGTTTGACAAGTAGCTTTACAGCACGCTTTCATAGTTAATATCATATAAAACACGGTGAAATTACTTTTATGGTGTAATGGACTGCGTGATCCACTGTTACACGTGAGAAATTCCAAATGAGCTGTTTAACCCCATTACCTTATGATATTTTTCGCAAGTTCGCCCATAAAAACTATTTACGGTTAATAATTTGCTAGATAGGAACCTATATCCTACGTTTGAACATTTACGATTGTACAAAATGCTCAACGATCCATGTTTTAACCGCTTGCAGCTCGTGTACACATTAATCGATGAAATATTCAGCATGTGTATTACTAACATAGGTCTACAAGAAATTTTCATTACGGGCTGGAATAAAAAAGGTTTTGAAATGTGCCATTGTTACTTTATTATGTAATGCCTGCCTATTGCATTTTTTAAAAATCTTTTTTGCACGCAGTTTAGTAAATCAATGCTTCTAATTGCAAAAGAAAATGTCATGTTGAGTGGTGCAAATTTTAAAAAAATTATTCTAATTTAAAGGACATTCGAATACTTTTGTGAGCCACTGTATATAAACAGAGGAAGATTCAGGTAGTAGCGGGAAAGGTATTGTCGCACTGTCCATCTGTTGACGAGCATAGGAAGTAGCCGCCACACATTATACGAACGCAACTTATTGATCAGACTAAGCATCATTGTAATTAACGTGTTCCGTCAACGAATTTCAACTTTCTTTAACTTTTATATAATGTTTATTTCAATATAGTTGTCGTAGATTCCTTTTATACAATACGAATGCAAACATTTAATTGCGAAAGAAAATGTCATAATTTAAAGGACATTCGAATACTTTCGAGAGCCACTGTAGCTATAGGAAATATCAAAAACTCTATCTCACTGACAGATTACAATGACATCCCCAACGCGTCGTACAAGGGTTGTACGTGCACTATTGAAGAGTTCTACTCTTTCGAACTGCAAAATCTCGATTTGGAAGCACGATGAGTCGCCGAGAACCAGGTGTATCATCAATGGAAACTCGCCGTGAAGCGAAGGTGGCCGGTGAAATAATCGGATCGACGATTAAGGAAGACGTCAGAAGCTAGATCGTGCAGCCGTTGAGGACGAGCAGGCATCTCGAGGATGGAAGAGCGAGAGTATCCCACAAGCAAGCGGCCAAATGGTTTACATGCGGGCGGATGGGAGGAGGAAGAAAGAGAAACAGAGAAAAAGAGAGAGAGAGAGAGAGTGAAAGAGATACAACCGAGCAGCTGTGCAGTCTCTAAGGAAACGGAGATTCCGCGATGCAGGAGTTTCATGCACCCTCCTTGGATGCAGGCTTTGCTCCTTCGACGAGCGATTTCTGTCGATGCACTTAGCGCCGGCCAGCAGCTCCGCGTTTCCCCGACGCTAACGAGCGTCGAGGAGGAGCAACAAGCAACAACGACTGCAACGACTGCAACGACGGCAACGACGGTAACGGCAGGCAGCATCACGATGCAAAGAATCGTGTGCGAGGGAAAGGGCAATGCCGGAGAGCAGAGGGCAGCCGTGTTACGAGGTAGACGAGAGGAGAAAAAGAGCGGCGGGAGAGTATAGGAGGCGGGAAAGAAAGGGGAGAAGACCGCTTGGTTGGTGAAAGAGCGAGCAGGAGGACAGGAGACTGGCTCAGAAGCGAGCGAACGTCGGCAAGATAGGAGGCGGCAGCCAGCAATTACTAGCTGGAATGTCTGGGAACGCGTGGGACTCGATCCTAAAGGCCCGACCACGACAACGTACCGCGATCTGCCCCGCGGACCCTCTCTTCTGCATCCAACAGGACCCGTCCGGGTTTATACCGGGTGACCAGGCCAGAGAGGTCGCCATTCTCCTCGAGATTTACCATTCCCGTGCAACGAGCGATGCGCGGAAATTAACTTGCACGGGGATTCTTTGCCCCGTTCGCGTTTAGAGCCTTTGCTTTGGGAACGATCGTGAGGAGCATACCTCATCCGCACGAACATTCATCGTTCTCTTTCTTCTTGATCCTTTGATCATGAAGACGGTCTCTATATCGACGTTATCCTGTTGCATCGATACTTCCACGCACGATGCAATCTTGTTTCCTTCATAATTTCAAATTGTGTCTATCGTTCGTGCATTCGTACCATCCTATTGGAACGATTCTATTAAGTTTATAGCATCTTCGAAGCTGGTACAGGATGGTAAACGTGCATTCTTGCTTAGAGGATCTTAGGGTATTTGTTCTTCTCCCTTTCACAGCTTTAGACAGTGTTTATTTCTATTGTGCGGATAGTTTTAGGTTCATTGCATTCTTGAACCTCGCACGGGTTTATAACGTGAATTCTAGCTTAACGATTCTTTGAGAATTCATTCTTGGTTGTGTTGTTATTTCAAAACAGTTTGTATTGTTTCTAATACTAGTTTATTGGAACGATAGTTTTTAAGTACGTTGCATGTAGCAAGTCTTGCAGAGGATTCTAAACATGGATTTGAGGTTAGAGGTTCTTAGGGTACTCATTCTTGTCTCTTTCGAAATTTCAAATAATTTTTGTTGTTTGTATATTGATAACAACTTGTTGCAACGATAGTTTTAACACTAAACCTACCGACCATTAAAAGTGATTGGTACGTGCACTCTTATAAAAATGGAACGATTGAATTTATTTAAATTTTGTGTCATTTTTTTATAGTGTATACTTGAATAAAAAAGTGTGCATAATCAGTTCCAGTGGAAGCATGTTTGTAACTTCAATAATTGTAAAATAAAAAATCTGTAAGGGGTCATTTGACCGACGCTGGTAGGTTTAGTGTTAATCGCATTGCATCAACAACTCCAGCATAGATGATTTTGTAATAATTAGTTCAAGCAGCAATTGATATCAGTCTGTTAAACAACGATATGGTTTCAGTCTTTGGCGTGTTCATTCTTGTTTCACTGAAAGTTTCAGACAGTTTTTGCAATTCGTGAATTAATATTATCGTATTATTGCAATATTTATATACTCAATGTTCAGTGGAAGTTAGTATGAGTATTATAAACATTAATTGTAAGGTTCTTGGCCTTTTTATTCTCGTTTCATTGTTAGCTCGAGATAGGGTCATCGAACTGCAAGCTATTATTATGAAATTTGAAAGTCTACTATACCATGAAGCTAAATAAGCCATTCGAGTATATGAGGGTATGACGCATGATCTATGATGCATAACCTAGACCTATTCTGTCCTGTTCTTCGAACAGATCGGATAAAGTCATTAAATTGGACGAAACAATTTCATTCTATTGTTACAAACTTGTCAGCATCATTATGTCTTGATAACAGCATAGTAATAGTTCTGGTGTAGGGGACAGTCGTACAAAACTATGAATAAACTAGAAGATATTTAGAAAATTATATTATTTAGCTAGGCATCTATACATATGGCCCTTTGTTCGAACCTAAATTGACTTTTTCTTGTTCTAAAAAAATGTCAGTCAAACTTTATTTAGTTGAATTATTATTTAACACAGTTCGTTAGTATTATAGTTACTTAACCATTTTTTGGTTCAACTCTCATGTGTTCAGTAAACATTCGTGCCTCAAAATAATCTTCCGCCAGAAGATGCAGAACAATTAAAAGGTCAAATCAAAATAATTGACTTTTTCTTGTTCTAAAAAATGTCAGTCAAACTTTATTTAGTTGGATTATTATTTAACACAGTTCGTTAGTATTATAGTTACTTAACCATTTTTTGGTTCAACTCTCATGTGTTCAGTAAACATTCGTGCCTTAAAATAATCTTCCACCAGAAGATGTAGAACAATTAAAAGGTCAAATCAAAATAATTGACTTTTTCTTGTTCTAAAAAAATGTCAGTCAAATTTTATTTAGTTGAATTATTATTTAAAACTGTTCGTTAGGATTATAGTTAATTAATCACTTTTTAGTTCAACTCTCATATGTTGAGTAAACATTCGTGCCTCAAAATAATCTTCCACCAGAAGATGCAGAACAATTAAAAGGTCAAATCAAAATAATTGACTTTTTCTTGTTCTAAAAAAATGTCAGTCAAATTTTATTTAATTGACTTATTATTTAACACAGTTCGTTAGGATTATAGTTAATTAGCCACTTTTTAATTCAACTCTCATATGTTCAGTAAACATTCGTGCCTTCAAATAATCTTCCACCAGAAGATGCAGAACAATTAAAAGGTCAAATCAAAATAATTGAGTGCATCTGTGTAGTTAGCTAACTCAGACTTGATGTTTTGCAATATGACTGATCATTGAAACAACTACTTTTAACCCCATGCAATTAACTGTCTCCTCCAATTCCTCTTCTGTCTCCACCTGGCAATTATGGTGGTTCAAGGTCTAAAAATTTTATTTCATAAAATTATTGTCGACACGCACGCCATATCCCAATTTAGATAGAACAATGACTTCCGTATGTAATAAATGAATAAATACGTTCATTCATTCAAACAATGGCTGTTAACCCTTTGCACTCGGTGCTATTTTTGCTCCAAAACCAAACATTTCTTCCGATCAAGAATATTTTCATTTTATATGATTTTTTTCACTTTATGGATATGAAAATGATATAATACCTCTTACAACACTTCAATGTTTAGTAATGTATTAAATACAAACAAATTTAATAGTGTAAACAATATTTTGGATTATGGTATAGCAATTTTTATTAGCGCCTCAGAGTCGCCACTCGAGTACTAAGGCTATACACGTGTCCTACCTCATACACCCACAAGTGTGCTATCCCATACACACAATATTAATTGCTTTCAGGTACAACATATACATGTTCAATTATCAATCTTTATTAAAAAAAACTATTTCACACGTTTATCTATTGACATAATCTTACAAAAACAATTTATTTCATGAATTGATCAAACATTAGTGCCTGATCAAGAACTATTAGGTCGATGCATATAAAATGTCCGATTGTTATGCAACAACCTAATAGTTCCTTAATATTTAGTAGTTTTTTAGTATTTATTTATTATATTTAGTATTTATTTAGTAGTGTATTAGTTAATACAATAGTTATATATTGAAAAAAAAACAAAATAGAATTTGATTCCATGTTTAAAAGAAATTAGCTACGTGCACATTTAGTAGAATTTCTATGAAACTTGTATCACGAGTCTGTCTCGATGTTAATACTGGAAGAAGTTAATGACGTGTTTAGAATAATCATTGAAACAAATCCGTGAAAACAGTTTCGACAACAAACAAGTGTTTATCGACGGGAGGGTAGCCAGCGAAATGCTCGGTTTCCCGAGGAAACGCGTGGATTTCATGGAACCTCGGGTAAAAGCGACCTATGGAAGCGAGAACCGCATCGGAGCATCAGAAATCGCCGAAATCGAGAATTGGGTTCAGTTTGCTTCCACCACGGTCAGTGTGTTTCTAGCTCGATTGGCGAACAGTAATTAGTATCTTCCACGGTAAATAGAATACGCGGGGGATGGATGGATGAGAGTGAGGAGGGGATGGTGGCGACGGGTCTAAACTCCATTGTTCGTTGCAAATTGTCGACAGTCGGTTGAATTAATCAGAGGCCCTCAAAGCGTTCGCTCGCACGAGAGTATATAAATTATTTGTCTGCCCGATTCGAGCCTTCGGCACGGATGCCAATCGCGCGGAAAGTATTTCTCTCGATGCTCGATAGATCGGCCGAGTGTGTTACATAATTTGAAGGCTGCTCGACGAAGTAGCCGTCGTACGCGATCGACTCAACGCGCTCGCGCGTGTGTGTTGCTGTTTGTGTGTGTTCGTGTTCGAGTGCGTGTTTCACGCCGACGTTTAATATTATTCCACGGTCTGCGAGGCGCCTTGCACCTTCCAGCCGGAACGTTTCATTTATTCTCTCCGTTGGGAACCTTGCGCAATACGCATTCTTACGGAGCCGATCCACGGGTTGCACGCGTGTCATCCTAGAAAGGTTTTCTCGTTTCTTCTGGCGCCACTTCTATCGTCTGTCCAATACGCGATACGAGTTCGCGATTCCGCTAGCGACCCTCACCGCGCAGACAGTCAAACACGATTAAACGGCCGTAAACTGGGAGCTTCGAATATCTGCACATCACTAACGTTTTATTGACTTTCAGCTGACTCGCGTGCTCTCAACTGTAACTTCCATTTTTTTCGGCGCATAATGAGATATTTTTTCAGAGTTTGGGAGGAGTCGTGTAAGTTTTTAATAAGTTCTATTTCTCATCCATCTGTCGCGCCAATTTTATACAATGATTCGCGGATACTGAATGAATAGTGCTAGTAGCGAGTTTGGTAAAAGCTAAAACTGAAAGAGGCACGAGTACGATTTCCGTGGCCCTTCGTACGATTTCCGCCCCCTCCACGACCTAACCACAACTCATTCTATTCACATGATTTTTCCATTACTAGTTCAAATTCTGGATGACAGCTACAATGCAAAGATTATGCGAATAAAATTTCGTTTTTTACAAAAAAGGTCTCTTGATATTTTGCCATATTTCGCATAGTTACCGAGATATAATTGTGATTTCTATCGATCGAAATATTAATTATTTGGTAAAGAATATGTTATTGGCGGAAGGTTCGATCTCTAGATCGAAGATATTCTCTAACAAATAGTTACCGAGATATTTGCAAATTTGTATAAAACAGGAAATCTACTTTACCGGCTAAACCAGGCCAATTTGAAACCATGTTATATCATTTTTTCTTGAAATAACCCCAAGAACACAAATATAACCTCAAAACGAGGGGCCACGGAAATCGTACTCTCCCCCTGAAAGACTAAACGTCGGTAACATGGGGGAGATTACGATTTCCGTGGCCCCTTGTTTAGAGGTTAAATTTGTGTTCTTGGGGTCATTTTAAGAAAAAAATGTATATGTCACAGTTATCGCATAGGCCTAGTTTAGCCGGTAAAGTAGATTTCCTGTTTTTTATAAATCTGTAAATATCTCGGTAACTATGCGAGATATGGCAAAATAACAAGGGACCTTTCTTGTAGAAAATTAAATTTCCAACAATGTATGTCCTATGACATTTTTTTATCAGCTGCGCAGTTTCCGAGTATATTTATATACGAGACTCAAGAAATGTCTATGTATTAAAACTCAATTAGCAGTGACTATTATTGACGTATTAGATTAGGTTAGGTTAGGTTTGTAGGGGCCACGGAAATCGTAATCGTGCTGTAACATGTATAGAGAAAAGTTGTTCAGAATAATGACCTTGGCAATATATTTCAAGGTCATTGAAGTCTCTGATGAGGGTCGATTTCATGCGATTGTCACTTGGTGACTGCCGAATGGAAATCTCTGGTAGCCGGTCTTCGTAGACGTCCTCTTTCTCGTGTACCCGAGGAAAGGCGACGGAAGGCTGGTAATTTTGTAGTGAGATCGAATTTCTCGGCGTTTGTCAGCGTCGCTCCTCGCGGATGCCCTGGGATTCCGGTTCTCTCGGGATGAGAAATTTCGAGAATCCCTTTGTCGCGGCGCCGTACGTTACCATAGAGTGGCTCGAGATTACCCTGGTCGGGCTCTAGAGTGACCATGAGAAATTGCTTGCTCGGGATGTCGGATAATCACGAACACCCTGTACGTGAACCAGCAGGATTATGCGACGTTGTGCATATAGGTACTGTAAACTCTCCCCGGCCGGGCCTGCTGCGAGAGAACCCTCTATCCGCTTGTCCTCGAGTCCTTCGTGTCTCCCGGTGTCTCTCTTCGCCTCGCCTCGCCCCGCTTCGCCTCGCCGTCCCTCGTATCGTCGTCTCACAAATCTTCTCTTGTCTCATCTGTTACACCCTGAAATACTCGGACGTAATCAATGACGGGGAGGAAGGCGGGCCAGGGGATATAGCTAGGTTCGTGTCTCACCTGGCATCGCGTATTTGCCCAAGCTACCTTGGGAGGTCTTGAACCGAACCCTCCAACCGAGCCCTGACCGTCCTTAGAGGGTGGAACGGACACCGGATATTAACGAGGTAATCGAGCGTTGATACCAGCAAAAATACGCTTTTCGAATTTTGAATCATCTTGTTCACGTAGGCGACTTCGCTTTCTTCTATTTCCAAATTTTCGTTTACAATTCAACCCCTGAAGTGGTATACCGTTGCATTAGATAAAAGGTACCACATTGGGGATCTTCAGGAAAATTCTGTGAACATTTAGTATAATACTTTTAGGTGTATCGTTTAAGATTACAAAATCGAAATGTTCAATAGATGTAAAAGAAATTTAATATTTATGATTGTCTCGCGATGCTCTGATACGAATATTTACACTAGAACTACCGGACAAGTCAAAATGACTGGTTTCTAAATTTTTCTTTTAGAAATATTGAAATTATAAAAATGTTTTCCGGAGTAATGTTTTAGTCAACTTCTCTATTAGAGTACATATTTAAACAAAAGTTGTACAGAAGTTGAATAAATGCATTCTTGTCGTTATTAGAATGCAATATACACCAGTCGCGTTTAGCGCTCGGTAGTTCTAGTGTTAATGAACAGAAAATTTTCTGGGGTCATGGAAGACCCCAGTATACCATTGCAAGAATAGGCTAAAGGAGCCTTCTGATTTGGAGCGCCATTTTGTAGGTCTCTTTCGTGAAGAAATTGGACGACTGTTTTGTATCGTTTTGCGTAAATATTTTCTATCATTTGGGGTATACAATATAATTTTTTGAAGTCGAAATACTTGAAATTGCAGGAATTATAGTTCATTGATGAAATAGTGTATTATTGGCTAATCTAGTGGTCATAAACAAAAACTGAAGTAGCACGTTAATTAGTATCTATGAAATGTAGTTGCAGCATGAAACAGAAAAAGAAATACAATAATAAGTAATAGTTAAAAATAATGTTCTAGATCAGGGAATTCTAACGTATTCCCCGCCGAGAACGACAAGGTCTCCATCATCGGACCTCTCCCCACTACTACGTACAGCCGTATAGTTAGTGAGTGCTGCGCGCGCCGCGCGGCTCTCGTGGTGGGATCTTCCCATTACTATACTTTATAACGATGAAGTCTAAGAGTGGGGGAAGAACCTAAGCGGGGAAGATGCCTCGAATAGCTCCGGAGCTACTGGTTGGAACTGTCTGTTCTAGATAACTCAAATGAAGAATGATTCTTCATCTGTACGGGAGAGGCTATCATCTGAATTAGAATAATAAAATATTACTAAAAAAATTACGTCGTCTCAAAGTAATAGTTTTAATATTTGCAAATAAGATTGCTCGCTTCTTTTGATCATTGGTTTCGATAAGAGCTAACCGAACAAAAATAACTGTGCCATTCAATTTCGGAGAAAAGTGACATTAACATTAACATTTATTACGTTAAACTGTTTTCAACGTATCGCGGTAGCCCACCCTTTATATCGCTAAACATTTCCAACAAGTTAACACAAACGAAACATTGCAAATATTGTCCCAAAAATTCGTTTCGTTCTCGATTAAAGCAAACAATGTAAATTCAACCTACTTTTGTAAGGAGGAAAATTGCTAGGTTATGTAAAATGTAGCTTAGAAAATTATAAAACGTTAATGAACAGATAATCGCGTTATTTGTGTATGCTCGTAATATTTAACAATATTAAACGTACACATTGCGTGAGAAACTTTTGGGACAACCTAATAATAGCGGCTCATAAAACAAAAACGATACAAGAGAACCAAGCTAATTGTAAATTAATGTTATAACCTCGTTGCACAAGATGTTTAGTAGCAACCGAATTATCGAGCACGACTCTTAGCGATTCCTTAGTATTCATTTGATGTTTGCAGCACGTTCCTCAAGTGCTCCAATATCCCAGACCGCATACGCGCGCTGAACGGTCTCAACGAGATAGCAAATGAAAAGAAAAAAAAAGAAAACAGAGCCAGTCTCGGTGAGCTATTATTTCCCCATGAAACGTGTCTTTCAGAGCCACGGAACAAATAGACCACGAACATAAATTCACTCGCGGCTTCGCAGCCACATAATTCTGAAGCATCCTCTATACATCTTCCGTGGAAGCTAACAATTGCGTACGGGAGCGCGGTGTAGACGAAACGGGAAAAGAAAGAAAACGAAAAAAAAAAAAAGAAAGAAAAGAGAGCAGAGGGGATAGGAGGAAATCGATCGTTCGTACGGGCCGCCTTCGTCCGGAGCGGATGCGAGCAAGGACGAATATGGAGCGGAGCACAGGATTCGCGAGACCGTGTCGCTGGATAAAAAAAATGAAGGCATATGTAGCTCCGAAATTGCACGACACGCACCGGCGAGCTCCACTGGCCGGGCTCTTCTATCGCGTGTCCCCTGCTTGATAAATAGCCTCGTAAACGGCGTCAAAGTTGCGCTTTAATTTCGCGCGACGTGTGCCATACCTCGGATCGCGAGCGCGGAAACGCCGAGTATATCCGCGGAACGGATTCGACGCATGTCGCACCTCCTCCCAGCACCGCGCCGGCACCTCATCGGATCGCGCACAAATAAACAAGGCTTAGGCAGTTGCCGAAAACTCGATAGTTACCCGGCGACAGACTTTATACAGCGGCTTGCTCCGAAATTACCAGCTTTATTTCGGGAACGCGCCGCGTTTTTTACACCCGCCACACAACGAAATCGACCGAGCAGACGCTCGAACGACCCAGCTGTACCAAAATTCAATTTTCGAAGAATTTAACAGCTTTTTGTTACTGTAGCAGATTGGTTGCGCACAGATACAGTACCGAACAAAGGTATTGGCACAAGCTTTAAAAAGGAGTAATTTTTTAAAAATTCGATCAAACGACGTGAATTTTTTTTTTAAATATTAGAAGAACTAGTTTACTAGCTTAAATTGCTATTAATCAGAATTGTAAAGACAAAAGTGCAGATCACGATTTTTAACCTTTTTATGTGTGTCTACGATGTTTCACAATATACCTTCTTTGAAAAACATTATTAGCTCTACCATCAATTTTGTTTATACAGCCGTTTTTGCAACGGAATATTTTTGCTTCTTGAGTGGGACTGGTAATTCCAATGCGAATTGTCTGTTCTAGATTTATTATTTGTGCATGGTTTTATATTTATAAGATTTAACGCGTTCAACGTATTTTCATACTTGCTCATTAAATTAGCAAAAATTAATTGTAAAACATGGTTTCTTAGAGTATTCAAAGCATCTCACAATTTATTTTTCATTTTAGAACAGAATTTAGAAAGCAAATCAATATTTATTCAATTTCTGTGTCAACAAATTCTCCGTATTAATACTACATCAGGGATGGGCATTTTTGTATTAATTGAGACAAAACCGTCCCCACCATAGCGCCCACTGTCCCCCCACCAGCATCCGCCGTTACCATAGTGCAGCGATGTCCAAACTCGGCTCTGGGAGCTGAACGCCGTCCCCACCACCGTTCGCCGTTTCCATAGCGCCGTGACGCGGCGAACCAATTACCAATATGCTCGCTTCCCGCGTGAAAAAGATGATCGTCAATTGTTTATGACACGCGGGTCGGTTACTCGGTTTCTTGGTCGGCGGGGTGAAAACACACTGCGCCTGCGCAAACTGACAGTAGGAAGGGGAATCAGGCGCGTGAGGGGCCCCTACGCTGGACACCGCTGCCATAGAGGAAAGAAGTGCTTCGCCCGTCGCGAAAAGTGCGCAGGCGTGGCGCATGAAAGAGTGGTTGGTGGGACAAGCAGGCGTTTGAGGAACCCCTACCGTGCCTATCACGGTACTACAAAATCATGTATAAAATGATTAAAATAAAGAGTGGCCAGTTATTATGATATAGGGCAGGGTTTAGCAATCTTCTAATACATTTTTAAAGAAATCGTAGTAAAAATTCTTTTAAATACTGAAATGAAATTTTTAAAATACATGACATTTCATACATCCTTATAACATTTATGCTTTTTTGTAATTATATCCGAAGGATGTTGAATTCCTATTCCTGTAAAATCTACAAAAATGTCAACTTGTATAAAGTTCCCTCGACAAAATAAAAATGTTTATTTTTAGCAAAGTTTCTAGATTCTGTAATGTATCTTAAACTTAAACTAAAGGGTGGCCAGTTATAATGATATAGGGGAGGGTTTAGCAATCTTCTAATACAATTTTAAAGAAATCGTAGTAAAAATTTTGTTTAAATACTGAAATAAAATCCGAATGAAGTTGAATTTCTATTCCTGTAAAATCTACAAAAATGTCAACTTGTATAAAGTTCCCTCGACAAAATGAAAATTTTTATTTTTAGCAAAGTTTCTAGATTCTGTAAAGTATCTTAAACTTAAACTAAAGGGTGGCCAGTTATTATGATACAGTGGAGGGTTTAGCAATCTTCTAATACAATTTTAAAGGAATCGTAATAAAAATTCTTTTAAATACTGAAATAAAATTTTAAAAATTCCATGACATTTCATACATCCTTATAACATTTTTACATTTTTGTAATTATATCCGAAAGAAGTTGAATTTCTATTCCTATAAAATCTACAAAAATGTCAACTTGTATAAAGTTCCCTCGACAAAATAAAAATTTTTATTTTTAACAAATTTTCTAGGTTCTGAAAAGTATCTTAAACTTAATCAGTCAACACCGAAAGAGGTATAATCTTCGAGGATAACCCGATAAGAGTGCGCCCGATGGAAAGTTAATTACACACGCTGGGTTCTGTTACTAGTTTATAAGTTACGGAAGAATATGTGCAAGTTAGGCAAGAATCGCTGTGCCTGTATAGCGCTCGCAGGCTTCTTCTTAAGAGAGTAAGATAGAGTCTCGGAAGGATGCTCCACGGAAGTCGAGTTCTAGAGAAACATCGAGGCTGCTTCCAGTCTGGTGGCAGCATCGAAGGCAGTGGATTGTTCGGTAAGTGCATCGGCAGGCTGCTGGATGGTAGGGAGGGATAAAGTTTAATCTTTCGCAACGCAACCGATCAGGGTGCAACTTTTCCTCCGTCTGGAAGGAATTGCAACCTTAGGATCGTTTGGAAACACGGAGTTCGGCCGTTGCCATGAATTATTCAGAACAGCCGGCTAGCGGAATAAAACCGATTCTCGCGTTAAACGCTCGACGACGATACTCCGTCCGTCGTACACGCACGCGCCACTTGTAACCCTGCTATTTTATTCGCCTCTCTCACGGATCAACGTCAGGATACAAATAAAACCGAGTCGATACGCGTATTTCAGCCTAACGATACACGCTTCACGCGCGTGTAAACCTCGAGTTTCGTTTAACGCCAATCTTCCAGCCGCGATAGAGTCTAAGGAGCCTTTGTAAAAATTTTTAACACGATCTCCCATCACTTCGATAACAAATTTCTTTTGTCCAAATTCAGAAACTAATTTTTATTGCACATATTTGAGAAATCCAAATTTCCTCAGCATTTATAGGTACTAGTTTCTTTTAACACTAGAAAGACTGAAACTTAGTATATACCTATATTGCCCAAAAGCAGTCAAAATGACTGCATTGTGAAACAATAACTAATGTGTAAAGAAAGTTTAAAATTAATTTTTAATATTTTTTATATTATTTACAGTTATATAACAAGTTATTAGTAAATATTAACAAGAAAAAAAATTTACTTTTCCTGGGCATATTGATGACACTTTCATTTTCATCATTGGTGATTGACTCTTCTTCTAATTGAAATTAAAAAGCAGTCAAAATGACTTCCTTGGGCAATCTAGTGTTAACAACAAGTTGAAATGATTAGTTATTTGCGCTGAGGGGAGTAAGAGGATTAATAAGTAAATATAATAAAATTTGAATGTGTATGCCGAAATAAAAGAAAAATAGAAGTAATAATTCACTATGGGTCCGTTTAAACCCAACATCCGCCCTGCACGTTACTGAAATCAGACTTCATCCGAGGGTTATGATAATATAAGAAACAATAAGACAAGATTTATTATAATAATTACTTTTTTTTATCTTCTTATACTTTCTAGATCACAACAAAATTATATTTGTTCAATATCTTGTACTAAAAATTTATTTGATAGTTTAAGAAAAAAATAGTGCAAGGCAGACATGATTGAGGTGCCAGTCAAATTGTTGATAAGAATTTTATAGAGTATAAGAAAAGGATAAAAATACATTGATTTGAAATTAATATAATTTTCTTTTGAAATGCAAATTCAACTATGCATGTATTCGATTACTCAGTCAGAAATGCGATTTATCATTCGATCTATCATTCAGGCGAATTTGACTAACTTCGTGGTTCGGATATACTCCGAGTTAGTATCTATGGAGTCCATTTAGTTACTTTCACCTGCATTTATTACAAATAAAATTTTAATGATCGTATTTATTTTAATGTAGAAGATAAATTGGCTGGAAGCGGTTCCGTAGGAAATGTGAAAATTTTATTACATTGGAGAAAATTGGAGTACCCTCGAATTTATGGTAGCAGTTAAGGGTTGAAATCATCAGCCACTATTCTTTACTTACCGGTACACTGTTGGCCAAAAGTTCGGAAATAGTTGTTCGTTGTTGGTCAAATAACATTAGGATAAATGGTTCTCTCTTAACAATAATACTGATTGATTAGAAAGTCTTCTCGCCTTTCTTTCATATTATTTATTTAAATGAAAAGAGTTTGTCAAGGATTTGAGAAATTTACTAAATACGTCAAGACAAATCAACAGTGATACACAGGTTTGGTCACTATTTAAATAAATTATTTGTAAAACCATCATTAAAACAATATGTTATACTATTTGGCCACGTGTCATTTGAAATAATCATATATTAGTTTATTTGAACGGCCAAATAATTTTTCATTTCATCTAATCATTCGTACTTTCAAAAATTCTATTTATTTCGTGTATTAAAGAACAATTTTAAAGGTGAATACATATTAAAATTTAATAACGAAACTACAGAAATTAACATATTTAAATTTAATAATTAATTTAGATACTTCAACAACCTTGTCTTGGGGTAGAATCATTTATTATTTTATTTGAACAATGTGCTTGAAATAAAATATTACTCGAATAAAGTATTAATTTGAGAATAATTTATTTGATTTAAACTCCAAATGAAAATTAAGTTTTCATGTTATTTGTAGAACACAAATAATAAAGTATTTAAAATAATTTAATATTTCAAATGATCATTCGTTATTCTATTTCAAATGAAATATGCCAAGCCATACAGGCACCTAATAAAATAATAAATGATATAATAATAAAAAAATAATAAATAATGAAAAAAATGATATGTTAATTTGCAAAAAAATTCAAAATGACCTTGAAAAAACATAAAAAAAAAGAGTTGACAAACAATTTTATATAATCACGTTAAAGCTCTCTCGAAACGATGCAAAGCTGATAAAAACATTTTCGGTCCTACTGCTAATAACAGAGTAATCTCTACTGATCACGATTCGCGATTCAGCCTGTATATTACCTAATACCTGGATATTAGCCTTCTCAAGTATTCAATTAGCAATACATAATAATCAAAATACAACTAATAATTCAAAACTAATCGGAAGCTTTCCACTGATCCACTCAATCCAAGCATTCATTGACCTACAATCTGATTTGCATTTTCCCAATGATTTACCAAAAATCTCTTAACATCAACATCATCGATTGCAAAATCGAGTGTTTACAAAAATTCCAAACCTGCGTCGAGAGTGTAAAGCGTTCAAGAAACGAGGGAACGTCATAATTTAAATGGCAAAAGTGCATAGCGCGCGAATAGTCTCGACTTTCGAAGCAAATTCCGGAGATCGTTCGCATGATCGCCGCTTCTTCCTTATGCTTTAGTGGAAAGCTTCCTTGACACGCGGGTGTCAACGGAGCTGCAAATACTCGCGTGCAACGGCGCGATGGCGGCCGCATGAATAAATGCATCGGCAGTTAAATGGCGGCGAGCAGTTTTCCAGCGGCTGTGTTCGGCTCTGTTCGGCACGGCTTGCATTTCCATCGGTGGTTTTGGTTGCTCTCGATCATTCTGGCTTCGTCATGCTCCGCGGGCAAACTCTTTCGCGTGGATGAGCGTTTGCGTGCGTGCCGAGATTACGCCGTGATTTAATTTCTTTATTCGCCCTGCGACTTCCCATCCGCCCCCGCCAATAAACACGCTCGCGGCCTGACGTCCCTATTCGCTCGGCCGCGGAGCCGACGCTCTAACAAAACGATATACAGGTTATATTTTCGATCGATTATCGGCTTGTATCGAGCGTGATTCGCGCCGCGTTATCGCGGATCTTCGCGCGTTAATACGTACCTCCTCTCGCGGCGAACCGAAATTGCGTCGACGCCGACGATGCGAGAATACTCGCTGCGAAATCCTGCCGAATCACTCGGCTGCGAATTTGATGCAAGATTAATGCGAATACCGGTCGTTTTCCGATTTGTTTTGATCAGCCGATCGATTCCCGTCCGGCTCTCGTTTATCGTTAGGGCGTTAGAGTCGGCGAGATCGTGGCAACAAATCGATTACGTTTAAAGGGTCTAACAGGATATGAATGGCCTAGCGGCCCCAGGCCATCATTTTTTTGTGTATTGATATATTGTAATTGGTATTGTGAGGAAAACAATGGTTTTAGGTTGAAAGACGATCCCCCAAAATTTTAAGTCGCTAACCCTTCATATAAGGATAATATGAGGGTACCCTTAAGTGTATCATTTTTTTTCTCAGTTGTTAATTAAGATATTCAGATGAAATAAAAACGAATATACGCGATCTTACCTCCTTCATATAATATATTTTTTTCACAATTGTGATCAATTTATTAAGGGTAGAAAGATTGTTTGTTTTTCAATTTGTTTTTCAATATTTAACTGTGTTCCTCAAATCTGACCATCTTGAAACTTTTGTATATACGAGATCGGTAACAGAACATTGTTCTTGAATTTTTTGGAAGCGGTCACACGAAGGATTGCTTGCCGCCCCCACCCCTGAAAAATTAAATAATTTTTTCTACCCTTAATAATTTGATCACAATTGTGAAGAAAATATATGTTATGAAGGAGGTAAGATCGAGTATTTTCGTTTTTATTCCATCTGAATATCTTAATTAACAACTGAGAAAAAAAATGATACAGTTAAGGGTATTTACCCTCATATTATCCTTATATGAAGGGTTAGCGACTTAAAATTTTGGGGGATTATTTTTCAACCTAAAACCATTGTTTTCCCCAGAATACCAATTACAATATATTAATACACAAAAAAATGGTGGTCTGGGGCCGTTAGACCATTCTTATCCTGCTAGACCCTTTGTGTATGTATACAATTTATTTAGATTTATTTAGATTTATAAAAGATAGACAGATAAAAAAAGTTAAATATCATGACCTTCACTTTTTTCTTCACAACTCCGACGAATAGCAATTTTGAAAAAAGTTGTTTACACGTTATCTTGTAAACTAATCCTTCTAATACCTCAAAGAAGCCCAACTCATTTAACCCCTTCCCTTACGAGCGAATTTCCAAATGTGCGGTCCAAAAACGACAACAAGGTCGGTCGCGCCCGGGGACACAAACAACTTTGCTCAGCGTTCGAAACTGTACAAATCGCAAACTTCCTATGATTTGTATATACACGTGCGCGGTACAATTAACTTTGGGCCGATACCCTTGCGACACCTCTGAAGCGTCTTATCCGTGTTTGGGCCGATAACCTTGCGACGCCTCTGAAGCGTCTTATTCATGTTTGGTCCGATAACCTTACGACGCCTCTGAGGCGTCATTGTAAGCTAAGGGGTTAAATAAATTTTAAAAAGAGTTATTCGTTTTTAAAAGGTATACTAAAGTAGCTGTCCGCCACTGTATGTTCCTGGGATGGCATTAGCCATGGGTTGGGGAAAAAGTTTCTTCGTATCCTCCCGATAGATGTCGTACCACGTCATAACTCTGTTAACATTAATCGAATCTGGTATTACTTAAGTGCGACTGAAAGGCGATATGCCATAGATTAATAAAAAACAAGAAATTTGTATTTTTTAGACAAAAGTTATTACGTCTAGAAAATGAGTAAAATAAACAAGAAATTCGATACATTTTGAAATTTTATTACAAAAAAGGAATAAATGCGACTCAAGCTGCTAAAGAAACTCGCGATGTTTATGGACGTGATACAGTATTAGTACGTGTGGCACAAAGCTGATTTACGGGATGGTATTAGCCATTTTATATTGGTGAGATTACTATCTCAAATTGCTGTCTCTATTAACCAGTTAGCTGTTGCGACCTCTTTGAAGAGTGTGTACCTAAAATGTGTCGCAAAAAGTACGCGAACTATTTTGTTCACACTATATACAGTTCTTCCATAATAATTATTTATATTGTTTTATTTCGTCTTGGCCTCCAAGTATTCAAAACATCTTAATACAAATATATTTCAGTTTTCACTAATATTGCAATTTAAACAGCAAATTTTATCTTGCTCTACTTTTTACGTATCACGAGTATACTCGTCATAACACAAAAGCTTGTCATTTCTCCATGACGAGTATACTCGTCGGAAACAGCTAACTTGTTAAGCAATATTCGTGAATATGTACAATGTGATAAGAAATGCATGATGTATTCGAAACGTCTCTGTACATCAAGAGGTTCATTTTACTTTTATTGCTCCCAGTAAATACCACAAGCTTTCCTCTTTCAACCAGTCTGCGTCAAACTCGATGACCCCGAAGCAGTTAGCAGCTCATTACAATAAATTACATCCGTAAAGCATAAGAACGATCTTGCACATCCTCTGCTGCATCACACGTTGATTTGCTTGTAGAACTCGGTTCCCATGGAGGCTGGCGGAATAGCAAAACCCGTATCGAGCACTGATCACTCGATTACGCGACTTCCCGACGTTGGTCGCTGTGTCGTGTTCCGCGTGCCATCCAGGAATCGCAGGAATCGCCTATCGATCATCGGACAGTCGCCGCCGCCGCAGCCGCCGCGCCGCGTCATCTTCTTTCGCGGCTCGGGAAGCGATTACTCATCGGAACGGGTCCCGAACAGATTTCTACCTTGCCCTGGTAACCGTGACGCTCCCGTTTGTTTTTGTTCGTCGGACAAGATAAAATCGAATTACGCGGATCAATAGTCGAAACCATCCACGAATTTCCGACTGGATTACGCGAGTGCACGCGGCCTGCCGTTGAATTTTTCAGGAGCGAAGGCGGACGCGCGCGCGTGCGCGGCAAATACGAAATCGATCGTGCTGGAATCGATTCGATTTTATGCCGGATAATCGCGGATAGAGGGGGCCAACTCACTGGGAAAACGATCGGTCGATTTATTCCGACGCTCGTTACGTTCCAGTGTCCTCGTTTGTTATCTTTATCGGGGCTCGGCCTCTCGCCCATCGAAGACAACTTGTAGAATCGAAGATCGAGGGCGTTCGAACGGAACAGTTTCGCTGCTTTCAGATACC
The DNA here is from genome assembly GCA_913789915.3 of Sphecodes monilicornis. NCBI lineage: Eukaryota > Metazoa > Arthropoda > Insecta > Hymenoptera > Halictidae > Sphecodes > Sphecodes monilicornis. Next base: position 24,517,942 of record OU565287.1, read on the forward strand.
ATTCGACAGTGTTTCACTTTTTGTGCTCGGTTCTGTGTTCGATTGAGCCGCCAGCACAGAGAGTACCTTTGTCTCAAAGGGTGTACAGAATGTCCCACAATTCACCTGCCATCCGAGAAAAGTAGCTCTTCATTTGTTGCTCGATTCTATCTTCCTAACGCTTTTTCTTCGTCTATTTATCCGCTGATTCTTTCATACAGTTTTAGAGAAATTCTTGTATTGGTTATGATTTGCAACACTGCGTTCTCTCTGGCAAAACATTACGAGTAGACTTCCGGTCTGGCACGAGTACGATTTCCGGTGGCCCCTCGTTTTGATTTACCCCCTCCATAACCTAATCACAATTCATTCTGTTCACATGATTTTTCCATTACTAGTTCAAATTTTGGATGACAGCTACAACGCAAACATTATGCGAATAAAATTTCATTTTCTATAAAAAAGGTCTCTTGATATTTTGCCATATTTCGCATAGTTACCGAGATATTTGCAAATTTATAAAAAACACGAAATCTACTTTACCGGCTAAACCAGGCCAATTTGACACCATGTTATATATACATTTTTTTCTTGAGATAACCCCAAGAACACAAATATAACCTCAAAACGAGGGGCCACGAAAATCGTACTCTCCCCTCCGGTCTTTCTGCAGAATAAAAATGTAGTTTTTCAATTGCAAGACAGAAGAGCTAAATAATGATTGGTTTCTTTCATTAATAAGATTAACATTTCGGTAATAATGTATCGATATTTGTTGGTGTACCAATCGCGATTCTGTTTTTTGAATAAACCGCCAAATTTTTCGCCTCAAGAAATGACGTTAACCTTTTCTACTCACTTCAAGTGTGATTTACTTATGTGTACCGCATCTTTGAGAAATATGTTCTTGTTTTACTTTTAAATTTCAATGAACAAATTCAGTTAAAGCTTAAAACATAACCTTCATTTAACATAACTCAACAATATTCTTAAATTTTTTTAATCAGTTGTGTGAATGATTTCGGCGCATAGGTTCGATCAAAGTAGAACACATAATATTTTACCTAAATTCATTTCCAACAAAGTTAAAAAAAATTGCAACGTTCTGAAAAAAAAGATCGAACCTGTGCGCCGAAATCATTCACACAATTAGTTAAAAGTTCCGATCGAAAAACACATCTAATTTGTATTCTTTTAATCTTTCTATTCTTTTAAATTTCTCGTACTCATTTTGCAAATGCACAAAATCTACAATCCAGCACAATATAGTACAGTATTTTGTACATTTTATTGCGTGTATACAATTGTGACAATATCGTGACTGAAAGGTTTATTTAAATGTAATGTAAACTTTTATGAGAAAGAGCATCACGTGCCTGGCTGACTGTGACATACTGTTTCTACTCGTGACCAATAATTATTATGTCAATTTATCTGCTATTGTATTTCATATCATTCGTATACGAATATTGGGATTTAACATGTTTTATTTTCTTTGTTTCAGGTAAGCGACTTCAAAATTTATGTCCTCGATCTCAGTGCAATGACATGTTACATTTTTGTAAGTACTAGAAATAAGTACATACGTAGAGAGATTGCTAGCGAAACTAATTTTAATTAAATGGTTGGCTTCATACATCTATATAGTACATCTGGGTCACTCCGTTATTTTTCGAACGTAATATCAGATATTTTAATGAAATTGAAATGTACTAGGTTGCATCGAATGTGGCAGTTTAAATTGCAGCCAATCCAATTTTATCTTAAATTACGAACTCTCAAATTTCTTTCGATTTTATCGAAAAGAAGAAATAAGTATTTTATTTTTACATTCGAAATTGCTGGTTCTACGATGTTTCTTCTATTTATTTTATTAAACAAGTATATAATTAATTAATTAGAGTGGAGTAAATGATGCCACGGCACATTCAATATAATTAATAGCTAAATTTCAAACATGACTTCCCTCTTCACCCAATGAAGCTGTTCAATGAGGTAATAATTTTAATTCTAACACGTAAAGTAATAAATAATCCATGCTTTTTATGAATTGACGTTAGTATTTTTAGGCGTTTCGTATCAATCTGTTAGATTTAAATATTTCTTCTATCATTGTCATTTAATTATTACTCAATAAATATTACGTGTTCGCGCCGGAAGCCATTTATGATTCAGCCTATAATTTTAGTTTCCATAAATTAGCACAGAGGAACGCGAACTTCTGCAAACATCCGCCGTTTAGCGGCGCAAACGGTAGCATGCGAACGTATCGTGCCATAACTGTTTCCGTTATCAATTTTAATCCCCTTTACATTACGTGTACATTACACTAGAAAAACTGTAAAAACTGCAACTTTCAGATTGTAGAAAACATGCGTCCGCCACAATTCTTCTTTTAACTCCAAAACAACGCAAGAATGTTAAACCAATGTAAATATTAACAAAAATCGTGTGCGTGGAGTCCACGCGCGACAGAAGTGAAACTTCTTGCTTATTGGGTGTAGATAGAGAAAAATTATTAGTTTGCATATTGTTATGTATGGTATAGGAAGCAAGCAGCACCATCTTTATCAACAACATATTTAATAGTCCAAGTAGTGTTATTACAGCACAGCACATTTACTCCGTGTCACAATCAGATTCACTCTGGCGCTCGTCTCGACACGCTCTCTGTATGTGACTCGGCTCACATACTCACACAGCAACCGCTACCGCTTACCACACGCATACCAATACATCACACATATTATTAGTGCAACGGTTCTTTCGTGATGAATGCGAAATTGTCATAAATAAGTAACGCTAGAAATTTGTAGCCACTCAGCAAAGAAGTTTCACTTCAAAAATTACTTTTTTAATCCTCGTACGCTCTTTGGACAAAAATCAGCCTATTTTTCTTTTCTGTACACTGTAAAATGTCTTTTTCACGCGTTATTAAATACATTCATTTTTGCAAAGATGTGGGACAGACTCTATGTGTCCGGTTCATGGAGAACACCTCCTATATAGGATGTCCCATTTTTAGTTTTCCAATGCGTTGGCGTTTTCAAGGTTATTTCAAGGTCATTTTGTCTTTTTTATGGTAAACCCATATTTTTTATTTCGGAATCAAATTGTACGTGAAAAGATACACAACTTTTGTTTGAAACATCTTTTTGTAAGTTCAATATTTCCTAAGACATTTAGCTGATTTTTCATGTTTATGTCAAGGATAATTTTATTTTTCTATTCAAATGACAACGTTACTTTCTTCTGGAAGATTTTCTATTTCATTTAAGAAAATCATAATAAATGCTCGAGATTTTTACCCTCAACTTCTAGACACTTAATAATTCGTTTAATAAAAGACTCATGAACACATAATAAAGTTCTTACAGACTTACAAAAAAATGTTTCAAACAAAAGTTGTGCATTTTTTTACGTAGAATACGATTCCGAAATAAAAACTCTGGGTTTATGATAAAAAAGACAAAATGTCCTTGATATAACCTTGAAAACGCACAAGAATTAGAAAACTAGTAGTGCCATTTGACTTCCCACTCGAAACACTAAAGGACATGTGTCAGTTTTTTTAAATCATATGTCTTCAAGATTATTTACAATCTCAACTCAAATGGGACACCCTGTATTTGCGGATTCAGAGAAAGATTGTGATACCATTCGGGTCTTTCACTGACGATTGTGAAACGCAACGAAAGATTGTCCGGATCTAAAACGATCCGATAGATAGATCCGCTTTTAACGCATCCCCGAGCGCTTCGCTCGAAATTAGAATGCCGATATGAGACGCGAATCGACATTATTCCCCGCTCGACATTTTCTCGCAATAGAAGTGGACATTACTCCGGCTAGATTATTCGTTTTTCCTCGCCGTGAATTCGAGGTTCCCGACCCCGGCGACACGCTCATCTTTTTATCTCCCGGCTCTGCCTCTCCGAACTTCTGATCAATCGCGCGTTCAGAAATTTCTCCGAGACTCGCCCCTTCGCAGGGAATACTAGGTAAAGTAGAAGCTCCCTTCGCGAGCTTTAATTTCGTCGCCGAGAATCGACGAAGCCTCGCGACTGGAAGGGCATTCCAACGAGGGAAAGAGAGAACGAGCCAAGTCAGAGATAGATACATAGAGAGTGAGAGAGAGATATGGAAAGAGAAAAAGAACGAGACAGAGAGAAAGGGCTGGAGAAGGGGAGGATGAGAAAGCGGAGACGAGAGAAAGCGAGCGAGAGACCGCCCGACAGGGAATATCGCGCCGGGGTTGGATGCTAATTAGCATTTTCCAATTAAGGCAGCAAAGGCGGGAGAATCCTGCGAGCTGCTCCAGGAGACAGGGAATCGTTCCTTGCGAATTATCCTCCGCGTCGACATCAAGAAATCGTGTTACGTCCGTAATTCCCGACTTTCGCGAGTCGCGGGCTCCGTCGAGCCGACTTCAGCCCTCGGTCTTCAGCCCTCAGCCTTCAGCCCAGAGCCCTAAGGATTCCAAGGGAACGCGATACACGTTCGCACGCGTGCTTCCCTTCGTGCTCACGTTCCTTCGGTTCCCGACATAGCAAATACTCGCAATCGCGTTCGCGCGAGCGTTGCGTCTACAACGCGCAGCTCGACGCAACGCAGCAAACGTCTTCTTACCACATCGTGTCACGTTGCCATCTGCTCGACCGTGTTTCGACGTGTTTGGTTTGCGATTTCGAGGGCGTTAAACGAATTCCCGACCTCGCGGCTTTACACTGCTTGCCAAAACTATAGAACACGTGTGCCAGCTTTCATTTCGCAGTGACAGATTGAAGATCTTGCCGCGAAAACCGGGTTAGTCTAGATTTTGAAAATTGTTTAGCATATTTGCTACCAGCATCTCTTTCGCTGCTTATGAGTAAGCTGGTCCTTCGATGAAAATTCAATTTTCATTTTCTCCTTACAGTCGAATCAACTTGCAAGAATGATCCTCGATGATTGATTAAAAAATTAGTGTGTGCTTAGACCACATGGCTGAAGTGAAACTTCTTTCTTTGATTTTGTTTTCAAATTTTTATTAGGACTTTAATTTTCTATGATTCTATTATTGAAACAATTGGATTGCGATAGATAAAATATTATATAAATATTCTTGATTCAATTTTGTCTAAAAGCCTTGCAAATACTGCATCGAGAGTTGTTCTTGATCTTGTTGTCGCTTCATTAGGATTATTTACAATTTCCAATTCCATTTATCATAATCTTTATTAATCAATGGCGAACCCCCACCTGTGGCAGCTACTTCCTGTGCTCGTCAACAGAGGGACAGTACGACAACACCTTTCCCGCTACTACCTGAATCTTCCTCTGTTTGTATATATATCGTCCTAAACTGTCCTTACGACATCCCGCCAGTGTCGCCCGATCAACCCAAAACTCGATTGATTTTCCTCTCCTCCTTTTCCCCTTCCACTATCCCATTTCACTCCTGCGCATACTCCAACGTCCCCCACTAAGACCGTAGACTGGTCACGTGACGTGCCACGCAACGTGTGAAAGTTCGGTATTGGTTTGGTGTAAAAGTTCAAAGGCATGAACTAAAGTACAAATAAAACGATCACAACTGTTCTGCATTTCCTTGCAAGTTTGACCTTGAATGACCTTGAGTCATAGATAATTGAACTCATCTTAAAATGCACTGTTTGATGGTGGACAAATATTACTCTGGTCATCAGAGAGGTGGTAAATTGTATTCCCCTCGATTTAAGGGGAATTCATCAATTCATCGCTAGATCAGTGATGGGCAATTTTGCCTCAATTGAGGCAAAACCGTCCACACCGTAGCGCCCTCTGTCCCCTTCCAGCAAGCGCGGTACAATGGGGCAACGAAGACACAAGACATCAGCATACGCAACGAACGTGCACGCTTTATAAGAGGGAGGTTGGTGGGAGAAGCAAGCGTTTGAGGGGCTCCACCCGTGCCCACCACTGCGCTAGATAGACTGACGAGTCCTCTAGCGGGCCTAGGACGAAACGCTCCGTTCTCCTTTTTCCATCTTTTCATACTCCGAAAACCTGCCGCCACAATGCTAATAGAATCGAATTTCGTTTCATCGGCAAATCGGTTTAACGCCTACCGCGCCTAGGTTTTACGCCAGGCATATCCAGAAGTAACTCACTTGGAGGCAAATTCGAAGGAGACGACTACTTCTCCCGATCGCGCGTCTGACTCCCCGTGGCGGCCATTGTCCTCCGAGCTCCTCAGACCCGTGCCTACCGCTTGCAATATGTACCGCGTGTGGCGCGTTGGGGCGATTCTCGGACCCACGGTAGGCACGGGTCTGAGGAGCTCGGAGGACTATGGTCTCCACGGTGAGCGAGACGCGCGGGCGGGTAAAATAGGCGTCTCCCACGAATTTGCCTCCAAGTGAGCTACTTTTTGACATACCTGTTTTACGCCTACCGCGCCTAAAGAAGTTTCACTTAAAAAAGTAACGTATTTATAAAAGTCCTCAACGTACATTGAAAATCTTCGAGAACGTTGCCATACAGCTTTCTCTTTATTTGCATCTCGCCAGCCGTCTCGAGAAAAAAGATTAATAATTCGTCGTTAAAAAGTTTTCCGTAACGTTCCGAGAAAAAAAGAAACGCGACTCGGTACTAACATTCCAATCATTGCGTTCGAGCAGTGAAACGTCTAATCATCCATGCCCAAATGCACTGACTTTCACCCGTAGAGAACGTTCGCAAAAAGTTTGAGCGACATCGTCGATGATCACGAGAGCAACTCTTCCAGGAGAGCTCGTCTCTCTCGTTCTTTTATTTCCTCCCTTGAAAATCTCTGCTCGTTTCCGGCCGGGCACACGCGCCGCTCCGCGCCGTATCCTCCGGTTGCGCGTTTCCGTGTGTCCAATTACCATTCGCCAATTAAAAGTTAGAGGCAGTGTATCGGGCCCTCGAAATTGTCTGCTCGCTGCCCGAGACTCGATTATAGGAAAAGTACGTTTACGGGTGCTTAGAGGAAGACTTTGAAAAAAAAAAAAATGAGCCGACCGAGGGGCGAGACAGGGTTCTAGAGTCTCTTTCGACGGGAAGACGGAAGAAGGTATGGAGGGTGAGAGAACCAGGGAACGCAAGAGAGGAACCGATAGTCCCCGAGAAAGGAGCTCGAATGTCGTGGGGAATCTTTGGAGAAGCGGTCTATGGAGGGCACCGCGGAAGTAGACAGAGCCAATTACAATTTTCCAATTAAAACGTCCGTCGAGGAGATCCTCCCCGTCGTCGGATCGAGGAGAGATCCCCGTTGAGCGGGTGAAATCGAACCGTGGGGCAAGTTCGGCGCGCAACACCGAGCCTGCGGTGAAGTAGCATGTGCCGAGCTATTTCGAAACCCGGAATTCCTGCTGTAGATACCTCTACGCGTTGACGGCCGGCCTCGCGTTTTTGTAACTTCGTTCATCTTGCCACCAAAAGCCAGTACGATGTCTCGATATACAATTTTTACTGATCTCAGCCCCGTAGATTGTGAGAATTGGTGAGAAAATGATGTGTGCAAAATTTGAAAGCAATCTCACAACGGGAAACCGTGTCGCATTTGCATTAAATATTTAAAGTTTTAATGATTTCACCCTATTTTCAAACATAACTATATTGTGTTCTTTTGAAAATATCATTCAACAGTCTTGAGTAAAAGACAATGCCTTAGTGGTTCCCGACATTTTAAAATAATGTTTGTGGAACACTTACCTAAATATCTCGTGAAATTATAAATGTTTTTCTTATTTTCAAATAAATCTATGTGGAGCATCTTTCACACAGAAGCAGTAACTTTACGTACGATGATACAGTAACCCCGCGGTCTAAGTCCAACGGAACATTGCGATCTATGTCCCTTGACCAACTCCTTCCACTGCGGGGTACCCCCGCAAGGGCCATGAAGCTCGAGCTGCTTCAGTCGCCGAGCAGTGTAAGCATGCTGCGTAATCTGATCCTGGATCGAGTATATCGGTGTGAATCACTACTAATCCAATTACAAAACTTCTTTATTTTTTATTATTTTTTCATAGAACTTTCACCAACATATTCGTGGCATTTTTCTAATGAAAATGATACCAAATATGATACAATTCCGATGATATTTACTTGTGTAATGAACGATGGAAGATTTTTATTGGTATTACATTGTACTCTTGTCGTCTCTTTCTTTCCTATACGCTGTCCTTTTTACATACAAACCTTTCATCGTTTATTACACAAGTAAATATCATCGGAATTATATCATATTTGGTATCATTTTCATTAGAAAAATGACACGAATATATTGGTAAAATTTCATTAAAAATAAGTGGAAAATAAAGAAGTTTTATTATTGCACTAGTATTGTCTCATCGATACGGTATTTTTTGTTGCGCCTCAGGCCGCACGGTCCGTGTTTGCATGCTGTCCTTTTCTACGTTCGGCGCGGTCGATGGGGTCACAAAAGTATAGTGTCCCTTCACGATCTAAGTCTCGGCAGAGAACCGAGATAGGACTTAGATCGCGGGGTTACTGTATTAGTAATGTGCAACTTGTAATTTATCGAATTACCGCGGGACATCTTCGTAATGCTTACAGAACACTAGTGCTCCGCGGAACACAGGTTAAGTGCGAGATAGGCAAAATAATTATTCGTCGGCTTCGAATAACGCATTATTCGAATGTTGCCTTCCTGAATAATCTTCGAATAATTTTTACTGAGACCCGAGCGCTGACCACCGAGCGCCGAACTTCAAAAACCAGCAATCGATCAAAGGCATTCAATGTAAGCAGATGGGGAATTGTGCAAGAATGAAAATTTAAACTTTTGCATTTTTCAATATACTTACATAAAAGTATTACGAATGAATTGAGGAGCTTCTCCCGATAAAAATGAGCCCAAACTCGAGTGTAATCGAACATTTTTTATTCATAAATAATGCAATGAAAAAAATTAGAATATTATTGAAAATAGTTCGAATGGTGTCGTGTTTGGACTCATTTTCATCGGGAGGAGCTCCTCAATTCATTCGTAATACTTTTATGTAAATATATTGAAACATGTAAAAGTTTAAATTTTCATTCTTGCGCAATTCCCCATCTACTTACATTGTATGCCGTTGATCGGTCGCTGGTTTTTGAAGTTCGGTGCTCGGGTCTGGGTAAAAGTTATTCGAAGATTATTCGAAGGCAACATTCGAATAACGCGTTATTCGAAAGTTATTCGAAGCCTCAGAATAATTATTTTGCCCATCTCTGGTTGAATGTATGATAATAATCGAGAAATATGTTCTCGTAAAGAACACATTTACTCCTTACAATAAACAATACTCTTTACAATAGGCAACCAACATTTGAACGATTTCCATGTATTAATTTAACACGTTTTAGGAAATTGTTCGCAGCAAGTAACGCAGTTTGTCTGGGAACGAGAGTCCTTAATGTGTTCAGCTATATATGCAGCAGGACGCGTGTTGCGCGATTTGTTCTGCGACAATCTCTCAAGTCGCCGGCACAAGTTCCATTATAAAGTTGTGTTCACACTCGGTACAAATGTCGACAGTTATTCACACCTGTTTTAACAGAACTGAAATCTTGTGTTGCGCGCGTTATTCTGCTCCTGTACTCGACGTATTTATTGCTGTAGAAATTTCAATATGGGTAATATCTTCTAAAATTTAACTTTTGTAATTACCACTTGCAATTTTATTGTTTCCAAAAAGTTCAATCTTATTGAACGACTGCATGTCTAATGTGATTTTCAAATTACTTTCTATTCGAAGAAATATTTCACGACTAAATGGAAATTGTTATTTTACACTGACGTGAAGTTATTAATTTTTGAAAATTGATACTCTCAATTCCTTTTGTATTATAAATGAACAATATTGAACTAATTTTCAAATACAAGATGTTCATAACCAGGATTTGTTACGTACGACATTTTTACGACTATGATATTTCTAATGAACTATAGCCAACTGATCTTCTTAACGCAATTTTATACTTACAATAATTTCGCTATTTTCTTACTACATTTTTCGACTATGATATTTCTAATGAACTATAGCCAACTGATCTTCGTAACGCAATTTTATATAATAATTTCACTATTATTTTACTACATGTTTCGACTCTGAATAAAACTAATTATAAAATCAATTTAGTTTACTTATACGAAATGGCGGAATATTTGACGATGGTAACGAACATGTTAAATGTAGTTTGTTGACTTGGCAAACATACCTCCGTTTTCATTAATACCCAGAGTTGTATTAATTGGAGTTTACATTCGCATAAATAAATTTCATCAAACATTCTCTCATATATGCAATTTAAACTCTGGGATGCTTATACGTTCATATAAAATATAATTAAGAGGTTTCATATCTGCGTAATTCTCAATTTTGCAAATTACCTCAAGAACTATTTATTTGGTTTAAAAATTTGCAGTTTCATATTGATGTTTCAAAATGAGCGTTGCGAAGATGGCTATGAAAAGTATCGAAAAGTTTAAAAAGTTTAATTTTCTTCCTGGCACGAAATAAACCAATACAAAACGAAATGCATTAATGAGACGCAGGAAATGTTTGACAAAAACTTTCTCTCTCAAATAACAAAAAATTCACGTGCGTATCATAAAACTTGACTTAAATTAAATTCGTGTATCCCTAACAATGATGTAAAAATTAGTATAAAGCGATTTAATTAGAGTGAAGCAATCATTCTTAGCGAATCAGCCATCTCATAACAACAATAAAATTCTTGACAAATGAGGTAGCATATTGTAGGATCAGAGATGGTAAATACGAAAAATATATATAAGACAATTATTATTTGGGATGATAAAGCAAACAGAAATATGTTTCTCTGTAAACAAAGAAAATTTTGTCTTCATTCATTATTTAACAACAATGATTTACACTATTTACAACCTTACCTGTACACAATGAAACGACAATTAAAGTTTACTATTATCACTTCTCTATCTACACTGCGTAATGACTATATCTGTCTCTCCTCAATTCTTTTTCTAATCGCCGCCCCATCTATCGGTAATTAAAATAAGAGGCGCGCGGAGCATGAGAAGCGCGACAAATTCAAACTAAAGAAGGTACACCTTCTTTATATATATATATATATATATATATATATATATATATATATATAATTTAATGAAAGAAAGACACAACAAATACAATTGATTACACTTTCACGTCTCAATCTCCGTCTGAAATTTACGTCTCGGATTACAAACGTCGAATTTTTATATATTCTGAAAACCGGTATCGATCACGTTGTTTAACAACAAATACAATTGATTACACTTTCACGTCTCAATCTCCGTCTGAAATTTACGTCTCGGATTACAAACGTCGAATTTTTATATATTCTGAAAACCGGTATCAATCACGTTGTTTAACAACAAATACAATTGATTACACTTTCACGTCTCAATCTCCGTCTCAAATTTACGTCTCGGATTACAAACGTCGTATTTTTATATATTCTGAAAACCGGTATCAATCACGTTGTTTAACAACAAATACAATTGATTACACTTTCACGTCTCAATCTCCGTCTGAAATTTACGTCTCGGATTACAAACGTCGTATTTTTATATATTCTGAAAATCGGTATCAATCACGTTGTTTAACAACAAATACAATTGATTACACTTTCACGTCTCAATCTCCGTCTGAAATTTACGTCTCGGATTACAAACGTCGAATTTTTATATATTCTGAAAACCGGTATCAATCACGTTGTTTAACAACAAATACAATTGATTACACTTTCACGTCTCAATCTCCGTCTGAAATTTACGTCTCGGATTACAAACGTCGTATTTTTATATATTCTGGAAACCGGTATCAATCACGTTGTTTAACAGATCGTCGCGTCGTTACCGTTACTAACGGCATAGTATCCGGTCGAATTTGGTACGGTATCATCCTATACTTCCTACAATATTGAGGTTTCGAGATGACGACGCCTGCCCACTGACTCTAATGAATATTTCAAGCATCAGTCTGTATTTTTTAGTACAACAATATTTATTCAACCTAAGTATATTTCATATTCCCCAACCTAGTACATGATCCGTTAGTGTTCAGTTAATGATCTTAATGTATCTCAGGATCTTCACGGAACTGGATCGCCAATCGGCAGTAGTTCAGACATGAAATAGCGTGTCCGGTGAAAAATGGTGGACATCGACCGGTTCGAGCTTCTCAAGAAAAATGATTCGATTAACGAGAGAGTCTGTCGGTTGGATGGGTTGGGGCTTGGGAATTACACGCGTGACCCGAGCGGAGCCCGTGTCGACTGGTCACGAGGATGTTAACTAATCGCCGGTGACGTTAAACTTAACGACCCGATGACGCTTTACCGGGGGAGAACAAAGGGAGAATCGTCGGGTCGCGACACGAGAGAGGGTTGTGTGGGTCCGCGGGTAGGGCTTTTCGGGCCCCTGCATGCAACCTAACCCGACAACAAGCAACGGCAGCAACGACAACCCTTTCGGCGAGGAGCAACGCGCGGAGCAACGCGCGGAGCAACGCTGGCGCAGTGGTCAGCCGGAACGAGACGCGAGTTTAGCCGCAAATTATCGCGGCGCTGGGACGATAATGGAAATCCGATTGAAGCCGTCCATTTGCGACGCGTTATGGGACTGTTTGGCATTTTAATTGGGAAATTGCAATTAACCCGCCCGGCTGTATTATCGTCCGAGCCGGCGCGCACGCGGCAGCCGTGCGACCGATTTCCTTCGACGTGCTCCTACGGCAGAGAATTTACTCTCGAGCCTAATCGAGCGCACGATCGAACGGAAACACGAGCTTCGGTTGCTAGGCTCACCTGTCCAGTGCACGAGCATAATTCGTATTCAACGAGAAAATAACATTTATGATGTTGTTGCAATTAGAAAATAAATTGATCAAGTTCGCGTAAACATTTAACCTTTACTGTACGTGCTTCAGGTTTGAAAGGTTTCTCGATATAGTAATTCCGCGATCTAAGTCCAACGGAACGTTGCGATCTATGTCCCTTGGCCTACTCCCTCCACTGCGCAGCTCGAGCTGCCTCGGTCGCCGAGCAGTGTAAACATGCCTCGTAATCTGATCCTGAGTCGGGTATATCGGTGTGAATCACTACTAATCCAATTACAAAACTTCTTTATTTTTTATTATTTTTTTTATGCAACTTTCACCAGCATATTCGTGGCATTTTTCTTGTGTAATGAACGATGGAAGTATTTTATTGGTATTACATTGTACTCTTGTCGTCTGTTTCTTTCCTATACGCTGTCCTTTTTACGTCCACAACTTTCATCGTTTATTACACAAGTAAATATCATCGGAATTATATCATATTTGGTATCATTTTCATTAGAAAAATGCCACGAATATATTGGTAAAATTTCATTAAAAATAAGTGAAAAATAAAGAAGTTTTATTATTGCACTAGTATTGTCTCACCGATACCGTATTTTTTGTTGCGCCTTTGGCCGCGCGGTCCGTGTTTGCATGCTGTCCTTTTCTACGTTCGGCGCGTTCGACGCGTTCACAAACGAATAGTGTCCCTACACGATCTAAGTCCCGGCAAAAAACCGAAAGAGGGCTTAGATCGCGGGGTTACTGTACTATCAAATGGACCGGATATTTTTTGTTTGGTAAATATTTACTTTAGGGGACGCATCCCCGATCACCTTGACCTTGACATACGTTGTCAAGGACACTATTCTGAACAACATTGCTTTATACATTATCCGTGACTATCGTGTAGATTACCGTATCCGGAGTGCTCTGTGAGTTATAAATTCGGAATAAATTAACATTTTGTGCGTTAATCGGGAAGTTACAATCTTTCGTTCTCGTCGACCACTGTATCCATCTGACAATTGCTGTCGCAACATCGTGGAACGGGAAAAATCGTTGAAAGGATGAAAGAACGTTCAGCGGGGTAAAAAAGAGGTACTCTCTCTTTCTTTTTATTTGCTTGTTTTAAATAATTGAGGGAACAGGTAAATCTGGGAGCAATGTTTCTTTTAACGAGATTTCCATCCGTCGGAAAAGCTTTTTCCGCAAAACGTCTGCTAATTTGATTATTCTGCGGCATACTTCGACGCGATTCAAAAGCTTGGCGCCCGCGGCTGTGGAACCTTTTAATTATTATATATACCGTTGTTCCGGCGAACCGGGAATTCTCCGCCGCCCTGGCACATTCCTTGCTGGGTGGGCTGGGAATTATTAAAAATTTATCTTGAACTGGCTCGACGTAATAATACTGCTCCTTCGCCGTGCTCTAATGCCATTGCGGTTCGGTTCCCGACTCGGTTTCCCTGCCTTTGGATTTCATCGATATTGCAAAACGATCGGCTCGAAACGGTTTGGGAATTCTAATTGATCACGGAATAAAAGGCCATTGTGGTCACGAACCTTTTTTTAAAGCACCATACATTTGGAACAAAATCACTCTGTAACAACTCCGCGGATAGTTGCGCAAGATATGTCAAGAATATCGTGATTTTTTTTTTGCTACAATCTGATCACAGAAATTTCACAAAGTTCACATTTATCATAGTCATTGATTGTTCAACCCTGTTACACCTCGCGAAGTCAAATTAAATATTATTAGGTCGATGCATGTGCAATGCAGTGATGCCAGATCGGTTAAATCGAGGGGAATACAGTTTACCACCTCTCTGATGACCAGAGTAATACGTGATACGTTGCGCGGCGCGTCACGTGACCAGTCTACGGCCTTAGTGGGGGACGTTGGAGTGTGCTCAGGTAATGGAATGAGATAGTGGAAGGGGAAAAGGAGGAGAGGAACATCAACTCAGTTTTGGGTGGATCTGGCATCACTGGTGCAATGTCCGATTTCAGAATTATCATTCGAAGGTACTAATCTTTTATGTCCTAACTTCAGTTTTTATTTACATATCTAACTTTTGAATAAAGTTTATTTCAATATTAGCCGATGCGATCGTCGTGTATTATTTTTATACGAGTGAGGCAATAAACATATTGACGACGGTATGGTGTTATGTTTGGTCAACATATGGTAGTAAATGAATGCACTGGTAGTCGATTGTAGAAAAAGCTTAAAAAACATTATCTCGTAAACGAAGAACGCGAGCGACAATAAGTCTTCGAAAGGATCAGTTAAAAACCGATTTGTTACAGAATTATACCAGTGATGCCAGAAACAACCAGAACTGGTTGTTCTTTTCTCTCCTACTTTTCCCCTTCCACTATCCCATTTCACTAAGACCATAGACTGGTCACGTGACGTGCCGCGCAACGTATCACATATTTCTCTGGTCATCAGAGAGGTGGTAAACTGTATTCCCCTCGATTTAACCGATCTGGCATCACTGAATTATACTAGAGATACAAAACGGTATGCGGCACCAGTGTTTCCAGAACGGTTGCATCGAGGGGAATGCAGTTTATCACCTCTCTGATGACCAGAGTAATACGTGATACGTTGCGCGGCGCGTCACGTGACCAGTCTACGGCCTTAGTGGGGGACGTTGGAGTGTGCTCAGGTAATGGACTGAGATAGTGGAAGGGGAAAAGGAGGAGAGGAACATCAACTCAGTTTTGGGTGGATCTGGCATCACTGTGCGGCACGTCGATTCACTTGTACGCTAGATTTCTAATTAGATACGCATTAGAACTTCTAATTCAGAAGTCGATCATCGCGATCGCAAGATCAGAGATACGTATTGCGATGAATTGATCTCCTCGTTTCACTCGACGCGTTTAACCCCATAATAAACTGAATTGGCTGTTTCATCTCGAAACGGATAGCTCCGAGGGATAAAACACTTAAAGGAGTTAAACGATCCTCTGGAAAAATCGGGACGATCGTGGCGAGGCTATTTGCTAAATTGCACGTAATGGTATTCTAACATGATACTCTAGCCGGCACGTTGGAGTAGAACTCATCAAGGACTTCGGTACATGGGATACAGTCATTTGGGATCTTATATAGGATTAGCGAATCCGACTTGTGGCGTGTTAATTGCAATTGACCTTTCAATTAGATCTTACTATCGTTGAATCCGTGTCTAAATGCTTCATACTTAGAGAAGTTTTTCATGGCGTCTACTTCTCCACTTGCTCCGGTCATTCGGAGAACTTTTTTTAATCGGGAAACAAATATTATTACCGCAATAACAATAGTGGTCGTAATTGATTTTTAACACTAGAACTACCGAGCACTAGAACACTAGAATTTTCGAGTTTGAGGTCATTTCAAGGTCATAGTATAATACGCTGTTGAATTCGTCTCTATCTAAAAAAAGTCAAGGTGACCTTTACTTTTTTACGTAAAAAGCATTTCTCCAGATTTAAGAATATGCGATTATGTAACTCACCAAGTACTGATGAACTTTTGTTTAGAACATTTTTTAATTGCACTACCGGATATGCCTAAAAAATGGTGACATAACTTAACGCGTACACCCTGTATATTTTCTACTAGATACATCTTGACAAGAACAAAATGGAATTTCATTCCGGTTTAAAAGAAATTAGTAACATACATATTTCATAGACTTCGTACCGAATTTATAGTGGAAGGGGTTAAAGGTGAAACAAAGTATAACATCTGTATCGTGCAATTAGTTATGAACGTACGCGCGTATGCGAGTATCGATTTCAACTTAATTACGCCCACTGCAACATCTCGATCTCAATCCCCATTATCTCTCATCGTTATTGCGACCATTTTAAACTAAGCAGAAACACCATCGATTATTTCCGCCTCTCGATGATTCATCGATCGCTGCGTGTTATTTCATTGAAACACAGAAACGATTCTAGCGGGAGAGAATATAGCGGCAGTATTGTTGCCGTAACATTTCGATGGCTATCAACCTGTTGGCCAGCGCTGTACCAGGATCATCTTTCGTGATAGGCCAACGGCGAGAAAGATCCTAAGCAATAATTGCTGCTCGCAGCGGTGTTTCTGCCTCGATTTCCCTTTTGTAACGTGGAAAACTGCCTCGAGGCTGGGCTTGCCGATCCGATCACAGCTCGATCGCGTGCGATTGCGATTCATTTAACACGTTAATCACCGGGCGACACTACGTTTATGGCTCGAGCCCCGGCTATGCCTCGGGTCACGCATTCTGCGTTTCTCGTCGCCTTTTGATGGAAAATGCCGTACTTTCCTCCTGCTTCTCATTCGTAATTGCGAAACCTTTCTCTGGTTAAACTTCTCATTAGGGGACCAAATATTTTCAACTTTTCAGAATGTAATATTATACAATTTCACCAGAAAATAATAGTACTCTAAGTTCTGATGCGAGGAATTGTAATTTCAGTGCTCGGAGTTCACTCGTTCAAAAGTTACACGCGAGCAAAGTTGTTCGATATCAAGCGCGTATCTTTATTTTCTCTTTTCTACACATTGCTTGCCTACTTTTATATTTATTGAACTGTTCTTAAGATTTAATTGATTTTACATAAGATTCTCATGAGATGGTAGCCATTCTAAATTGTATTTTATATTTATCATTTTTAGTGAAACATTTTATGATTATTAATTATTCATTAAACACGTGTTTGCTTCCTTGTTAAATTACTAGTAGCATTTTAGAAATGAGACTGCAGTTTATTCAGATGCGTGATATCTATTATAACACACGTGCATATAAATAACTTTATTCAATACTTTCTGCCCTATACAAATTTCTCTGCAATCTCGATAATTATAGAACAAAAGGTCTGAAACCTGTCGTTTCGACAGATCCACTAGCTCCAGCGATGAAATTTCAGTAGGTGTATTGTGGTGATTAGCGATCAGTGCATTGTTTTCATTTATTACCAGAGTACTTAGTACTTAACATCAAAATCGTGTGAATTAATTCACCTCTAAAATTTTTAGAGGCAGTTTTCTTCGAACTCTAGATTCTCGTGATAACAATTAAGATATAATCGATTCAGCGAGCACTGAAATTTGGCTATCCTAACAGGATCAGAGCATCGCATAAATTCCGTTAAATTAAATACCTCGTCGTTGCAGCCACTAGGCTGGCTGCATTGATTTTTCAAGGTGGCCGGCCCCATCCGTGTAGAACGACGAGAACGCTCGAGGAAAAGAGTCGCGAGAGCAGGAAAAACAAAGGGTTACCGAGAGATCGGCCAGCAATCTGCTCGAGAGGCACGTTAATCGTGGTTAGCCTATCACGCGCGGTCGAGGTAGCAATCAAAATATTGCGCAAACGACATCACGGTGGCTGGACCTGTTACGCGAGTGTCGTTAAATCTACCGGCGATGGGACCAGGTTCAATTTCTGCCCGTGACTATCAATCATTCCGATACCTAAGATTTATTTCATTGAGTTCAATTGCTACTTGCCGATACCGACGATTTCTTCCTTGTACCCGCGAGCTACGATGAAAAATGTAATTGCGAACCACTTTTGAGATTTATGACGTTAGTGATACAGAAGTTTAGATCGGATTTACGACACGGTTACGATTTCCGAAGTATTTTTCAAATTGAGATATTAGATTGCGGCTCGCAGATTGTTATTACAGTATTTCATCGGTAATTGTCGTGATATTCTGAACGATAATTGTCGCAAAACAATCCCTCCTTCCGCGGGGTATACCCCGTGAAGCTTGAAAGGCCTCGGTCACCGAGAAGTGTAACATAATACGGATTGAGTATATCGGTGAGACTACTACTAATCCAATAACAAAACTTCTTTATCTTTTATTATTTTTTTATGGATCTTTCGCCAACATATTCGTGACATTTTTCTAATGAAAATGATACCAAATAAGATATAATTCCGATGGTATTGACTTGAGTAATGGACGATGGAAGTTTCGAGCGCAAGGAAGGACAGCACATGGGAAAGAAAGAGACGCGAAGAGTCGCGGTCGCCGACGTAGTTCAAAGGCCCACGTGTCTTCACGGTGTAATGACAATAAAAATAACTTTTTTATTATTACACATCTTTTTATGAGACTTTCTCCAATATATTAGTGGCATTTTTATCATTAAAATAATACCAAACACGATATAATTCTGATCATATTTACAATAATTTTCCGAAACTTTTATCGTCCATTACTCAAGTAAATACCATCGGAATTATATCTTATTTGGCATCAGTTTCATTATAAAAATGCCACGAATATGTTGGTGAATGTTCCATAAAAAATAATAAAAAATAAAGAAGTATTGTCAATGGATTAGGTGTTGTTTTCACACCGACATACTCGACCCGTATTATATTACACTTCTTGGCGACCGAGGCCTCTCGAGCTTCGCTGTCCTTTTCTACGTTCGGCACAAGTCAAAGAATAGTATTATCTGAACGCTAATTGTCGCCGGCCGGACTCGTGGTGGCGACGATTATCGATGAAATACTGTACATCGATTTCTCCGTCATTTTTGTTCATTGTCTGCGGAGAGCGTGAAGTAAGTGAAAAACTATGTAAAAATTCAATGAGTTCAATGAGTTTAGCCGTGGTTACCATAAAATCGTCAAAAGCATCCGAGGGTTTAACAATTAACTGTTTCAATGTGAAATCGTAAATCTAACAACTCGCTCTTCCAGTGAAATGCAAGACTATGTACACTGAGGATCTCCGCCATTTTTGTTAATTGTCTGCGAAGAGCGGGAAGTAGGTGAAAAACTATGTAAAAATGTTGAATGAGTTTAGCCGTGGTTACCATAAAATTGTCAAAAGCATGTACCTTGCGAGGGTTTAACAATTAACTGTTTCAATGTGAAATCCTAAATCTAACAACTCACTCTTTCAGTGAAATGCAAGACTAGGTACACTGAAGATCTCCGCCATTTTTATTCATTGTCTGCGGAGAGCTTGAAGTGGGTGACGAACTATGTAAAAATGTTGAATGAGTTTAGCCGTGGTTACCATAAAATCGTCAAAAGCATCCGAGGGTTTAACAATTAACTGTTTCAATGTGAAATCGTAAATCTAACAACTCGCTCTTCCACTGAAATGCAAGACTATGTACACTGAGGATCTCCGCCATTTTTGTTAATTGTCTGCGAAGAGCGGGAAGTAGGTGAAAAACTATGTAAAAATGTTGAATGAGTTTAGCCGTGGTTACCATAAAATTGTCAAAAGCATGTACCTTGCGAGGGTTTAACAATTAACTGTTTCAATGTGAAATCCTAAATCTAACAACTCACTCTTTCAGTGAAATGCAAGACTAGGTACACTGAAGATCTCCGCCATTTTTATTCATTGTCTGCGGAGAGCTTGAAGTGGGTGACGAACTATGTAAAAATGTTGAATGAGTTTAGCCGTGGTTACCATAAAATCGTCAAAAGCATCCGAGGGTTTAACAATTAACTGTTTCAATGTGAAATCGTAAATCTAACAACTCGCTCTTCCAGTGAAATGCAAGACTATGTACACTGAGGATCTCCGCCATTTTTGTTAATTGTCTGCGAAGAGCGGGAAGTAGGTGAAAAACTATGTAAAAATGTTGAATGAGTTTAGCCGTGGTTACCATAAAATCGTCAAAAGCATCCGAGGGTTTAACAATTAACTGTTTCAATGTGAAATCGTAAATCTAACAACTCGCTCTTCCAGTGAAATGCAAGACTATGTATACTGAGGATCTCCGCCATTTTTGTTAATTGTCTGCGAAGAGCGTGAAGTAGGTGAAAAACTATGTAAAAATGTTGAATGAGTTTAGCCGTGGTTACCATAAAATCGTCAAAAGCATCCGAGGGTTTAACAATTAACTGTTTCAATGTGAAATCGTAAATCTAACAACTCGCTCTTCCAGTGAAATGCAAGACTATGTACACTGAGGATCTCCGCCATTTTTGTTAATTGTCTGCGAAGAGCGGGAAGTAGGTGAAAAACTATGTAAAAATGTTGAATGAGTTTAGCCGTGGTTACCATAAAATTGTCAAAAGCATGAACCTTGCGAGGGTTTAACAATTAACTGTTTCAATGTGAAATCGTAAATCTAACAACTCGCTCTTCCAGTGAAATGCAAGACTAGGTACACTGAAGATCTCCGCGACTATTCTATAGGTAACGCATGCGAGTGGTAGTATACATGGACCTTGCGCTCATGCGAGTGTCCATGGGGCATTCGAGGAAAGTATCGTGGATGGAGAATCTGCCGGAGCCGATGTATTGCGCAACTGCAACGATAGAATGGAATAACTGTTTTGTCGAGGCGTGCTCGGTTACACGCTGCAACCCGATGTCTTCCGGTCGGTGACTAACGCGGGTAATTGGGAACTGTTGTTCGCTAGAAGTGTGGCAAGTTGAGCGTTGTAACGTTGAAAGAACCGAGTGGTGTTGGTGAGCCTCGTGTGTCCGTGTGGACTTTTCAGCGGAATACCCGCACGCACGTTGTTCCGTGCATGCTTGATGATACGACCGCCGATGTATCATTTGCGTAATTAATCGTTCGACTATACGAGGATTGTGTAAGTTCTACGGGATGTTCCATGCCAATGTGTACTGCAGGGTGCAATCGAAGCGATATCTATCGGGATTTTTTTACACGGTGAAATTGCTGCCTCGTAAATGACGGGATTAAATTGTTGACCGTATAACTTTTCGATCATGCGTTGCAAACTGTACACGATTGCAAATGAGTATAAACGATCGGGTACATATCGGGCCACGATAATCACGAATTACATGGAAATTGTGGACATGCAAGGTTAAAGCGTTTTAACTTCTAATTCAGTTATAGCTGCTCGATCGTTGGAAATGTAGGGATACATACTAGGGGTGTGCGAGTACTCGATTTATTCGAGTATTCGAATTTCGAGTTGAGTAACGATCGGTCAGTCGAGTCGAGTCGAGCTTTTGAATTTTCCGAGCTACTTGAAATCGACGAACTGCTTGAAAAGAAAGCGAGATACTTGAACAAATCAACCGCCTCGAATATTCGACCCCTCGTGAAACTTCGATTTACTCGAAAATGAGTTTTCAGCTCGAAATTTTTCGATTTACACGAATATATTCGAACAGATCTTTAACTTTCGAGTTACTCGTAAAAATTCGAATTGCTCGAGTTACTCGAACATTCATTTATTTACTATCAAATACTATTCTAACTATAAGGCAGAAAAATATGACGCTAATTTAATGCTTCTGTTTTATTTCCATGTTTTCATGAAGAAAACATATTCGAATTTTTACGAGTAACTCGAAAGTTAAAGATCTGCTCGAATATATTCGAGTAATATCTGTCTTTTGAATTGCAGCTGATGCTGTTGGAAATTATTACTTGACATAAGAAATATATCATAAATATAATATGCATAAAATCAGTTTGATAATGAAAGATCTTTACCATAATTTTTTAAGTTGCTGGTTGGCTTTTGACCGCTGATTCCTTTTTGTACTTCTTATCCTTTCGATGAGTAGAATACGATGCAATAAAAAAAATTGATAAACTTTTGACCTTGAAATTCAAGATCAACATTAATTTTGCGGCACCCTTCTTGCATAAGTTTCCACCAAACAGAGTAGGGGTGTGCGAGTACTCGATTTATTCGAGTATTCGAATTTCGAGTCGAGTAACGATCGGTCCGTCGAGTCGAGTCGAGCGTTTGAATTTTCCGAGCTACTTGAAATCGACGAACTGCTTGAAAGGAATGCGAGCTACTTGAAAAAATCAACCGGATCAAATATTCGAGTCCTCGTAAAACTTCGATTTACTCGAAAATAAGTTTTCAGCTCGAAATTTTTCGAATTACTCGAATATATTCGAACAGATCTTTAACTTTCGAGTTACTCGTAAAAATTCGAATATGTTTTCTTCATGAAAACATGGAAATAAAACAGAAGCATTAAATTAGCGTCATATTTTTCTTCCTTATAGTTAGAATAGTATTTGATAGTAAATAAATGAATGTTCGAGTAACTCGAGCAATTCGAATTTTTACGAGTAACTCGAAGGTTAAAGATCTGTTCGAATATATTCGAGTAATTCGAAAAATTTCGAGCTGAAAATTTATTTTCGAGTAAATCGAAGTTTCACGAGGGCTCGAATATTTGATGCGGTTGATTTTTTCAAGTAGCTCGCATTCCTTTCAAGCAGTTCGTCGATTTCAAGTAGCTCGGAAAATTCAAACGCTCGACTCGGCTCGTGCAATGGAATCGACTTCAGCTTATCTCGTAAATTACGGGTACTCGCACACCTCTAATATATACCGTTGAAGTAATTTATGTTAAAACAAAATTTTCCGAGCGACAAAATCACTCGTTAATTAATCAGAGACATTCAAGTTGACAATTAAGTAGAAAAAGATAGTGTAAGTCGTTACGAAACATTAGTTTACATATATGCGATCTGAATTAACCTCTTAAGTGACTATGACGGATATAATCGTCACCACTGTATGTATTACAAAATACCAGTGACGTATATATTCGCATAGATTATATTGTAAACCACTATGCTCAAGTCGATGGATTCGCTTGCGTATAATAATAATAATAATAAGAAGAAGAATACTAATAATAATAATACTACTAATAATAATAACTATGATAGTTTCTTATCTTAAAACGCACTACGTACAACGAAACAAGTCACTTACGAGGTTAACCCCTTGACGTATCCTGACGAGTCAGACTCGCGATGAAGATTTTAAACAAAGTCTAAGAGATACGAATGTTAAGCCTTCCTTTTTATACGAAATAAAATTGAATTCATTTGTAATTAATATTTAAGCATTCAAGTAAATATAGTCATAAAGAATATATAAATTTTCTATTATTTTCTACGCCATTTTTGCGGTTGAAGACATTCTAATCGCTATAAACGCAAAGAAAATGGTACGGCAAGGGGTTAAGAAAGTTGCACCAGCACCGACACGATTAATTAACACTGGATGGAAATGTTCATATATATTCCAACGAGCAGTACCAATGTTAAAAAGCAATTACATTCTCGTACAAACGATGGAGATGTTATTTCACTCGCTATAATCATGTGCGAAACTTTTTCGATACATACACAAATGAAAAAGTTGCGAGCACACGGAAGACGTAACGAAGTATAAATTACGAGTCGTCTCGTCTTTCCTGGTTAACGGGTTAGTAGAAACTGATGCAGACAAATGGTGGGAGACGGAGATTACACAGAATAGAGGTAGATGAAGAAATAATTGAACAGTTTGAAGACTATTATTCAATGTCAGACATCTCAGTTTCGCAGAGGAGCGAGGAATAGGTACACTAATCTTATGCAGTCTTCATAGGGATAATGAATGTTATTTTATACACCCTTGCTATTATCTGTACATAGTTGCTCAATGCCGTACGGCGAGAAAGCAGTACTAGGGTCTATTTCAAAATCGAATACCTATAATACATAATACAATACATCTCAAGATCTAATTATCCGGCAACGAAATGAAAGAAACAGGTACAATCGTGGAAACGTGACGTTGCGTCGAGAAGAGCGTGTGTAACGGTCGGGTGCAGAACTGATTTCGATTATGGTAAAAAAGCCCGGAACAACGCAAACGAGGCAAGAAGTCAGCCGCGGCGGACGCGGAGCTAAGATTAATCTGAAACGTCGGTGAACTCTGTTGGACATTCTCACTTTCGCAGAAGGAAATAGAAAAGAAACGCGGCCCGACCGGTTGGATCGCGAAGGAACGATAATGCCGTCCGTTTAAATAAATTCAGGCATTCAAATGGATTCGCGTTTAGCCGGGCCGGAAACGCAAGAAGTTTGGCATCCACGGCGTTAACTCGATTAAAGTTCATGCTGCGAGGGAGGACGCGAAAAAGTGTTCGCTGCACGGCACTCGTGCGGGTTCTTCGTCGAAGGAAACGTAGGAATACGTTGGAAACGTAGGAAACGTAGCCGCGCATTAATGCGCACGCGAGCCCAGCCCGGTATGGCGGGCATGTAACAGGCTCGCCGAACCATTACAATCTTGCAAGGCGTAATTTTGGGACGGGGGTCTCGCGTAATTTCCCCGAGCATTTACGATCCCCTGGCTACTCGAGTCACGAGACTCCCAAGGGTTGCTCGTCGTTCTTCCACCCCCGTGTTCCGTTCCGTTCACCTGGGTATACCTTTCGAAGAGAACGTTTTCCGATCCCCTCTACAACCCCCGACCCCTCCTCGCCGCTTAACCGATGGCCCTCGCAGACGTTTACGAGTGCGAGCGGAAAACGATCCTCCTAAACTAACCGAACTACAGATAGAGCCCGCCGCGCCGACTAGCGACTGCCGGAAGGAACAGGTGAGAGGAGGCGGTGTAGCCTAGTGGATGGGGGTTGATTCCCTCAATTAATAGACCGTTTATTCGGCATTCGTTGTTATTTGCTTATCACGATGAGTGGTTTAGCATGTAGATTGCTGAATTCGTAACCCTCCGTCGGCAAAGTGGTTTTTCTGTAACGCGATTGACCGAACGGATATTTCAGGACTCATTTTTTGGTGCTCTAGGATTTGAATTAATCTAAGAATAATTTTTAAATAATTATTGTAGGACTGGGACATACCCACGGAACAGTATTTGGTCTGGGGGGTCCTGATCCCTCATTATTATGATCTCTAGTTTACGCACGCGCACGAGTACGATTTCCACGACCTAACCACAACTCATTCAATTCACATGATTTTACCATTACTAGTTCAAATTCTGGATGACAGCTAAAAAGATCTCTTGATATTTTGCCATATTTTGCATAGTTACCGAGATATTTGCAAATTTGTAAAAAACAGGAAATCTACTTTACCGGCTAAACCAGGCCAATTTGACACCATGTTATATATACATCTTTTGCTTGAAATAACCCCAAGAACACAAACATAACCTCAAAACGAGGGACCACGGAAATCGTACTCAGTGATGGGAATGTTGGCGCTTTTCACGCGCATGCGCGGCGATTTTAGTCTCAGTCAAGCACGAAAATCGAGTACCTTGGTCGCCCCGCTAATTTCGCAAAATTTATTATGATTTGATTTTGAAAAATGAATGTACAACATATGTACATACATACATACATATATATATATATATATATATATATATATATATATATATATATATGTATTTAAATGCAATATATACATAATACATAGAATATATAATATATAAATATATAATATTTATGCACCTATGTACAATATAATATAACTTACTCTTCTTCATCATCTTGAGAATAATGAAGGAAAGGGCACTAAAATAACTTTAAACGAAATATATAATAACAAACCCTCTACTTTCGCCCCAATAGTACCTCACAAACTTCGGACGTAGCTTCGGTGCTGCCGAAACTCGCGCATGCGCGTGAAATGCGCCAACATTCCCATCACTGATCGTACTCTCCCCTTCATCTTTGTTAGACTTTATTTAATATATTCATTACGAGTCTGACTCGTTAAAATAGGGTAACTTGCACCAGCAAGGTCGAATTACCTTGAAATGGAAATTCAGGATTTAAGAATTCTTTGATCAAACGTTTTATTTATTCAAGCTAATACCCCTTCTTAACACTAAACTTACCAAGCATTAAAACTATCGGCGAATGTTGCTTTATAAAAATGGCAATCCTAGATTTATTCAGATTGTCTGTAATTTTCAATATAATAAATGCTTGAACAAGGAAATTTATTCCATGGTGTCTCTCATGACCCCAACAAAATGTCTGTACACTAATTCTTGCAACTAGTAGAAAGCTGGTAACTTCCGGCCAGTTTTATTTCTTAAAATATGTACAAAATGCGTAACGCGAGTCTATCGCACACACGGCGTTTCTATTGGACGTTTTAGGGCGTCGCGACGACGTCCGTAACACGGTCTTTCCCCTTCGCGAGTTACCGGTCCCCCCTACAAACTCACCTGTCTCACGGTTCACGTCGTAGCTCAACAACGCGTCGCAATATTTCCACCGCGATTTTCCCGAACTAATGCACGCTGTGTACAAGACGTGACTTTCGAAAGTACTCAAGGAGTTATCCCTCTCCCCCCTTATAATCTCCTCCTCTTCTCTCTGTCTCTCTCTCTCACTTTCGTATACTCTTTTCCTCTCTTTCTCTCGCCCCTGGTGGACCCGAACGCCGAGAAACAAACACCGGCAAGCGACACGGAAGATTTATCGTCAATTTCAAAGCATTCCCCCGCCGACTCGCCAGTTTTATAGCGTCGTTCTGGGGCCATGGTGCACGCCGACAAGGTTGCTCGGGTTACTTAACCGAATGGACACACGGGTAACACGCTCTCTCGTACTCGGGCACGAGAGTCTTCCCGGTGTCAAGGGAGCAAAAGATCTTTCGAACAGTTGAACGCTCTCCAGCCGTAATTCTCACGAGTTAAATCTTAATTTTCAGCAGCCGAAGCTTGGAACCACATTTTCAGGGGAGCTTACAAGCATTGACAGTGCTGCTGCGGTCTATGGTGGATTTTTCAATCCTGCAAACTTTGGTCGTTTGCACATGGTGTGCAGACTTATACATGTAGGATCTTAGGAAAAATGAGGAATTCCGCGCCGGGAATCGAACCCGGAACCCTCGCGGTTGTAGCTGATCAGCTCTTACACATACCCACGGAATCCTCCTACTTTTCCTAATTTCCATACAGTATTTAGTCTGGGGGGGTCCTGATCCCACACTCGGCTATCCTGCTCCGGCATTCGCCCTCGAGTGTCCGTCGCAGCGCCATCGTCTTTTTGACCTCAAAACGCCACCAACACAACTCGTCATCAACTTTATCACTTTTCGGGAACACCATCCTACTACCCTCTCTAGCAGTTTTCCCTGGATGTAGAATCGGTGTTTCCCAAATCCCGGACGAGCCCCCAAATGTAGGATCTTAGGAAAAATGAGGAATTCCACGCCGGGAATCGAACGCGGAACCCTCGCGGTTGTAGCTGATCAGCTCTTACATATACCCACGGAACCCTCCTACTTTTCCTAATTTCCATACAGTATTTAGTCTGGAGGGGTCCTGATCCCACACTCGGCCATCCTGCTCCGGCATTCGCCCTCGAGTGTCCGTCGCAGCGCCATCGTCTTTTTGGCCTCAACGCCATCAACACAACTCGTCATCAACTTTATCACTTTTCGGGAACCCCATCCTACTGCCCTCTCTATCAGTTTTCCCCGGATGTGGAATCGGTGTTCCCCACATCCCGGACGAGCCCCCAAATGTAGGATCTTAGGAAAAATGAGGAATTCCGCGCCGGGAATCGAACCCGGAACCCTCGCGGTTGTAACTAATCAGCTCTTACATATACCCACGGAACCCTCCTACTTTTCCTAATCTCCATACAGTATTTGGTTTGGGGGGTGCTGATCCCACGCTCGGCCATCCTGCTCCGGCATTCGCCCTCGAATATCCGTCGCAGCGCCATCGTCTTTTTGGCCTCAAAACGCCATCAACACAACTCGTCATCAACTTTATCACTTTTCGGGAACCCCATCCTACTGCCCCCTCTATCAGTTTTCCCCGGATGTGGAATCTGTATTCCCCACATCCCGGACGAGCCCCCAAATGTAGGATCTTAGGAAAAATGAGGAATTCCGCGCCGGGAATCGAACCCCGAACCCTCGCGGTTGTAGCTGATCAGCTCTTATACATACCCACGGAACCCTCCCACTTTTCCTAATCTCCATACAGTATTTAGTCTGGGGGGTTGTTGTGTCGTGTCAGTGCTCAAACAATAATTAGCGAGCCGCTGAGAAACACGCCTCAAAGAGAGGTAAATAAGTAATAAGGTAATTGGGTTTTCGGATAACTTTAATAAAACTGAATATGATGGACTGTATAATAGAGATGTATCTATGAATTCTACTTCGTAACTGTCACTCTACGACTCTTATTCTCCGACTGATAGTTTCGACTCTTATTCTTGTAATTTTCATTGCCGCAGAATAAGAGTCGAAACTATCAGTCGCAGAGTAAGAGTCGAAACTATCAGTCGGAGAATAATAGTCGTAGAGTGACTGTTGCGAAGTAGAATCCATAATCCATAGATACAACATCTCTATTATACAGTCCATCATATTCAGTTTTATCAAAGTTATCCGAAAACCCAATTACCTTATTACTTATTTACCTCTCTTTGAGGCGTGTTTCTCAGCGGCTCACTAATTATTGTTTGAGCACTGACACGACACAACAGGGGTCCTGATCCCACAAACATTAATTTCTAATCACTTACACTGCGCAAAAACCAGATAGACATTTCACTCTTACTTTAATAATTTCAACACTAAACTTACCGACCATTAAAGCTGACTAGTATTGCCTTCTGAATACGGCAAGATTGAAAAAGTTTTGTCATTAGTATTGGCTCACCGATACACCTGACCCATATCATGTTACAATTTCTCGGCAGAGCCGAGCGATCGAGCTTCTCGTATACTCTAGTATACCCCACAGTAGGGGAGGGGATAATTTTACTGCGCCTATCCTGTACAGCCTTGTTGCACTCTTCGCGACAACACTGTTCGGAAGTAGATGTCCAGTCAACAAACACTATGTCACAAAATTCGAAACATGCAGTCTAGTAAATGACGGTGCGCGAGTCTTGAAACGAGTGTTCACAAAGTCAAAACCCAAGTCAGACAAGAGCCACGCGCGTCCATAGTCGCGTGTCGGTGGTCTCTTTTTTTCCCTTCCGTGTCCCTTTAACGCGCCACGATAATCCGTAATCCCGCGAAACGAGTTCGTCCAGTCTGGTTTTCTCCGGTGTCCCTCTTCAGGGCCCGGCCCTAGGTCCTTCCACGGGTTCCCTATCCGCGGGCACCGCGGGTTCCGCAGTCACCGGCTAATCCGTGGATTAACGCGCGACACCATAGGAATTTATAGCGCGGAAAGACAGGAGAGATGGTAATCGCGCGCAGTGAAATGCGGTGAAGTGTGCGAAATTCCCGCGGCAGGAGACATCCGCGCACTGGCTGCGTATATTTCCCGCCCCCGGCCCGGCCGCGGCGTTACTTATGGCAACGAAGGGACACTCCGCTCGCAGAACGTTTACTTGCAGGCGTTCAACGGCGTCGGACTTCTCTCGCCAAGGTGTAACGCGTCGCTGCGGAACTTCGTTCGCGCGCTGTAACTTCACTTGTTGCGAGCGCACCCGGTTCCGGCACGCTTTCAGCGCTTTAACTGCGCCGCCGCAGTACCCGCTACACCCGCTGTACACGAGCCGGGTCGCGATCGTAGATTACGCGAGGACCGATCACGAACTTCGAGCTACTTCCAGCTTTTGCTCCCAGCATACAGTAGTTTCTCACAGCACAAATTAAAGGCACGTTTGTATTGATCCATTTCCTTCACGTGATGAGAATCTGACAATTAGTGTTGACAGCGACTTATTTGGGAAAGGCAGCGTTGTTGTACCGAGTGGTACAATTGGGTTTAATGGGGGATTTCATGTGTAACAATCACACAAAAATTAGTAATTTTTTTTTATAAAAACTATTTATATTATCGGAGTAAAATTTTTTGGCATACAAGTGGGCAACTTCGAACTATGAGAACTCTATTGAGACAAAACTGTACCCACCATAGCGCCGACTGTCCCCCACCAGCAGGGGCCCCTACTAGGGCTGTTACTTTTCCGAAGCTTCGACTCTTCGAAGATTCGAAGGATTCGAAAGAACGAAGGGAACTTCGAAGGTGGTGAAATTCGAAATTCGATAACAATAAATAATTGAAATAACAATTCAAATAATGAGTATAGAAAAATATTATAAAATTTATTTATTTAAACAATTATTTTAACAATGTGCTATCGAAAGGATAATTGAAATTATAAATATATTATCTTAACAATAAATTATTGAAATAATTCAGATAGTGAATATAGAAACAAATTATGAAATTTATTTATTTAAACAATTATTTTAACAATGTGCTATCGATAGGATAATTGAAATTATAAATATATTATTTTAACAATAAATTATTGAAATAATTCAGATAGTGAATATAGAAACATATTATGAAATTTATTTATTTAAACAATTATTTTAACAATGTGCTATCGATAGGATAATTCAAATTATAAATATATTATTTTAACAATAAATTATTGAAATTATTCAGATAGTGAATATAGAAACAAATTATGAAATTTATTTATTTAAACAATTATTTTAACAATGTGCTATCGAAAGGATAATTGAAATTATAAATATATTATCTCAACAATAAATTATTGAAATAATTCAGATAGTGAATATAGGAACAAATTATAAAATTTATTTATTTAAACAATTATTTTAACAATGTGCTATCGAAAGGATAATTGAAATTATAAATATATTATCTTAACAATAAATTATTGAAATAATTCAGATAGTGAATATAGGAACAAATTATAAAATTTATTTATTTAAACAATTATTTTAACAATGTGCTATCGAAAGGATAATTGAAATTATAAATATATTATCTTAACAATAAATTATTGAAATAATTCAGATAGTGAATATAGAAACAAATTATGAAATTTATTTATTTAAACAGTTATTTTAACAATATGCTATCGATAGGATAATTGAAATTATAAATATATTATTTTAACAATAAATTATTGAAATAATTCAGATAGTGAATATAGAAACAAATTATGAAATTTATTTATTTAAACAATTATTTTAACAATGTGCTATCGATAGGATAATTGAAATTATAAATATATTATTTTAACAATAAATTATTGAAATAATTTATTGAAGGAAAGTAACAGCCCTAGCCCCTACCGCGCCCATCACGACTTTACGCCCTCGTCTGGGCCCTCCTGCCCTGAGAAAAACTTCTCCTTAAGCCTACGCACTTATACTAAGACAAATGGTATCGTTGCATTCCAACAGAAAGAAGTTATACCAAATAGCAGCGTAGGGGCTACCCATAAGAAGGAGCTACTATACAACACTTTTTCTACGCAATGGTCATTGAGGAAGAATAGAAACAAATGCATGAATCACTGAGCAATAGTATCTCCTTGAATCATAGTTTTCCATATTTATAAATGCCATAATAGTTTACGGTATAAAAGTTAGGTAAGACAGCCTGTATTTGGGTTAGAGCTAGTCTCGCGAGGGACGCGAGTAAGGTGCTTTTAACGGGGTAGGTATGTCTGTTTGTTCTGGTGAATTTCCTGGACTGCTACCTGGGAACGCTACTTTCAAGGGTTGAAGTTACTAGTAGACGCGACTTGAAAGTAACCCTCCGACAACGTTTATTCTCCGAGGTATGTTGGCTGTGCTCTTGAGAGTTTAATTGACAGGAGTTCATTTCTCAGGTCGGTACAGGACCGGGAGATAGTATATATTGCTCTTGAAAGTTACTCTTATGAGGACACGTAGCATAAGCAAAAGCAACCGAGGGGATGGAATACAGGAATGGACACAGGGATACTTGTTCAGTCGACTGGGTATGTCGACATGTTGTGCACCGTGTCCACGGTAGAGTAACTATCGGTCGCATAATTCTGCGGAGTGAACTTTTTAGGGGGATTACCAACGCGAGAGTTACTCAACTTATGGTAGGTGTCCACGTGTAAATGATTCTCTAGAGTTAACTTATGCTGCGAGTCCGCGCGAGAGTAGCTTTCTAAAGTTAGCTGGTGCTAGGCGTACTCCTGGGAGTAGCTCTTCAGAGTTTAGCTTACCCTAGGTGTCTACGCGATATCTATTGAAGAATGCCTGTTGGACAGTTGGTCTCATTGCTAGGACCGCGTCCATTAGCGAGTTCTACTCCCGAAAGCAACTTCGAAGTCAACGCGGAGGGATGACAGCGTTTCTCTAATCCCTCCGGTATCTAGACCGGTTAATGGTGAGAGTATGTAGACACGCGATTTTTCGAAATACGTAGTTACCTATGAATTGCGGATTTTTATGGTAAACGAAAAATTCTTTGTCTTCTGTAATAGTTCTATTGTTAGTAAGTTTAGAATATTCATATCAAGTTTATTATATTCATATACTGAAGTTCTTTTAATCTTTCTAGTTTATTTTACATATTTCTGTTATAAACTACACAAAATCCGCATAGTTATGTAAAACACTAGCAAAGCAGACTAGTGAAGTAATGTGACACAATTTTTTAGTACTTCAGTAAGTATATTACTGGAAAAGTATTGCAATATTAACGATCCGTGCAGTTACTGGACATTTTAAAGTGACATGTTCTAAGAAAAGTCGCAAGAGAATTATTTACAAATAATTTCAGTGCTAGGGCAGGGCCCAGGTGTAACTTGCACACACCAAGATAAATGGGATCAATACTTCAACCTATACTTAATTAAAGCGATTATCAAAATTAAGCCTGTATACTTAGGTAAATCTGACAACTTTTGCTATTCAACAACTCGACCAAATAACAGTAGTTTATTTATAAAAATTGAACATGCTAAGGATTATTCAACAAGCTCCGGTCTCCCCTACTTTTTCCACTCACTGCAATTTCAGGCCATCCAACTCTCAAACATGCAGAAACGTCACTGAAAGCGATTACAGTACCCCGCGATCTAAGTCCTCTTTCGGTTCTCTGCCGGGACTTAGATCGTGTAGGGGCACTATTCTTTTGTGACCGCGTCGACCGCGCCGAACGTAGAAAAGGACAGCAAGTCCTATAATAAAAACTATTTTCCAAATTTATTTTTTCGAAATTATCGTGCGACGCAGTGGAATATGCCTATAGGGGATACCACTGACAAAAGAAAACGCAGTGACCATAGTACCTCATGGGTGATGTGGAAACCTATGGGTATGAGAGTCGCCCCAATGCGCCACACGCAATACATACCGCAAGCGGTAGGCACGAGCCTGAGGAGCTCGGAGAACTATGGCCGCCACGGGGAGCGAGACGCGCGGTCGGGAGAAGTAGGCGTCTCCCTCGAAAATGCGTCCAAGTGAGCTACTTCTGGACATACCTGGTATACTATATACAAACAGAGGAAGATCCAGGTAGTAGCGGGAAAGGTGTTGTCGTACTGTCCCTCTGTTGGCGAGCATAGGAAGTAGTCGCCACAAAAGGCCCGCGTATCCGTACAATGTAATGCCAATAAAAAACTTCCATCGTTCATTACACAAGTAAATATCATCGGAATTATATCATAGTTGATATCATTTTCATTAGAAAAATGCCACGAATATGTTAGTGAAAGTTCCATGAAAAAATAATAAAAAATAAAGAAGTTTTGTAATTGGATTAGTAGTGATTCACACTGATATACCCCACCCTAGAATATACTAGAATATACTAGAATATACTAAAATATGCCAGAATATAATAGAATATAATAGAATATACTAGAATATACTAGAATATACTAGAATATACTAGAATATACTAGAATATACCAGAATATACTAGAATATACTAGAATATAGTAGAATATACTAGAATATACCAGAATATACTAGAATATAGTAGAATATACTAGATTATACCATAATATACTAGAATATACAAGAATATAGTAGAATATACTAGAATATACCAGAATATACACGAATATACTAGAATATACTAGAATATACTAGAATATAGTAGAATATACTAGAATATACCAGAATATACTAGAATATAGTAGAATATACTAGAATATACCAGAATATACTAGAATATACCAGAATTTGCACGAATATACTAGAATATAGTAGAATATACTAGAAGATACTAGGATATACTAGAATATACCACAATATAGTAGTACATACTAGAATATAGTAGAATATACCACAATATACTATAATATAGTAGAATATACTACAATATACCAGCATGCAGCTCGAGCTTCACGGCCCTTCCGGGGATACCCCGCAGTGGAAGGAGTAGGCCAAGGGACACAGATCGCAATGTTCCGTTTGACTTAGATCGCGGGGTTACTGTACTACCAAGGGAAGGCTTGTTCCTCCGGTTCCGAGACAGTGGGGTCGCAGACGGTCATCTTCTCGTGATTTCGTTGAGAAAGTGTGTGGTGCATTTCAGTGAGCAGTTCCGTGGCAGAAAACGTGAGCTCGGGGAACAAGCATCGAGCATAATTTCGGATAAATGGTAGGATAAGTGACGAGCCCCGCAGGAGTCGATTGCGCCTAGGTCTTTCCTCGTGGAGGTCGACGTCCTGTGAGAACCATTCGAAACTGCCGCTGAAGCGTCAAGTGGAGTCTCGGCCAGAGCTCGGTGCAGCTCGTTAATCCTTGGCACCGTGCTCGCGCGCGCGCGCATGGTCCGTGCTAAGTCGTCGACGTTAGCAGCTTTTCCCGGTGAAAAGGGAGGAAAAAAACGCGAAAGAAAGAAAGAAAGAAGAAAGAAGAAAGGGAACGGACAGCCTGGCTCGTCGGCACACGCGTGGAACAGAGAAAGAGAGAGAGAAACAGATAGAGTTCTTCTCGGAAACTGCTGGAGAGCAAATGACGCCGCGAGCTGACGCAATTAGCGCTTCGCGATCGGCAAACGGGTCGGCTCCCGGTTCCCGCTCGATTATCCTCGCGTGATACGGTTCATCGATTATGAATGAACACCATGGACTTGGTTGTCTTCGTGGGAAAACGGTCCTGGTCTCTCGCGTGGTCTCTGAGAGATGACGTACCAGGAACTTGCGGCAATTTCCGCCTGTATCTTGTCCTGTTCTCCAGTTTTGATAACGGGCTCGTTCTACTGGTTCGAATACACTCTAGATAGTAATCGCTAAGCTTCTCGCGGTATTAGCTGCAGATTTTGCTCGGTTGTTCTATTGCGTATCGACTGATTTTAACGATTAACCGGCGCCAGACTGCGCTGTGTTTGTTTAAGACCCGGAAACGATGGAGGGACTCTTTGTCGGCTTACGATGTTCAACGTTTGTTTGGTTGGAACGGTAATAACCCAATAGATAAGATTACTGACTCTAAGGACTTCATATTTAATTGTAACTTAGATATACTTTTCTTTTGCTTTAATTAACTATTCGAATTTAGTGCAACTGCACCGTGCAGGTAGTTCTTTGTAATTGCTCGAAGTCACAGTTCCATGGAATAATCACTCTCTATTTTTCTGTATACCATACATGTATGCATGGATAGTTTTAATTAGACTACGGATCTTTATGCAATTATGGCGTCTTCAAATTTGCAAAGTACAAGAAGCAAGGTACAATATTAGGAAAATCAATAGTATCCTTCTTCTTTTAATAATCAGCATTCAACACCTTCATAAATACAGTGAGTGATCAGATTATGAGTTGTTTTTTCTTGTAAATAGTAAATATTAGAAAAAAATGAGAGGAATAAGTAGTACTGTTTTTTATGCGCAACACAATGACGTGTATGAAATTTTTTTGTGTTTATACTATTTTGTTAGATATGAAGGTGACCTTCAATTTTTTTAAATGGAATGCTGTATATTCTTTTATATCACATGAAAGCGTGTGTCTAGACGAATTCATCCGTATACTGCACAGTGACCTTCAAGGTCATGCAAGGTCAGAAATGAAAGAAACGTTTTGAATATTTCATAGCAATGTGATAACAAGTATTATTTATTGCTGAGGCTACAGTAAATGTTCAATATGACTTCCTTGTGCATGAACGCACATTTCTGCTCTATTAATTACATTTCTTGTGGCTTTCAATTTTTTTCTGGAATTGTCTCATCATAGAAGAAATTAGAAGTAAACACTCTGACAGTGAAGAACAACATCATCTGATTCGTATGTATAAGGAATACTTGTAAACACATTTGTATAAAATATTCAAAATATTTCTTCCATTTCTGACCTTGCATGACCTTGACGGTCACTGTGCAGTATGCGGAAATGCCAGGAAACATCGAAGATGTCACCGAATCAAAGGAATCCTGCAAAAAACAAATAATATTCTTGAAGCACACAAAGTTATTCAACCAAATCTAAATTATTAATGACCATCTAATTATAAGCTTGTAGTTGCTAATAAACCTTGTGAGGTTGATGCAACTTTAAAAAAAAAGTAGCTCGAGCAACCTGCTCAAAAACTTCGGATCGACGATGTACAGCAATTTATCAGAATGACGTATAGTAACGCGATAAATTATTAACACTAGGTTTACGGAACACTAAAATCGATTATTTTACATTGCTTTATAATATAGGAGCTTTATTTAATAGAAGTTTTTCATGTGACGGTTCGTTACAATCTGAATCTCGCTGACGAATTAATATTTACTGAAAGAACATCGGGTTGTTAATAGCAAATCGATCGTCGGCTCAGTATGACAGTCCCAGCTGATTGCCGACGATCGATCGTCACCAACACCAATGTACTAACTTCTGACACCTACAATAAAAATAATAAAATTGTACTTACATAGATCCTCAGCGATTTTTATTGTAATATGTACACACAAAAATAAATCTATTTAATAATTCCTCACGAATGCCTCCTTACACTCTTAATAATCGTAAATTAAAAATTTTTGAATCCGTCATTTTGACGGGTCCCGTAAATCTAGTGTTAAGAAGTAAAGTAACTCGATCCCGGGGATCGCAGAAAGGACTGCCGGCTCGCGGAAAAGCAGCTTTTCCGATCGATGGGCGCACGGGAAATTATTTATTTCGCATTCTTGTTTTCGTCACGGGTCCCGACCGGTCGCGTTTTCAATATTGAAATCCATAGTTCATGAATTTTTATTTCCGACGCCCCTGAAGGCCTGGGCTTCATCGCGTTCTCATTTCGCCCCTCGGCCAACCCCCGCGCACGAAACTGGCCGATCTAACTTTTTCAAACACCATTTGCCTTTGTAAAACCGCCGCGTCTGACAAAAATTGCTTTCGTTGAGTATCGGCCAGGCGAGAATCTATTAGAGTCGTCTATCGTCGGGCCGAATGGGATACGCGTTCTTTTTTTTCCTTTTTTTTTTTTTGGCCGCGCTTCCATCGGTGCGCATTGTAAACCTCTAAAGCGCGCGTTTCTAAACGCCAACGCTGCAGCCCCGGCATTCAGCCGAACAGATTCGCGAATGACATCTGTCCGACTCGGGATAGGAACGCATACAACGCCTGCAATCTATAAATCGCGTAGAGACACGTTGGAAACTGAACCTCTGTGATCGACCGGATAAAACCCTGGAAATTCAATCATTTCGTTTCGGACCAAATGAAAAACATCTTGGACGCGCTTTATTTCAACGGGATTGCAAATGCAAGAAATGTTGGATTTAAAGCTGATTCGATTGATTTTTCTCGTCGTTACGGTGGTTTCACTGGCTCTTTATTGGCCCTTTTTTTATTTTGGACTAATGCTCGCGATGCTCGCTTCATAGAAACTTGATCACCAGTTTGATGCTTCAACCTGCTTTATCAGGTTGTGCTACCTCGGGTTTTGGTGTTGGACTTTTATCATTTTTGTTACAGATTTTGATTCTCTAATTCTGCTAGATAGTAATTGAAATGAACGAATCGAATTTGTAGTTTACAATCTAGTAACAATTTCACGAGAGAAATGTCTACTTTCAATTTGAAATATGAGCTAATCATGACTTCGCATTAATTAATGTAGATTTTTATGCAAAATAAAAATTGCTTGTATTAATGCAAGAAGCCACGTAGACATTTCTTTCTTTATCATTTTATTGAGTTGAAAATAATATGCAACAGTGTTTTCGAATTTTTTAAATATTTTCACTGTTCTGCAGTTGATCTATTCATTTTTGTCTTGTCTCATAATTTGTTAAGAATCTAATACAGTCTACAGTTAATAATGTATTATTCCATGAATATTAATGTTGTGTTTTATTCTGTTTGTTTCAGGTAAGTGGTTCTACTACCTCGAGTTCCTTCAATACATAAGTATTGAAATAAAATAATGAAGAAGTCGCCGTCAACTGAAGTCAGGTGTGAAAACATTTATTTGGTGTATAACAAGTATGAATAAGCTATTAGCAAAATACTTACAAAATTCTCATACAATCAATACATTAAGTTGTTGCATACGAAATGCCAATTATCCTGTTAAACAGCAATGCGATGCGTCCGTTTCTTCAAATTTCTTGTATTATGATTTGTTTTCCGAAAACAATTATAACAGCTATCCTGTAGGACCGTGATGGGCACGGTACGGGCCACTCAAACGCCTGCTTCTCCCACCAACCTCTCTTTCATGTGTGACGCCTGCGCACTGTCCGCGACGGGTAACGGCGGATGTTGGTGGGGGACAGTGGTCGCTATGGCGGGGACGGTTTTGTCTCAATTGAGACAAAAATGCCCATCCCTGCTGTAGGAGTATTTCGGAACTTATCTTTCAAAAAACATACTAATTATTGTCTTTTTTCTGTCATTAACTTTGTAAATTCTTCTCTCGGTAATTTTATACTTCTCCCATTTATAAACAATGCTTTAAAAAAGAGATGTCTGTAGGGAATGTAGGGTGATATCTTGGACCAAATTACCGTACCGAATTTCGCCGATTACTACGACGATAGTAACGGTAACGACGCGACGATCTGTTAAAACGTAAATAGTTTAATTGATTGTATTAGTTGTGATTTCCTGTGTTAAATTATATACATTTTCATATTTACCGCCTTTGATCCTACATGTCTATGCATCAACATGTGTTACTAAAACGATTACGATAGAGTATTTTACTGGGTTGAGTAGTAATTTCATTCCTCTTAGATAAAAATTTAAAATTGCTAAACAGTAAAGAAAAGAATATTTCTCCGGACCAGTGATGCCAGAAACAACCAGAACTCGTTGTTTTTTCTCCTCCTCCTTTTCCCCTTCCACTATTCCACTCCTCTACCTGAGCACACTCCAACGTCCCCCCACTAAGACCGTAGTCTGGTCACGTGACGTGCCGCGCAACGTTATTACTCTGGTCATCAGAGAGGTGGTAAACTGTTACCGATCTGGCATCTCTGCTCCGGCCTTTTTTTATCAGATACTTGCATGAGAAAAGTAAGGAGCAATCAACATACTCCTTATTTTGTGAAATAGATACCTTTTATATTTGTTAACATGTTAAACGCCACACCGGTCCCTAGGATCGACCGTAGTCTTCACGTTTACGCTGCACCGATCCGCAGGGACCGGCCGCGGACTTTTCGTTTATGCTACAACACTGCGCCGGCTTTTGTTTATGTGCGCAGCTCTCCCCACTTGACGATAGAGTGCGGCGTAAACGGAAAGGCAAGTAAAATAGGCGTGGCGTTTAACGTGTTAAAGAGATAACAAAATAAGTTAACTGATTTACTTATACGAGGACTGGCAAAGTCCTTAATCTCGGACTTAAGAAACTTTTACGATTTTTGTACTTCTAGTGTAGACATGTATTTGCTCGTGTTGCTAGATCGAAATTAAATTGCGTCAATTAAATTTTGATTTGTCACAAATTCGGCTTAATTTTTGTTCTCGGATTCGTGTCGGTGCATTTTACATGATCTTCATTCCTCGGCATAATGCAGCGGATGATCCATTGAAACCACATTGTGGAAAATGTATTTATTTTCAATATAACAGAAATACAGTGGCCATATAATGCAGTCAAATTTCAATTTGCAAATACGAATATTTCATAAAAAAATATTCGATGTAACTCACGTTAAAAATGTATTGTTTGAATATCAATCTGTGCGAGTGGTTCTGATAACTTGATCTCCCACTGAATTTGTCAATACTGCCGCCTGTCAGAAAGATAGCGAAATAAATCAACCGATTCGTTAATTGATTCGTGTTCACTATCAATCCCTTATTAGCGTTCAAATAACGAATTGAATATATTCAAATTCCCAACACAGTGACTACGTTTTCACCGACCAGTGCTCACATCTGACCTATTACAGCTGGTCAGACTTTCATCATCCCTTTCTCACCTTTCGCAGAACTCATTGAAAGATTAGAAAGAACTCATTGTATACACGTACGACTACCATAATCCTTATAATATCTACAGTCCGATCGGACAATGGAAACTACATTAAAAACGCGCCTGCACCGAACTCCGTACATTCAATACCCAGTTTAATTCACAATCTTTCATGCAACGCGCGGCGCAGAAAATGTGTTGCGTTTGCCTACAATTAATATCAATACTATCGGGTGGTATATTTCATTCTGTATTATTGACACGGTTTCTAGGTTTCTAATCGATCGTTTTATGCCGTTGTTCCTCGCTCGAGATCTGAATCCATTGTATATCGCGGCCGGTTCCCGTCTAATTGTATCATATTTTTCCTCGGGCGAATCTAGTCTTGAACGTTTGACTGCTCGCGAGATTCTCTCTCTCTCTCTTTTTCTCTATTTTTGTTTTTTGCCTCCCTCGATGGGGTTACGAGCAGAACCACGGGAACGATCTATCGCGTTGCATGTATTCGATCCCGGACGAAAGCAGAGGGCTGCATTCACGGGCCTTGAGGGCAATCGCAGGAACACTCAATTGCCTTTCAAGTAGATCGATCATGCTCTTACTTGGGGAAAAGTCACAATCGACAATTGTGCAATTACGTCTGCGGCATTCATAATTTTCCAATCAAGCCCGTAGCCGGTCCGCCATTAATTATTGCCGACCGTCTGATTTGCCCGGTCTGATAAACGATGTCTGGCTTTCTATCTCTCTCTCTCTTTCTCCTATCTGTCTCTTTCTCGTATTGAAATTTCAATCTTTATTAGTACTCGTGTTTCACGGACCACAGTCGAACGTTGGTCTATTGCATTTTTTATGAAAATTTGTATTAATACCTTCCTCGAGTTAACGGCGCGACGGTGCCGTGTGCCTTTGAATGATTCAAAGGACATCCGAGTGAAATAAATATTAGGTCTAAGGGAAAATTCTGTCGTTGTTATCTTATCAATTCAAAGTCATTTATTTAATGTTTTTACAAACACGTCAATCTGTTATAGGTATCAATGTCTCTTCAGTGGATATGTTCTTCCGACACGCTCTGGAAGCTTATTGATTCTTTTAGAGTAGAAGGTCATGTAATAAATTTTTTGGTTTCGGCGCAAGGTTCGATCAAATTTAGAAACAGCAAATTTGCAATTATTTAAACATTATTCTCAACGTTTCGATCCTACAGCAAGTATGTGTGTTTTTTCTTTTCCTTTTTCCGCTCTCTTTACACGGCTGTGTCGAAATATTATTTGTTTGTTCAACTGTATTATATATACAGGGTGTCCCACATAAATGGGAACACCTAAATATCTGTCGTATTTACAGTCCTATCAGAAAACTTCAGAGGACAAAGTGACACTATTGCAGGGGGCAAATATAATGGTAAAGGAAAAAAAATTTTTAAGTCCTGTTTTTTAATGAAATTTCAAGGTCACCGATGTTTTTTTAAATGGAATAGTATATTTCCTTTACGATAGCATGGTAGACAATAAAAAACTGAATTTAGTGGATACCACCTTTTTGACCTTGAAATGACCCTGAGCAAGAATAATCATATTGGAACGGATAAAATGTAGAAGTTTAAAATTTACGCCTTACCCCTCAAACGCCTGCTTCTTCCACCAACCTCTCTTCCATGCGCGAGGCGAAGCACTTCCTTCCTTTATGGTAACGGCGGATGCTGGTGGGGGACAGTGGTTGCTATGGTGGGGATGGTTTTGTCTCAATTGAGACAAAAATGCCCATCCCTGGAGTGGGGGATTTCACAGGGGGGTGGACTGCTTACACCAACGCCTCAACTATAGGTTATGTAAAAATATGTAGTTCTCATATCATATATTCGTTCTGGATACGAACAATTTAAATTATTATAGACTGGTTAAAATTCCAATAATTGTCAGAAATCAAAGACCCCCCCGGTGCCAAATAACATTCATACGAACAATTGTTTTCTATGTTCAACCGTTGATAATACTGCACTCGTTACCAGTTATATTGAAAAAGTTAATTTGTGTCTAAAAAAAAAAAAGTAATTGAATTATTTCGTTTTCGATGCTTTTGCATCGAACGATCGCGATCAAATTAATGGGAAACACCATATTGATTTTCTGCTGGTGAATGTGTGGACTATACGATAAGTATTTTATTTTTCTCTTGACCAGTATGTATGAGAAACATTTTGAATAGTCATTCGAACGAAAACTCGTAAAAATTACACGTTCCGGTGCAGTATAACAATTTATTATCGATCTCTGCGCACACTGTGTAAACACGCGTTATTAAATAAACGTGGATAATACGATGTGGTTTGGTAAAACAAACATCGGTACCGTCGATGCCCGACGCATTTCGGGAATTTCGTCTGCGCGAATTTTTTCTATAAATTTGATTATTCCGTTTTTATTAGTTCCTCGTTATTCGAGTTTAAACGATGCGCAACGTTCTCCATCGCGTATCATAAATCAACGCGATTCCCACGCGAAACGTAAACGGGAGAAAAAAAATTAGTATAATTCATTCGACGATGCAAGTTACGGGTGAAAATTTATAGCACTTGAAAACCAATTTTTTTGTGGATAAACAACGGACGTAGGCCGCAATCAAAATGGCGGAGAGAAGAGCTAAATATGTTTCGCGAATGTTACGTAATGCTGACCGTCTTCGAATGAGATGCAATTTATTACTAAAAATATATGCAACTTATTATAAAACAATTTGACAAAGAGGAAGATGAATTTGAAAATTTTTATGATAATTTTTTATGATGATAACAGTACGGTAAAGTGTAAAATTACTATGTAAGCATCTTCGTTTAACAAAGTACAAAATGATATTAAATTATATAGATTGAAGTAATTGTACATTTATTAGTCGGTATTTGATTGTTTTCAGTAAAAAAATAACGAATACAAAATGCTTGACAATTTAATACGAATTAGCACTCTCAGGTATTGAATAACGAATCATGGGGGAAAAAATCCTACGATATCCCCGGAACACAAAATGAAATTTCAG
Source organism: Sphecodes monilicornis (assembly GCA_913789915.3). Classification (NCBI taxonomy): domain Eukaryota; kingdom Metazoa; phylum Arthropoda; class Insecta; order Hymenoptera; family Halictidae; genus Sphecodes; species Sphecodes monilicornis. The sequence goes on from OU565287.1 coordinate 24,561,712, forward strand.
CCCCTATACAATTTCGTAACATCTCTCTCAGTTTAACAAAAGTGTTCCCCCTTCTTTCGCCCCCCCCCCCCCCCACCACCTCCGGACACATGACCCACGTATATCAAAAACCAATTACTCCAAACAAATCGTGACCGCTCACCCTTAACTTTCGCTCAACGAAACACGAGTGTTCGATCCAAAACCATAGACGACTGGCATACAAAGTTTTCGTTTATTTCTCTGTGCTTTAGAACGTGAAGAATTATTCAGATGATAAAATTATCTGTCAACATAAAAAGAACTTATCGAATATAATTACGTAGAAATTGGCACATATCGTATTCATATTTGGTAATTGTCAGAAACTGTTTGCCCGACACGATCATACTCAAATATAAAAAGAACTGATTGAAATTAATTATACAACAATTTTGCAGAATATAATCGGAACTCGTCGTCGTCAGAAATTAATCTCGTTAAGATTTCTGCAATAAGAAGTTGTCAAATTTGATACTTATCGATTTCTTTAAAATTTCTATGAGCTACGAATGCTTGAACATCTGAAGTCTAGACATCGTGTTACTGGCGAAGTATAAATATTAATCTGAACTAATTATACATAGGAATTTTTGTTACCGAATTCGTGTTTCGTCAGTGTCAGAAATGATTGAGCGGATTAAATCATCGTTAAATAAGAAAAGGACTAATAAAAATAAACTTGTATATAAATTCTTCATGTAACACTCTACATTTATAGATACTGGGAATTATTCATCTGATAAAACTAAATGGGTATATTTGTTGACAATTCGGTCGAAATTAACCATTACGCCATTAAATAGCACTATGTACTGTCGCTGTTCAAACTTCCTTATTTTACATGTAGTATCTAATAAGTGCATTAATTGTACTGTAACATAGTTATATTATCTTCCAATTGGACTGTGTCTTTGTACAAATTAGAGTAATTTTTTGTCCTTGTTTTGCGTCTAAAACACTTGCCATTTATTAAATAAATACAGTGAGTGATCAGATTATGAGTTGTGTTTTTTCTTGTAAATAGTAAATATTAGAAAAAAATGAGAGGAATAAGTAGTACTGTTTTTTATGCGCAACACAATGGCGTGTATGTAATTTTTTTGTGTTTATACAATTTTGTTAGATATGACCTTCAATTTTTTGAAATGGAATGCTGTATATTTTTTTCACAACACATGAAAACGTGTGCCTGGACGAAATCATCCGTATACTGCACAGTGACCTTCAAGGTCATGCAAGGTTAGAAATGGAAGAAACATTTTGAATATTTCATGGCAATGTGTTAACAAGTATTCTTTATTGCTGAGGCTACAGTAAATGTTCAATATGACTTCCTTGTGCATGAGTGCACATTCCAGCTCTATTAATTACATTTTTTGTGACTTCCAATTTTTTTCTGAAATTGTCTCATCATAGAAGAAACTAGAAGTAGACACGTTGATAGTGAATAACAACATCATCTGATTCTTATGTATAAGGAATATTTGTAAACATATTAGTATGAAATATTCAAAATGGTTCTTCTATTTCTGACCTTGCATGACCTTCAATGTAACTGTGGACGCTTTCATGTGATATAAAAAAATATACAGCATTCCGTTTAAAAAATTGAAGCTCACCTTCGTATCTAACAAAATGGTATAAACACAAAACAATTACATACGCCATTGTGTTGCGCATACAAAAACAGTACTACTTTTTTCTCTTTCATTTTTTTTCTAATATTTACTATTTACAAGAAAAACGCATATATAAATGCATATCGGATCGTGTTAGATTGTTATCGATATAATTTGTTCATTCTCGGAGTACATCTTTTGATCACTTTCGGAGCGAGTGCAGTATATGCGCCGAGCCAATAGAGCCGCGCCAGTCTTCGAAGTGTTGAAGTTAAAGTTGAAGTTCTCGACGCGCACGTAGCTGGCTGTCATCCTGGTGCGGTGGTAACAGTGTCCTCGGAAAGCTCGTCGGCTCGTCGCGAAAGGTGGTAGCGGTGTTGGATGGGGGCGTGAACCACGGTGCAGGTTTGCTCGATTTCAGCTCCCGGGGTCGAGAGAAAAGCCGAGGGGAAAGGGGGACCGGCAGGGGTGACTCTCGTGGTTCGTGTGCACGCTCCTTCAAGACGCCATCACGCGAAAGGATTCCGAGATTATTATGACCCTCACGTCCGCCTGCTAGCTTTTGTCTAGCGGCTGCGCGATGACGAGCAGCCTCGATTTTTCCGGCTTACGTCGGTACAGGATACGACCTCGAGGGCTTTAGGATCGCCTCGGCCGTTACGATGATTTATTTCGATCGGTCGATCGAGCCGAGAGCGAAACCGATCGGCCCCCGATATATTTCGGGGCCACTCGTAAAGGCGATGCTTTCTACGCGGTAGTGGACCTGAATGGCCGCACTTATCGTTTCCAGAGGGATGAATCCCCTTTTGGGAAGGGGGATTTTTTATGGGTTGTTATTGCGCTTAATTCGATCCTTTCTTCGAAAGGATTCTTCATGCTCTCTAGCTGCGCGCATCTCTCGTCGCCTTTTAATTTTCAATTTTTCTACTGCTGGGTCATCTCTTCTTCCGCTTTGGAGGTTTTTGATCGATGAACTCTTGGTGCAAGTGGACGTTTTCTGCTGTAGAGGTTCAATATTTTTGAATCCTTGTGTCAGCAAATTGGTACAAATTTACTATATCTAGAATATAATATTTTATATTGTTCTAAAAATATTTCAAAACCGGTGTTAATATCCAATCTTAGGGGCACGAAAATCGATATGAAAAATAGTTATTATTGAAGCTTTTAAATTATTTATATATCTTGATTGACTACACAAAGATTAAAAGCTATCGCGTGTTCTTTGGCTGTTTCTATACCTAAGCATTTTTAAATTGGAATTCTTTTAAAAGCAGATTATTTAATATTTAATATCCCAGGGTCCAGGATCTCACGATATAGCTATTAAATTGATGTTTCTTCTTCACTTAACTCTTTGCAGCACAGGATCTCAGATAATAAAATAGACCCATGTTGCATAGAAATTTTATTGCATTTTAAAGGAAACAAAATTGGTATATTTTTATTAATAAAGGTATCACATAATGTAAAAACATAAAAAAATACTAATAATTTAATTAAATTTGTTGCTATAGGGTGGGACTCAAATAGTCCACCACCACAAATTTAAGCTTTAGTTTTTATTATAAAGCTCTTCGGTTGCTTATATGGAACTAATTTTTATAAAAATTAACTTACTTCTACAATTTTTCGCTTGCAATAAATCTTCCGCTTGCAACAATTGATGAGCCTGCATTGGCATGTTGAATGTTGCCAACACAAGTGAATACATTTGTAACATTTGTTGAAGATATTACCAACTGCTTTACGTAAACGAAACGAAATATAAACCTGTGCGCATGCAGCTATTGCAATATTTCGAGGTGGGACTAAAAATGTCCCACCATGCATTACGGTGCATCAAAAAGGTGGGACACTTTTAATCCCAACGTGCCCCAAAGAGTTAAAAGCCTGAGAACTGTTGGTGTTCGTCAATGAATTCTTGTTTTAATGGGAGTAATTTAATGCAATACAGCAAACATGGGCACGGGTGGAGCCCCTCAAACGTCTGCTTCTCCCACCAACGTGGGGTAACGGTGGATACTGGTGGGGGACAGTGGGGTAATGGCGGATGGTGGTGGGGGACAATGGGGTAACGGCGGATGCTGATGGGGGACAGTGGGCGCTATGGTGGGGACGGTTATGTCTCAATGAGACAAAAACGCCCATTCCTGCAATACAGCAACAGTAACATTCTGTAAGAAAAGCTTCGAATTTCTAAAAGAAACGTTACCCGAAAAAATGTCTGCAGCAATTTTTGACAATAGTGGCACAACGAAGACAGAAATAATTAATACAGTTTGAAAACATATTAACAATCAATTTTATGTAATTTTCAACACTCCACCCAACAGCTTCGTTCACAAGTGTTAGAGTTTGTATCGAGAGAACGGTTTCAAATGATTTTTGATGATACAGTATAACAATTTTCCTGAAAACGCGTTGTCAGAAACATAAATTGGGAAAGTGCATTGCGCGAATGTATTTTTTCTCACGAGAGATGAATACGTTATAACAGTGTCGTTATTGACGCTGTCGCGCGAACCAGTGCAAATGGCTAATACGACGTCCGAAAAATGTATTTCAGTAACAACACCAGGCAGAAACCATTCCCCAGCAGGTACGATCCGGCAACGAACAAGAGAAACATCCCCCCCAATTAAAACAAAGCAACATGATAGCCGACATAAAAAACGCGAGCAATCCGCATCGCGCAATATTTGTTCGACGTTTGAAAACGGCCGCGTAAAGGTGGCTGTAAAACGGTCATAGCGATCCAGGAGAGCCTTTGGTCGTTAAACGTTCCATCCGCTGAAACATTGTTTGCCGAAGCCGACCGGTTGGCGAACAGAAGCTCGAACAAAGTCAATTACGCCGCATAAAAGTGTAAACGTACATATGTATATCGCGATCCCGCGAACGTCTGCCCGCGAGGAATGGCTCACTGAAACAAAACCCAGAAGGGGAAAAGGGTGCACCAAAAAAAAAAAAAAATAATAATGGAACGCTCTTTCATCGAGAGTCACGGGTTTTCCATTTGACCCTAAATTATTGCTCGGCTCGATGGTTTTGCAAGTACAAATGTGCGCGCGCGATAGCTCGCCCGTTGTTTTCACCCGTTCTTTGACGATCGACCAGTATTCAGATCTCCAGTCAATCGGATGATCATTCGAGAGAACACTGGCGGTGGGGTATTCGCACCCGAAAGCCGGACATTAGTGAATTTCAAAAATGTTGAGTAAGCCCGTAAAACTTTTAGCGTTGAAGGTAGATGAATGTCTGAAGAACAATACATCAGTATTCTTTTTTAAATTTGTACACTCACAAGGCACAGTATAGTTGCAAAATACAACTTTTAGTATTTTCTCTACAATTCCGAACAACTGCTACTTTCTCAAAAATTTTTTGGGATCTTTACTATTTGTTAAATGTAAATCTACCATGGTGAAATGAGTGATCTTTTAGTTTAACTCTTTCCGACCAACTGCTATTTTCCTATAATACCTCTTTGAGGTATTATATCAGTTTCATTTCTTCAAAATAAAAAAATCATATACAATGTAAATATTCATGATCGAAAAAAAAAGTTTGGTTATGGAGTTAAATTACTTCCGAGTGCAACGGTTTAAAAATACTGTTATATTACTTTCAACCTATTAAAAAGAAACTAAGGTCTACAAAAGACATAATTTAAATTTTGATTACAGGCACAGATAAAAAAGTTAAAAATCGTGATCCTCACACTTTTTCTTCGAAATTTCGAGCAATAACAATTTCAAAAAAAAAATATTTTACACATTACCTAGTAAACTAATATTTTTAGCGTCTCAAAAGAAAAGCTCAGGTCGTTAGATCCAATTATAAAAGAATGATTAGTTTTTAAAGGGTGTCCAGTTAACCTCTTCGCTTACAATAGCGTCTGAGAGACGTGAGGAAGATTCTGAAGAGAGTCTGATAAAGATGTATGTTATTAATTTCCTTTGAACCGAAATATAATTCTAATTTGTTGTTGTTAATGTACAGTTATTGGAGAACATACAGACATACAATAGATATACATTTTCTCCTTTTCCTAAGAAATTATGAATTACAAAGAAATTCTAATCACTAAAACTGTAAAATAAATCGTAAGGCAAGGGGTTAATATTGCCTCCGGGTATACCGGGTACATCGTTTTTCGCATGAACACAACAAACAAAACTATTCAAGGTATACATCAAGTTATTGGCCTAGATGGTGTGCAATGCACGCAGCGTACACAAACGCAGTCATACCATCAACTGATTGGAAAGCTCCGTATCACGGAGTTTGCCCAGGACACGTGAGACCGTCCTAAATAACAGGCAACGCGAAATTAAAGGAAGTTTCGCCAGGTTCGAATCGTTTTCTATCCAAAACTAATCAACCGGATTTCCTTTTAACGGCGGCACAAAGCGACCGATACACTGCCGCTTATAACCGGTTTCCCATCGATAGGCCATTCGCGAGGCCTGGCAAACCATTATCCGAGCGATGATAAACGACGGAACGAGGGAAAAGGGAGGTCGGAGGGGAGGGAACCGGAATGGAAACTGTACCGTTGCGGCGGATGAAAGGAAAAATTCGATCAGCGTGTCGAGCCGTGCCCGAGCGGTTCGCGACTCGATATTCTCGGCGCAGGTAGAGCTCGAGGTGACCACCGTTAGACCGTCATCCTGTAATTAGCGTTGTCGAAGTTGTCGAAGGTGCTCGAAGCGAGCTAGACCTGGCCCGGAAACACCCGGCCGTATCGCGAGTGAAATCGATATCTCGATTCCCTCTTCCCTTCTCGTGTTCACCCCCACACGGCGGAACATCTCCCTGTTTCTCTCTTGCGCTGGCGCGCGCTCCATCTCTCTCTCTCCCTCTTTCTCTCTCTCTCTCTCTTTCTCACTTCCGCTTCCCCCGTTAGCTACCCTCTACAAACCTCTCTGTTCCCTTTCCGACTCTCTCACTCTCTCCGTCTCTCTCCCCCTCTTTCAACGGTTCTCTATCAGGTGTGCGCGTACAAAGTGATGCGTACGGGTTGTGCGCGCCACCCCTATCGGTGGTGGATGCACAACAGACAGATGTAGGCTGATTAGAAACTCACTGAGGCGGTCAGAGGCTTTCACGGGGGTATGTAACGAGCGACGAGCAAACGAACTCTCGAGCCGGCCGAAGTATCGACTTTTGCCGGCGAGAGTCGCTCGAGTCGCGGCCATATTTCCCCCTCGAAAATGGGCCAACCCTCCGCCCTCGACAATTATACAAGCGTCGGAGGCCCGTAAAACGCGCAATAAAGCCGCGATACCACCTAGCCTCTCGTCTTAGTTTTGTTTCACCGACCGCTCCTCTATCGGACCGCTGTTTCCTCTCCTCTCCTCTCCTCTCGTATATGCTACACGCCACTCCGCTATGCTCCGCTATGCTCCGCTATGCTCCGCTATGCTCCGCTCGGCTCCGATCCGCGCGCGCGGCCACCCTGGATTATCGTGCTTTATCGCTGCTTTTTGCCCGGGTTACAAGCTTCCGGCAGCCCCTATCGATCGACGCGTCGCCTTTTCTCGAGTTGATGAAACATGTTCAGACGGGATGACGATCCACAGACACAGATTCCATTTTCTCGCGATCATGGCAACCCGGTCTTGTCTCGGCGGCTGCTTCTCCACGCGGCCTACAGATCTATGGAGATCTACAAAATGCATTTTAAAAATTTTCAACATATGCCCAACTCAATCAAAAAGTGCAGACAAAAACAACTTTTAGTTTTTTCTCTGGAAACCCGATCGATTGAAATTTTTTCAAAAATCACCTTCTTCGCATTATGTAGTAAACTAATTTTGTTCTAACTTCTCCTAAAAAAGAAATCCAAGTCGCACGGTCCAGTATTATTATGGCAGACTGTATTATGTACGTATTTTTATGTTAATCATTAAACTGATCTGTTACTGAACTATGAACGAATCATCAACATAACCCCAACCCAAACAAAAATTGTAAACAACACCTTTCCATTTTTTCTCTGGAATTCCGAACGATTGAAATTTTTTCGAAAATCACCTTCTTCGTATTATGTAGTGAACTATTTTTATTCTAACTTCTCCTAAAAAGGAAATCCAAGTCGCATCGTTCAGTAGTAAAAAAGTTATCGTCTTTTTCAGTGTTTCAATATTACTGTGGCAGACTGTACTATGTACGTATTTTTACGTTAATCATTAAACTGATCTGTTACTGAACTATGAACGAATCATCAACATAATCCCAACCCAAACAAAAATTGCAGACAACAACACCTTTTTGTTTTTTCTCTGGAATTTCAACCGATTGAAATTTTTTCGGATATCACCTTCTTCGCATTATGTAGTAAACTAATTTTGTTCTAACTTCTCCTAAAAAAGAAATCTAGGTCGCATGGTCCAGTATTAAAAAAGTTATCTCCTTTTCAAAGTGTTTCAATATTACTGCGACAGACAGTACTACGTATGTATTTTTACGTTAATAATTAAACTGATCTGTTACTGAACTATGAACGAATAATCAATATAACCCCAACCGAAACAAAAATTGTAAACACTTCTTCGTTTTTTCGCTGGAATTCCGACCGATTGAAATTTTCTCGAAAATCACCTTCTTCGCATTATGTAGTAAACTAATTGTTCTGAACTTCTCCTAAAAAAGAAATCCAAGTCGCATGGTCCAGTACTAAAAAAGTTCTCGTCTTTTTCAAACTGTTTCAATATTAAACTGATCTGTTACTGAACTATGAACGAAAAATCTCCCGAAAAGAATGGTTCCCAAAGGATACGCTTCGAAATGCAAGAATAACCCGATTACAAGTTGTTCCAAAGTTTATACTTATTTTTCTCAAGATTGGCCGGGCATAATCGGTTGCAGTGAAGTTTACATTAACCGAATATGTAAACCTATCATCTCAGCAAATTTCAATGAGATTGGTTGGGGCGTATCCGAAACAACCCTTGCAAGGCGTCCGTCGTACTTGAGTACGCGGGTGAAACTGATGCTCAAAGTGGTCCGCAGAGGTTCCGGGCCCGAGGGGGTCCCGTTTAGTGGACCCATTGACTGTCATGTCTCATCTAGAAGTTTGTAACACGTCGATCGCTATTGACCTGGGAGTTGGGTGCTGAGAGTGCGGAGTATTTACCAAACACATGCATCGGTGAATTAACATCTTGTAGTCTGAGTCTAGCATTAATTAGGCGACAGCTGAAAATACCGTTCTAACCTACTATGCGCTCAAGAATATTATATTTCACCGATTGATATCGTAAATTGACCTTTTTAAAAGTTTAAAAGGACGCGTATTTGTCCCGCAACACTGATTTTGTACGGAGGCGGTCTCGCGCGAATTCACTCGTCGCTGATTTCATGGCGGAGATTACTGGGATAGTATTGTTTGATTAGTTCCCTGCCTTCGGAGCCTGTCTTGTAGATAGTCGAGCGCATTGTTCGAATATCAACGGTGCACGGAATTCAGCCCAGCGATTTAGAGCGACGAACTATGCGCCTTTAATAGCAGAGATGTTGCGGCTTGATAACCGTCGGGATTTTATTAATTGATTACAGCTGTCTAATCCGAGAGATTCGAGGGAATATTGATGTAGGTATCGGAGATTCTACCATATTTCTGTACCGGGTTATCCAAAAGTACCTTTAGGATGTTGAATGAGAATATCTGTGAACCGCCATGTTTGTTTCTCGTCACTTTCTTGTATTTCTAACTGACAATGATATACAATTTTAACATTGGAGTCGTATACGATTCGTGCTAAAGTTATTAAAATTTATTTTGCAAATCAGTGTTCGATCAAAAATACCCATCGTAAATTACGTGATTTTTTATATAATCGTCCATCTGAGCAAACAATTCGAAATTTGGTTAAGATATTTGATGAAACTGGATCTGTTCATGATAAACCAAAGTCTGGCAGACCAAAAACAGCTCTTTCGAATGAAAACATTGCTGCTGTTCGTGAAAGTGTTGCTAATGACCCATTAACATCAATTTCACGCCGTTCTCAAGAATTGAGCATTTCTTATGGCAGTTTCTGGCGAATTTTACATAAATTTTGATTATTTATGACTGAAATTAAATGGAATCGACATTAGCAATGTTTATTTTCAACGAGACGGAGCTACGCCACACACAACGCGTGGAAACATCACTTTATTGCGATCAAAATTCCATGGTCGATTAACCCCTTGCCGTACCATTTTCCTTGTGGTTACGGTGATTAGAACGTCTTTATTCCCATAAATGTCGCAGAAGAGAAAATGAAATTTATATTTTTTGTATGGCTACATTGACTTCCATGCTTAAATATTGATTACAAAAGAATACAATTTGTTCTGTCTAAAAAGGAAGGTGCAAACTTCACATTTGTTAGACTTTGTTCATAATCTTCATCACGAGTCTGATTCGTTAAAATATGGCAAGGGGTTAATAATTTGTAATGGAAGTATCTTTGTAATTTCAATAATTATATAGTAAAATTCTTGCAGGATGTACACTTTTCATTATTTACATACATCGAAATGTCTAGTGAAGAAATAGTAACACGTTTCGTTTTCTCTTCTTCTTAACCTCTGATTAAAATATAATTATTACAGTTACTAGAAGCAAATCTTCTTTAATCATCGTTAGCAGCTAGGAACATACTGATTGCTGTGTAGACATCTTGTTACTGGGAACAAGGAATGGTGATGTGAATTGGCCCCCTCGTTCGTGTGGTTTGACCGTATTGGACATTTTTCTTTGGGGTTATTTGAAAAGCAAAGTTTATGCCAACAAACCAGCAACAATTCATGACCTGGAAAACAACATTAGAAATGAAATTGGTGAATTAAACGAACAAATATACCAAAATCTCATCGAAAATTTTGATGTTCGAATTGATGTCTGTAAACGTGGTCGTGGTGGTCATTTGACAGATATCGTCTTTCACATATAATTGTCATAGATGATACCTTATCATTAAATAAAAAAATCAATAAAATTAAAAACAGTATATTTTTTATTAAAAAAAAAACTTTCTATAGTCTATCTTGGATAACCCCTTACGATAGCTTCCTTTGGCATATTTTACATAACTTGCCTGTGTCATCTATTCTATCTATTTCATCCGTTGCGTATACAACACATATGTATCATATAAATATTCCAAATGTTTCGTTCCATTCACTTATTTCACTTGTTCCTCTTATTTCACCTGTTCCATACATTTTATGTGCTCCGCATACTTTATCAGATCCATTTGATGTATCTGCACGAGTTATTGAATCTATTTCATGCAACTCATCCCATTCCGTGTGTTCCTTTCATTTTATTTTATTTAATTCCTGTGTTTTCATTTCTCTGGCTAACTTTATCTTTTTGTTCGTAATTTTTCTGTTTCATGTTTTATTACATGCATCATCTGCATTGTCAGTTTCATTTGGTTTTCCAAACGCTTTCAGTTCTTTGGAGCCACTTATTATTTCGACAATTTAATATATTTCATGTGCTTTATTCGTTTCGTCTGATCTATATTTGATATTCATCTCGTGATACACATTTTGATTGCCACATCCGTAATACTAAATTGATCGAAAAGCTCTGTCGACTCTTTGAAACAAAAATGAACCAATATTTGTAAATGAATTATTTATTAACTCCAGATAAATTGAATACAGAAACTTCTCTCCATACCGGGAAACTTCCGATACTCTTTTTTCTTAAATTAATATTTCCTGTTAAGTTGTACTAAGTAATTTTTTTTTGGTAGTGTAGACGAGAGAAACGATCCTATCTGCAATATTTTGTAATTAGTGACGACTTTAGTTTTTAATCATAATCATTATCAGGGCTGGGCACGGTTGGGGCTCCTCAAACGCTTGCTTCTCCCACCAATCTCTCTTTCACGTAGCGCGCACGTCCGTTGCGCACGCTGATATCTCGTGTCTTTGTTGCCCCACTGTACCGCGCTTGCTGGAAGGGGACAGAGGGCGCTACGGTGTGGACGGTTTTGCCTCAATTAAGGCAAAATTGTCCATTCCTGCTCTTTATAAAATAAATGTGTGATTATTTCGGCGCACAGGTTCGATCAGTAATACAATAATAGCAATTTTGCAAATTAAAAACTCGACGTTTCGATCCAGATGTGGATCATTCTAAAGAGTGAGATTTTTATGCGTCTGTAACATAATTGAGCTGCTCTTTATGATCGAAATATACAAACAAATTCAATACCATACGATATACAGCATATTTTTTTAATTTACCTGGACATGTCTACTTCGATTAATTTAAGAGGATCTTCTTGTGTAAAAGCAGTGGAAACATATGGGACTAGACTTTTTGGGATGTAACCAGATAGTCTTGAAGTACAAACGCTATTTTTTTAGTTCAATTCTTCTTACCATTTATTGTATATTATAATATACACGCATATTTCTCGAAACTATGTTGTTTAACCCTTTGCACTCGAAGCCACTTTAATTCCAAAATCAAGATATTTCTTTCAGCCTAGAACATTTTTATTCTTTGTTGAATTTTTATCAATTTATAGAACAGAGACGAATTTAATAATATGAAAACTATTTTGAGCAATGATATGGCAATTTTTACTGTTAATTAAAGTAATCGACGTCGGACGATGCTCGTTCATTTCTTTACTTATTTCTTTAGAGGTTGGACCTAAAATTTGTACATTGTTTTTATAGTTACAACATTTTTTCAAAAAATATAAATTTAACTAATCGGGTGAAAGAAGTAACTTTTCATATTCTTCTTTCAAAATAGGTTCAATCCCAGCATAAAGTACGTAACTTTTTAATTTCTCACTTTTTGTGTTTTACACTTACCGAAATTGTTAAGAAGTCTTGTGTATTATACAGTAAAGAATAAAAAGAAATATAACTAAAGAAAGCACATGTACTTCATAACTATCTATTTACATCCCAAAAAGGCCTAAGTCCATATATCCAATAGTTATTCGACAAATAAATAATTTTTCCCTGTCGTTACATACTGTTGGAGTTTGTGCAGTTGGCTTTGGAGTTTCAAGTGATGGAAATAATCTATCTGCACTTTACGGACATATACTTTAATATAATATATTATATATATAAGCACACGCGTGCCTTACCGAGGCACGCACACACATGCACATATATTAACCCTTAGCACTCCAGTGGTGACTCCGAGGCACCACTAAAAATTACTATACCATTATTCAAAATATTGTTTACATTATTAAATTGATATTCAATAAATTCGTTACCAAACATTTAAGTATTCTATGAAGTATTATATCAGTTCCATTTCTTCAAAATGATAAAAATCATATAGAATGGAAATATTCTTGATCGAAAAAAAAAGTTTGGTCATGGAATTAAAATACTTCGGAGCGCAAAGGGTTAAAATGAGCGCCACCGTGTTATGACACGGTACAAATAACATAAGTAAATACACAGAAATGTCGCGATTAGTATTCTTCAGAAGGTTCGCGTTCTAACACATACTTAATACAGCCATTCAGAGCGGACGACCATTTTTACGCCAGTCGATCGCTGTCTATCGCAAACTCATTGCTGAAGAAGTTTCCGCGAGTTTGTTATTGCTGCGAGAAACGTCTTGTGTTTGGAAGCTCCGCCAGCTATTTGTACTCGGCAGGCAACCGAATTCGGTGACAATCAATGCGGCGATACTCAATGTTCGCAGTGTCCTTAACAGCTTCTGGTAACTACTGTTCGTTCGTTTCCGACTTGGACACTTGGAAACCACGGGCAGAGGGTCGCATAGCTTCTGGACATTTCGCCGGGACCTAATAATAACGTTACTAATCGAAATTCTATCTTGCTTGGATTTCTATTAGCGTGGCCATCGGAGCAACGAATTGTTGTCTCTTATCTCAGCTATCCCGTTTGTCTACGATTTATTGACTCTGTGCAAGAATCGTGTCTACTGTGCGAGTTATATTCCAGTGAAACAAAGACCTAATTGTTTGTAGATGCTGTACATGCAATTATGAGAATAATTGACTTGAAAACGTTCTTATCCGTGAAATAAACAATTTATTATTACACAGGATAACCATCAGATTCCTATATATTTGAATGAATTTATATTTCAATCTGACAAACATATGTAAGTGTTCATCGGTGCTATTCATACAATCACGAGAATAATGAATTTTTAAAAATCTTTTATTCATGAAATAAGTAATACTTTCCAACGCAGAATTTCGTGCTTCATCCGTATTCGAGAAAATAACATAGGGCAGGGAGTTCTAATGTATTCCCCTCCGAGAACTGCAAGGTCCCCACCATCGAACCTCTCCCCACTACTACGTACAGTTAGCGAGTGCTGCGCGCGCCGCGCGGCTCTCATGGTGAGAGCTTCCCACTACTATACGTTATAACGATGAAGCCCTAGAGTGGGGGAAGAAACTGAAGGTGCCCGTCATCTCACGATAAAAAAGCGAAGTAATCAAACAGAAATTACAGCACTGTATGTCCCCACGGAAATAATGCAACATTTGTTCGAAAATTTTTTACATACAATAAATAACTTACATGTTAATTGTTTACTACTTTTGATTTTACTAAAATTTTTTAAGTATTTTATGCGGATAAGTTCAGTCACGTACCCTCACAATACTTGCAATTATTACTACGTATTAAGATGGCAACATTGTGCAGGGCCCGCTCTTGGAGCGGGCAACTCGGACATTTATCCCGGGGCGCCAAAATTTGGGGGCGCGGTTTTAGCTGTAAGTGCGAGAAAAATATTGATGTGTTAAATACCCAATTAATAGAAAATTTCACATATCGATTTTTTCGTTCGCTAAAAATGAACTGAAAGTAAGAAAAAAAAGTTTTTTATGATTGTAACGTAGTTGATGTTACCTTGTTTTATTTTCAAAATAATGGCATTTTGATTGTTTGTGCAATAATACACATTTTTAATAGCATTTAAAAATGTAAAAAATTATGTTTTGCTTGATTATCAATGTTATGTTATACGTTTCATTCTAAATATATGCTTTTATTAAAATTTAAATAAAATGATTTGATTTTTATTGAAAATAAAAAATATGTACCTTTATTTAAAAAATATATATATATGTATTCTTAAGGGGCGACAATTTGTCTTTTTGTCCGGGGTGACGTAACCGCTAGAGCGGGCGCTGCATTGTGTTCATGACTAGTTGAGTTTGTCCTTTCTTATCGTATTAAATAAAACCGAATAAATACGAATGCGAATACGAATTAATCCGACTGAATACGAATAAGTAACGAATAAAATTGTATTCGTTACTCTGATTCATTATCTGTTAACCGACTAAAACTGAAGCCACCACTACCGTGGAGGTGCATACGTGTGATAGAACCAGCAGGGAAACAAAACTAAATCGTGCACCGTGCGAGCGACTCGGAGCACGCTTAATTGCGACGGGAGTTCGCAGTCCGATTAGAAAGGGCAGGTTTCCGTCACCGATAATCCGTATTTTCGTGAGCTAGGATGTGGTGCCCGGCCGTTGTGAACTAACGTCCACTGTGGGTGGTTCGGCTGGAGTACGCTGGCAGGAGGGCCTTTAACTACTTCAGCTCGCCCAGCATAACCTCGTAAACCAACCGCACGCTCGGCTTATGTCGAAGGCTGCGGCTAGACAGCGCGAACTATCGTGCGCGCACCGCCATCGACCAACTTGCGACTCGATAACTGAAAATTGACTTTGCGCCCAGCGAGCCACGCCAGTCAAAAATTACGACTGCCGCGATTGGCGCGTCGCGAGATCAACGCCTCTTCTCGCCTCACCTCGCCTCGACTCGGCTCGACTCGCCTCGTTTCGTCTCACCGTTGCTTCACCTTTGCCTCGCTGTGTCGCGTCCTACGGGAGGGTGTTTATGTGTCGGTGAACCACCCCGGAGCGTCTCGCAGGGAGCGCATACGCGAGGAGATCGGGGTAAATGGATAGGGCGACGCGGCCGGTCGTACGCTCGTCCTGGCAACCTATAAAATAAACCGAACATCAAATGCGGTACAGATGTCGTTTATAAACGCGTACACATCGTAAATATAAACGGAACCATTCTCGAATTATTAGCAGGAGAACACCCGATAAATCGTTACACGTTTTTCTTGCGGAAAATTTTCGAAACCGGAAATGCCGTACTGCAGCGGCGGGTACCTCGAACGTAATGGTTAGAACGCGTTTAGGACTGTTTGCTGAATTTCCTGCGGGCGGTTGGATCTTCCAAATTTTATTTACGTTTTCATGACAGCCTTTTTTGGTTTGAAGTAAAGATTACAGAATTTGAGACTATCGAAAAATGTAATTATTTCTTTATCTCTGTCCCTTCCGTCATAGTCAGTTATCGTACTCTCATGACTAGAGTGCGGGTCTTTATGCAAAATAAAAATTGTTTTTATTAATTGCAGGAAATAGGAGCCAAATAGATATTTTTTTCTTGCTTTATTGGTTTTAATAAGCTGATACGAAAACGCTGATATTCTCAAATTCCTTTAAGATGTCCACTGTTTTAAATTACATGTACTCATTTTTGTCATAAATGCATTAAATCCGCAGTCTACTCATGACAAAAGGAACCAGTGTCGCCAGAAACACCCAAAACTGGGTGGATTTTCCTCTCCTCCTATTTCCCTTCCACTATCCCATTCCACTACCATGAGCGCACTTCAACGTCCCCCACTAAGACCGTAGACTAGTCACGTGACGTACCGCGCAACGTATCGCATATCACTCTGGTCATCAGAGAAATGGTAAACTGTACTCCCTTGACGACACTGAAAGGAACATAACTTGACAAATTTTCGAGTTATCAGAATAAAAATTGTTGCATGTTGCAAATGTTGAAATATTTTAATATTTTAGTCAAATTTAATCGCAGTTTAATCAAATAAGAGTAACCACAATTGTTTAACCTTTTGCACTCGAAGCTATTTTAATTCCAAAATCTAGACATCTCTTTCAACAAGAACATTTTCAATCTGTGAAATCGCTTTTACATTGTGTGTATGAAATTAAATCAGTTTTCTCAAACAACATTTGAAGTTTTAGTAATTTTATTTTAATAATATTAAAACTGTTTTGAATAATCGGAAAGAATTAAATTTCCACTTGACCAAATATCGTCAATATTTGGAAATATCGAAAATATCGTATATTCATTCATTTCCGATCTTCTCCAGTGTCAATGGTGTGTATGATCCAACACTCTAAATGATTTTCGCAACAAAGTGACTCTTAAGTACCTTTCCGTCATAGCGTTCAATGTCGCATAATCCCCGACGCGTCGGATCCCCGAAACAAGGGAACCTTTCTCGTCAACACGGTGTTAAATTTACGGTTGCCTCTTAAGCTGCGAATACTTCGAATCTTCGTCGCGCTGTTACTATCCATTTAAGTATTCTGATGCCCCATAATCCAGCCAGCCGGTTATTACATCGTAAAGTTAATGCACGAAAGCGACATCTCTCGTATGCGCGCGCCAACCTAATAAATCATAAACTGGGAATAGCCGTACTGTTGGAGCGTTACGGAACTTACAAAGGAACAACGATTGTCACGGGGCATAGATGTATTATTGTCGAGAAACGAAACGAAGGTCTTCGACTCCCTCTCGAACGTTGGCGTACCGATGATAGGGTTCGTCGGGTATACCTACGGGTCGGTAAATTATGGCCGAACGTGTAAGGAAGTTACCGCATAGTTATGCACGCGTGGAAGCGTTTGCCCGCCGGATGATGGACCACACGCGCAGCTGCATTTTTGATAGCCGGCTCGTCGCGTCTGGCCGGGCTTTAAAGTCGAAACACGGCGCAATAAGATTAGAGGATTTGTCGATGCGATTCTCCTTAGTCGTAAGGCTGCCTGGAAATTATAGATGAACGCGTAAGAGGCTTAGAAAGAAGCGGCCAAGCCTGCAACGTCGTTTCCACTCGGATACTTTCCGCGAGCTCTTACGAGGCCCACGAACCACGCCAATGGATCGAATCAATCGGCTACACTTTTCGAGTGGGCGAGTCAAAATTACGAACAACCCGACTAAGAATCGATCACGAAAGTCGAGGGTTTTGCGTGACGTGGCTGCTAAAATTCGACGCCAGTCAAACTGTTTCAAGGAATATATTTATTTCAAATTACATATGTAGGAATAGAATGTTTCAAAAGTATCTATCCGTTTATTCGGAGTTAAACGAGACGATAAAGATAGTACAAACACTGAGACAATAACACAAGTACACTACCCTAGTAGCATTTATGGTTGGCCAACGGTTGGGAGTTAGTTGGGATATGGTTAGTGGTTTTGCCTACAGATCCCCAACGTAGGGCCGACGACGAAAAATTATGTGAATTTGCCAACGAATATCCAACGTTGGGCCTACAGATATTATGGTCGGTTAAATAACGTGAAATTTACGACGGTGATACTACATTGGCCCAACGAAAATCTGCCAACATTGCAATATGTCGTCTAACAGACACCAGAAATGTAATGTTGCTGCAACCAAAAACATGTTATATCCCAAATTCATTTTTTTCATATTTCTAAATATACTCACAATTTGTAACCTTTAAGCACTGTTGCTGCTAGAGAAGCAACGTTTAGATGGAATGTCTGTAACCCGACTCTGTTGTCAAGCAGAGCGTATTGTAAACCACGTTTCACCACCCCTCTCTATCAACCCCCCCCCCCCCCCCCCCCCGCGCAGTCCAAGAGCAGCTGTTGCGGCTCGCTAGCAGCTTGAATCCGCTTCCGTCTTAACGGCTTAATGAATTCCAAATTTATTCGTTGGCGTTCGCATTTCTCGGCCGCGACTCGCGTCCACGGACGTGAAATTCGATATCGGTTGCCGATGAAACTGAAAGCGACGGCGCTGCTACTGAAAACCGCTCGGTTCCGCCACGCTTCGGATACGGGTCAAGCGGGTGAAACGTGAACGCGAGAAAGGGCGAGACACGTTTCCGCGATGGAGCAGATACGACCGATCGACCACGGTGTCACCTGGCCGCCGGAACCGGTCCGGAACACTGAAAAGGCTCGCTTTTGTGCACGGTAGAAAATCGGACTGTTTGCGGCCGGGGAATCGAATCGCAAGCTTTGAAGATACGTCCTTTGCCCGCCTCTATTTTTGTGTGTTTTTTGTTTCTTCTTTCATTCTTTTTTTTTTTTTTTTATATAGAATCGTTCGAGTCAGCAGCGCTTTTTCGACACCGAACTATGTATTTTCGTCCATTGCATGTTTTGATGGGACGACGTATAGCTTTTGAACTCTCTTCTTCGGTCTGGGACACGGTTTTTATATTCTTTCAAACTTCCTATGGGGGATTTGAATATTTACACTGTTGCTTAGATCTTTATTTTTTTGTGATTGTGATGTCATTGGTTTTTATTGGGGTTTGTTTTAATGGTATGGGATTAAATCTTTTTGTTGGAATTCTTTGCATATTCGATTGACACTTGTTTTGCAGTTTGTTCTAGAGTGCATATCGAAAGATCTAACCAGCGTATAAAGACTTTCAAAATTCTTGGTTCAGTGATGCCTGTGGCATTGGTGCATCTAATAGAAGATATTTGTACAATTATTTGTGGAGTAATTAATTTGTCCTCACCAATTCTAAGCGATTCGAAATTTATGAAATTATAATTGTAAATTTAGAAGGTATATTAAAGAACAAATTTTTTTTGTAAAATTAATTATTTGATAAAACATATTTTAAAAAGCCGCTCTCCTTCAACAATCTTTCTTTCTGCAGGATTTGTACCTGCCTACTTACAAGTTTCATCCATACTTACAAACATTTCAAGTAACAACAAAAAAGAAGATATCAATACAATGTTAAGACCAAGCACTTCGTCGCCATATTGGATAGCTATATATATTGCCCACGCGCCCATGTCAGATCCCAATAGTCAAACACTCAATCCATCAATTCTCAAAAGACACTTCAGTACCACGATATTCCACTTCGAAACTTCCCGATTCTCCCATCGAATCTTCCCTTCGAATCAGAAAAACTGAAACCGACATCTCTGTCGTATAACTTTTTATCAATCCCTATCAGTTTCAACTTTCAATTCGAAAATGTACTATCGTCGGTGGCGATCCTCCCCCATGTTATCCAACACACTACGGGGATGACCATTTTGAATCTCCCGAGGGCGTCTCAATCTACTATATGTAATATAGTACATACGAAACAAATTTGATGATTTATTTATTACTTTTCCCCTACGCGATGTTTCGGGAAAGAGAGAATATTAACTCCCAGAGGACACATTATCTTTTAATTTACAATCTTAATTTAAAAATCCTAACGATTATAAAACGCTTCACCAGAAAGCGGAAGTGTATGTGCGAGATTTACACATCTGTACACATACGTTCCTAAGGATAAAGATTCACTTACTATTTTTAGTGAGTTACTATTTTAGGTAAACTTACTATTTTTAGTAAGTTACTATTTTAGGTATACTTACTATTTTTACATAGTGAAAAGTGATTTCTGAGCACACTCCAACGTCCCCCACTAACACCGTAGACTAGTCACGTGACGTGCCGCGCAACGTGTCACATATTACTCTGATCATAAGAGAGGTGGTAAACGGTATTCCCCTCGATTTAAGCGATCTGGCATCACTGGTGTGGATGCGTGCGAGGATGAGGAGGAAGTCGAATTATGAACGTATAAAGAGCCACGCCAATTCCATTTGGTTAAATATACATTTTCTTCTGGTTCCTTTTTTATCATATCGGAGATCCTGTTATTTCACCGGATCCTCATCACACACGAATGCATATACAGTATTTCATCGATAATTGTCCACAACACGGGTCTGCGGAGGGACAATTATGCGCGAGGGATATCATTGTTTGAGGTTTGCCGAACGTAGACAAGGACAGCCCAACTCGAGAGGCCTCGGTCACCGAGAAATGTAAACATAACTAATCCGAATTTCCAACTTCTTTATTAATCATAATTTTTTTATGGGACTTCGATGACCATGTTTGTGGCATTTTTCTAATAAAAATGATACCAAATATGATATAATTCCGATGATATTTACTTGTGTAATCGACAATTAAAATTTCGGGCGCGGGGAAGGATAGCGTATGGGAAAGAAAGAGACGCGGAGGGTCGCAGCCGGCGGCCTTCCTCGCGCCCGAAACTTTAATTGTCTATTACACAAGTTAATATCATCGGAATTATATCATATTTGGTATCATTTTTATTAGAAAAATGCTACAAATATGGCCATCGAAGTCCTATAAAAAAATAATGAATAATAAAGAAGTTGGAAATTCGGATTAGTATGGTCTCACCGATATACCCGAGCCGCATGGTGTCGTATTTCTCGGCGACCGAGGCCTCTCGAGCTTCACGGCCCCTCAAGGGGGTACACCCCGCACTAGCGGGGATATTTCAGGGACAATTATGTCGGAGACATTTGGGACAATTACCGATGTAATACTGTACTCACATCGTCTTCAATAGACTAGCTCGGTGTAATAATTTTTAGAACCCAGTTCGTCGGCGCTGCCTCGTCAAGAAGAGTTCAGCTCTGTGACTCGGTGACGCGGTGTCGGTTGACACTACATGATAACTCGCGTTATGTGCACGAAGTGCGATGTTCCCATTGCTACCTATCTAGTAGAAGTGTGCGAGAATCTAAAAATGTCGAGTCAAGACGGGATCAGAATTTTATTCGTGGTGGAGACGGCTTCTCGAAAATTTCAGTATTCCCAAGAATATTTAGGATTCCGAAAAATATTTTAGGGATTCCAGAGTCAGGGGTTTAGGAATGCGATTAGGGGTTCTCGAATTTGTAAGTATTCTCGATAATTTTCAGGATTATTCTCGAAAATATTCGAGATTTCTGAGAATATTCAAGAATCCCGATATATTCGAGAACTTTAATATGCTCGAGGATGCCGAGTATTCTCGGGAATAATCACGATAACTGTCGAGAGTCCCCACACATTCGAGAACCCAAATTGCTCGGGATTTCTAATGTATTCGAAAATCTCGAAGTTGTCGAGAACTCGTCTCGATCTCGAATCAAATTCTCGTCCTGACCCGACATTTTCGGGTTCTCGCACACCTCCAACTCGTCGATCCTCGCGGCGGGTAATCGTCGGGTCTCAAAGTGACCCGGTGACACGATGTCGGTAGGCGCGAGCAGGCATGTAGACTCTACTCGTCTCGCAACTCGACGTGCGCAATCCGCTCCGGACACCAGATGATAACTCGCGTTATGTGCGCGAGTAGTCGCTAGCGCCTTGCAAGCGTGTGCGAGCGTGTGCGAGCGTGCGCCAGCTCGGGCCGTTCGTTCGCGTTGTACACCGGTGAGCTCCGACAAAGGAGGCTCTCGAGCGTAAAGCGTGTCAGAGCGGTTGCGCTTGACATGCGAACATGATCCAAGAGAGTGAAACGCGGAGAGGCACACGGTGCGCTATACGCGCATGCACGTGTGTGCTCGGGTCACGAGTAGACCGGCGCACGCGGTGGCCTAAGGGTGTCCAAAACCAGCCGGGGCTCGGACAGTTTAGGGGGTGGCAAGGCTACCGTGTACTAGCGAAGCAGATTTGTTGGATCCAGGGGGTCTTGCAAATCCGTCTGGATCAGTCTGGCCAAACAACCGTAACCCTTCGAAAGGGAAAGGGTGAAAGAACCACGCGATGGGGTCGTTGGCGTCGAAAAGACGCTTTTCCACGGACAAACGAGTTCTCTTCAAGGGTTTTCGCGTGAGATTGACACTATACGGGGGATCCTTTTGACCTAATAACTGCAATTTTCTTTTGTATGTTGTACATACTATTAGGCGGTTGAATAAGTTCTCGCTGTTTTCCGAAAGGTGGTAATACCAGAACTGCGTGAATTTAGTTTCCGATAGTAACGTATCTATAATGAAGTACTACATATATGCAAGGTTAAAATTCAGTGTATGTCATTCCACTGAAGTATAAACAATTTTTCTTTCATTGTGCTAAATGTCGAATTTCATGCCAAAGAAAGAGTAATTGCGGGGAATTTTACTACACTATTTTATTAAAAAAAAATCTGCGGCTGAAGCACACAGAATTCTTGTTGACACCTACGGCGACCATGTTCTGTCGGAAACAATATGCAGAGATTGATTTAGACGCTTCAAAAATAATGATTTTGATCTTGAAGATAAAGAACGCCCTGGCGCACAACAAAAACTTGAAGACGAAGAATTTGAGGCATTACTTGACGAAGACTCGTGTCAGATACTAGCTGAACTTGCAGAATCATTAGTAGTTGATCGCACAACAGATTCGAAACGTTTGAAAGCATTAGGAATGATTCACAGGAAGGACGTTGGGTGCTGTACGAGTTGAAGCGATTTTTCAGCATGACAACGCGCGGCTACATGTTGCAAAACCGGTGAAAACGTTTTTGAAAACACTTAAATGGGAAGTACAACCCCACCCGCTGTATTCACCAAACATTTTCCCGATCAGATTACCATTTGTTCCGATCGATGACACATGGCCCGGCTGTGCAGCGCTTCCAATTTTATGAAGATATCAAAAAATGGGTCCACTCTTGGATTGCCTCAAAAGACGTGTCGTTTTTCCGACATGGAATTACTATGCTGCCAGAAAGATGGGGAAAAGTAATGGCTAGCGAGAGACAATACTTTCAAGAACATATTTTTTACCAATTTTTTAAAATAAAGCATTCATTTCATAAAAAAAAAACAGCGAGAACTTATTCAACCTCCTAATCAATTCTTACGTGATTATATCACCACGGTTTATACAGGATGTTTCAGAAGTAGTATTAGGTGTACAAACTAATTCTCGGATGTAACACTAAATTAGATATTGCACTTATTCAAGTGGAAACTTTTTCCCCACAAAGTGTAGGACCAGATAACTGTAGTTGTTTTATAACGAACTCGCGTTGAGACCGGATTGGTATACGAGGGTTGTAAATCCCCGATTCGAATGCGTACAACGTGGTACGCGATTCCCTATGACCACTTAAGGTGATAGAGGTGGTATGAATATAATAAATTAGGCACAATGTAACGAACAATTAAAAGACTATATTTTTAAAAATAAAATAACTTTGATTACGTGAGTTGAATACTGAAATATTTCGACGGTACGTAATAGTAACGCCTCGCATTTAGAGGTAAACAAATGAACGTAAACATTGCTTCAAAACTTAACTCACAAAAAACCAAATTTATACGGAGCCACATTGAAAACACAAATGTTAAACGTGTACATGTAATCAATTAATAATTAAATTAAATTTTCGAACTGCATCCCATCTTGTGGTAACGCAAAGTTCTGCTCTATGTAACAAAGTCTTATGTGTAGCTTCCATGAGAGAACTTCTTTTTACATTTCTACACGCTTGAATTATGCGTTCTTTAAGATTTTCCATATTACCCACAGGTCTTTTATACACAATCGATTGCAAATATCCCCAAAGATAAAAATCTAAAGGGGTCATATCCGGCGAGCGACCTGGCCATCGAATTGGACCATATGTTCCGATCCACTGATCCCCAAAAACTGTAGTTAAGTATGTTTTTACAATTCCAGCATTATGAGCTGGGTCGAAATATTTCAAATATTCTGGCAATTGATTCATGGTGATATTATCTTTCAAGGTCATCTGAATGTCATTGTATAGCAGGTCGTTGAATTCGTTTCCACGTTGCCTACAGTATTATGAAGTTAAAAATACCCAGTTCCATTAAAAGATATGACAGCAACCTTGATTTTTTTGTTGAAAATCGATTTTTTTTAAATTTTAAAAATTGCAATTTCTTGTCGGTTAAATACTGATTAACTTTGGTAGGAAACATTTTTCTGTCCGACCATCCGAACGGGCTGATAAAACGTGGGGACTAATTGGCGCCGCACCCTGTATAAGATCCCCAAAAATCCCGTATCAAGCCAGTCGACCAAAACCTCTGCTACGGCACGTTCTGCCGATTCAATAAAGTTACTTTTGTGTTCTCGATAAGTCGAAACCTTTGTGTTGTGAATCGTGAAAGTTCGGAATACAGTGATCTTCACCGAATCCACCTAACTCACCGTAACACGGTCGACGCGGCCACAAAATAATATTATGTATCCCTCCACGAACTAAGTCGCATCAGAGAACCGAGAACGCGCTTACATCGCGGGACTACCGTACTAATATTTAATGGAACATAATTGTATATATAACAAAAAATTGTTGCTCCTATTTTTCAACCGTACAAAGTTACGTAAGCTCCTAACACAACTCCTCGGAACTCTAACCATGTAGAGCCGGGGATTTCGAATTCCCGTCAGCAGCAGCCCTAATTCAGAATTTCCACAAACACTGGCAGTCTCCTAATAATTCATACGATTCTCATCTTCCGATGGCTGCAGTCAAAGGGTTGACGCAACTCGTATCACCGGCGACCACGCCAGCCGAAAAACGACGTCAGTGTCCTCGGCTGTCGGGAGAGCTGACTACAAGTTCGCCGACGGTGGCTCGGCTAATGTCCACTCCTGCTGTCGCAGTATGATAGAGGAGTTTCTAAAAGTGCTGTCCAGTGTCTCTGGAAACGGTACTCGGTGGCGCTGTGTCTCGGCGAACGCTCGTTTTCCTGGTATCGTCCGGGTCGAATGGTCGTCGGGTGGCCAAGTTGGGAAGCCAGGAATGGCTGAAGCGGATAGAATGCGCCCCGAGGAACGCGGAGGGGCGTTTTTCATTCTCGAAGGAATTATTGCATACAATGGCCGCTCTATTCGACCGGTGAATGGACGAGAGATAGATGGAGAGAGAGAGAGAAAGAGAGAGAGAGAGAGAGAGAGAGAGAGAAAGAGAGAGAGAGGGGCTCGCTCTCCAGCCTCCGGACGACACCGGTGAAGAGACATCGACGCGGATAGGGTTACGAGCTCACCGGACATCCGGTTATCTGAATATCCGAGTGTCCTGTCCTGCTTGTTCGGCCGCTCGTCCGCTCGTGTATCGACGAATGAATATCCGGCAATGTTTATCGAATAACACGGATATATCCGCGCGTTATCCTTCTCGCTCGAGCCGAACCGTCCTGTCACCGATACTCCTGACACTTCTCCGGTTATCGTGCGAGCACAGCGACGTTGTTTGCGTCAAACTTTAAACGACACTCGTTAAACGTTGCATAATGCAACGCGGTTCTCCGTGTGTACACTCTACGGACAGGTTCATCTGGTCGATGGTGTGATGCAAATTGAGCTCGGAAAGCTATGATTTTAACGGGCGGACGAAGTTTCAAGATCGAAATAATTATCATGTTTATGTCAACTTTCTCTCTCTTTCTCTCTCTTGCGCGCGCACGCGGATTGACGTAATTCAGTTCCTCAATTTGTCCTGAATGGACGCAGAGTTGTCCTAATTCGATAATAATTGGCTCACCGAGGAGTGCAAAAATTGATTTTGATAACGTTCGCTTTGTCAGTGTGATATTTTCTGGTGTTTGGTACATTTTCTTTTGTTAAGGACCATTTTATATTCGATAAAATGGGATAACGAGTTCACGATAGCGCACCCTTGTGTATAGAATATGTAAATTTCATTATTACGGTAAATTGAGTACATTATAAGCTTGCAAAACGCGAAGAATATCATAACAAAAAGTCGAGTATGGGGTTAAATACGTATGATCTCCAACTGGGGATTATGCCAGCTTACGGGTTAATAAATTTAAGTAAGCAAGCTACAATTAACCCCTTGCCTTGTGATTTATTCCGAGGTTAATCTTGCTAGAATTATTTTATGGTGAATAATTCTTTAACACGAGAAGGAACTATATATTTATTGTAAGCATCGAAGAATGTATTTATTGTAAACCAAACAGTATTTTTGTTTGATTTATATCAACTGGGGAACATTCATATTTATGAAATTTAATTTAATTCTTCACACTTTGCTCTAACCTCAGAAAAATGTTCCGTACCAATAAGTAAGTGATTATTGATAGTGAAAATGTTGATAGTGACGTACATAATTTAGCTAAATGTAATAAAGATACGTGTAAATTGGATACGAAAAACTCTCCAATGCAGTGATGTGAACTCCGTGGGCGCTGGACGAAAATACTACCACCACTCTGACGTACCGTCTTCCCCTACTTTGCTTCTAGCGCGTGCGCGCTACACGCAAGCGTACCTCTACTCTGTCCGTGTAGAGTAGAGGTGTGTGTAGCGCGTGCGCGATGGAAGCAAAGTAGGGGAAGACGGTATGTTAGAGTGGTGGTAGTATTTTCAACGCCCATGGAGTTCCCATGACTGCTCGAATGTACAGAAATAAGAACTCATAAATAAGCATAACTTTTACAAAAATCCGTGTAATCAACATGTTGTTTTTACAAAGTTCTAGAATTTAAATGCAAATCTGTTTCCCAAACGTTCAATTTGCACTCTAAAATATAGCAACAATGTAACTTCTATTAAATGTTTCAATTCTGAACCCTTAAATTATATATCAAAAAGTATGTTTACAAATTTTTACAGAATTTCTTACATGTTTGACATCAACAAGAATTACATTATACTAGAAAGGTCCTAGTGTATTATCTGATTATCCGAAAAGTAGTATGCCAAGGCAAGTTTCACCCTTTGCACTACTACATCAAGTGTGACTCAATTATTAAATTTTACAGGTATTATTTAAAGTTAGTACCAATCAAAAACCTGTGTTTTGAAGTACACTTCGAAGGAAACCCTTACTAAATAGTTTCCGATAACATAGTCGAAAGAAAATTCAGAGTATAAAACATTAACACCTTCCCAACGAATTTAACTCAACGTATTATAAATGAGCAGATTCAGTGGCGCGTTATGACTACTTGGGGCCCCTGGACAAAGTAGAATTTCGGGGCCCCTAACCCTAACTAAATAACTTTCACGTTGGACAAAATTAAACAATTGTAAAAACTTCTACATATTAATTATTGCATAAAAAGTGAAATAAACTCACCTTCATCCAAGAAAATCTTTCACATAAAAATACAAAATATTTGGTTCATGTTCCCCTTTTATTTGGGGCCCCAAGCATTTGCCCAAGTTGCTCATAGCAATTTGTAAAAAATTCATCTCATTTTAACCCTTAACACTCGAGTGGTAACTCTGAGGCAACACTAAAAGTTGCAATACCATTATTCAAAATGTTGTTTACATTAAAAGATTTATATTCAATAAATTAGGTACTAAACAGTTAAGTATTGTACGAGGTATTATATCAGTTTTACTGATTAAAACAATCTTCCGCCAAGGCGTTAATTGAATCGATTCGATCGATTCGTTAGCCTAAATAAAATCGCAGACCTACCACCCTTTAATCAGCCCGACTTCCCTCAGCCAAATTAAAACAATCGCATGGAACATTTGGACTTTTAACTATCCCGAACTCGTCAGGATTTGAAGCAGCCCGAAACTCGTGAATACTGCAGCGCACTCGAGTGTAGGAGAGAGCGTCGTCGCGAAATCAGACTTCATCCAAATATAAGTGCGCGTCCGTAAAAACGTAGCAGTTAGCTCGGTGGGTCGAGGAACGAGCGGGAACGAGACCAGAGAGAAAAAAAAAGAGAGCGAGAGCGAGCGAGAGAGTAAAAAAAGTGGACAAACGAACGAACGAGTGAAAGAAAGAGAAAGAAAGAGCCACTTGGAGTTTCCGCGTCCGCCCCTGAGAATCCTCTCCGGCGTGTAGTACAGCGACCCCCGACCTAATTTCGAGTCAGTCGGCCGGGACGTTTCTCTCCCTTCTTCTCTTCGTCGTCGGATTAATCGGGCGTGGGAGGAGAGGTCCGAGGAATTTGTCCACGGCCGGTTGTCGTCGGGGATGTCTCTGGTGGATATCTCGGGGGCTACCGATCGTGCACCGGATTATTTTGGGCCTGTGGCTCGGCCGACACGAATTCCCGTTGTCGGTTGTGACGATCGGCCGATGATCCCGAATGACGGTAACGCGGCCGAGCAGATATTTCGAGGGCTCTCCGTGCCAGGAATTTGACACGGATTCCAAGAATCCGTGCAGCTCCCATTGACGACCGTAATCGTGAATGAACGACCATTCTGCACGGAATTCAATTACGTACCAGATCGATCCTTGTTGTTCGCGACACGCTCGAATACTCGCCGACTCAACCCTCGGCTCCCTCTCCCCTTCTCCTCTGACTCCCTTTGAGTCTTTTAAATGGCCACACTTTCTCTCTTTCTCTCTCTTTCCCCTCTCTCTCCAGGTTTTTTATGAAACGCTGCACTCAGGTGTGCAGATTACTTGCCCCGAGCAAGGAAGAGACAAGTAACGAGGGCTTTGTCCTACGCGTTTTATTCGCGCTTTGTTAACGTGCGTTTTACATTTAGCGTGCGTAGCTTTGTTTTGCTTAACCGCTCGCCCCGCAATTTTCTTTCGCGACTGCGCGATTCAATATTACTTTGTCGTCGATGATTTCGACTCGTGATCGTTGGGACAATTGTTGGACGTTGATTTGGAGAACGTCAATGTGTGGATGTCGATATTGGAATAGCGTAGGATTTGATTTGTGTGGCGAGAATGAGGAAGAGAAACGTAATATAAATGTAATTTCTTTCAATCGAAATGAAGTATATTGATGAAACTGATTTAGGCGCAATAAGATCGATTCAATAAGATCGGTTCAATAAGATCGAACCTTTGCGCCGAAATCAGTTTCATCAATAGAGAAACGTAATGATTGAGACGAAAATGCAGTAATCGAATTTAGTTACCGTCCGTCCATCAGGAGATGGCACGAAGGGAACTTCGAAGGTGATGAAAATCGAAGTTTCGAAACTTCGAACCTTCGATTCGTTTCCAGTTAACGGATAAAAGAAATAAATTTTCACAATTTGTTTCTATATTTATTATTTGAATTATTTCAATAATTTATTGTTATAATAATATATTTATTATTTGAATTATCATTTCGATAGTTCACTGTTAAAATAAATAAATTTTTATAATTTGTTATTTTTTTAATTAATTTTCTACAGCTACTGTCCGAAATTATCGTGTGACATAGTGGGATAGGCCTACCACTAATAAAAAAAATTCACGATAATACCTCGATGGTAATGTGGAAACCTGTTGAAACGAGTGTCGCCCCTTATGAGCCACGTTCATCTGTCTGTTATGATCGCGCCTGAGCCCGTCCGAGCACGTAGGCAACCACGGGGAGCGAGACGCGCGGCCGGGTCGAAGAGGCGTAGCCCTTGGAAAACGGTCCTCGCGAGCAAATAAAGTCAAACCCTGATCTAGAACGAACGGAATGTTTGAATTTTGGGGAAACAGCAGGAGAGAGAGGAAGGAAGGACGGAGCAGGAGCGAGACGAAGGAAGGACGGAGCAGAAGCGATCGCGTCGCCGAAGACAACATGCTCGAGACAAGAACAATGAACGATCTATTTATAGCTTGGTGTCAAACAGAAATTTAGATCAGCTCGTTACCGTTCGAATCTCGAACAATTATTTTTATAAAGCAATGTAAAATAATCAATTTTAGTGCTCCGTAAACCTAGTGTTAAAGAAGTGACCAAAACGCGACGCTAAGAAGGCAACGGCATATTTTATGATAAAAACGGTCCGTCATAGCGGTTGGTTTAGAGCTCCATTAAAAATTGTGCTTGTAAAAATGCAAAAGCTCATACCGGCTGCGATCGACGATCCAGCGACGCGAAAGTCACAAACTCGAATGACAACGCGTCGAATCACAGTACTGTCGTATATCCAAACAGCTAGGAAGAACGTGTAAAAACCCGCCGGTGGCCTAATCATTCGCACGGCTTTGTGTTTTTTAAAGAGAAAAAAAAAGAATGGAATCGTAAAAGGTAACGAGATAAGACGGAAGGAAGGAAATTGGCTACTTTCGTTACAGATACGCGAATAGCATACTAACCGAGTCGAAATAACAGTTTTCCCGGTTAGAGGAGCATCGATAGACGACGACGCGCGGCGGCTACCGAGTTAAATAGAAGCTTTTGAAACTGGAATTCATGACGGGCGCCGCGTGATAAAGAGATGTTCACGTTTTAATATTCCACCCCACGATAAACGCGCATCTCCATAAAAATAGGATAGAATATGGCTGATATATGCCGTATTATTCGCATATATCAAGATAAACGCTCCACCTCCACCCCTCTGTGAGAATCCCGCGGCCAAGTATCTCGCTGGTTCGTTGGCGCGCAGTTTTCCGGCAACTGGGGAACACGCCGTTTTCGGTACAAGATTTATATTGCTCCGGCTGCTTTAACGAGTCTCGAGGCACAGCCGAACGCATTATCCAGCAGTTTAATGAGACGCGAACGAACCCCGTGGCGGGCTGCGTTTCGCATACGGAACCGTCGCGTTGTTCGCCGTTTCGGGGCTGGTGTTAACCGAAAAATACTACTCTGTAACAGATTGCTCGTTTGTATTCTGCAAATCAAAATCACGCATAGCGCTACCGTTTACAAAGACATCGTGGGACCTTAACATTAGATTTACCGTCTATTTAAGTAGATCTATTTCTACCAAGACCAGTCAGAATGAGCCAGAATTTTCTTTAGAAAAAGTGTTTAGTGGTGTTTCCAGTTTTTATTTACTTTTAAAAAATGACAAAAAAAGTTGAATAATATTAACCCTTCCGTTACCTTGGACGAGATATCTCGCGACCCAATACTGGCCGATTAACGCTTTTGACGAGATATCTCGCGACCCGATACTGGCCGATCAACGCTTTTGACGAGATATCTCGCGATCCGGTAATAGCGGATTAACGCTTTTGACGATAATCTAGTTTTCTAGCACCAATATTTTGACATTCTAGATGAATATATTTTATAACTAATTCTATTCGTATAGCTAAAAGGAAGAAAAAAATACAGTTTTCATTAATTTAAATTAAATTTTAAAAAAATAAATTTTGACTGAGACATTTTGACTGGTCTTATAAGTCTAGTATTAAAGCAGGGGTTGAAACGGTTCTGAAAATAACTGTTTGGAACAGTTATATATCGGTTCTGACTGAAACAGTTATGAAGAACAGAAATGATGTTGTAACTGTTATGAGAATATCGGTTCTCGCTTATATCGGTTACGGTTACGGTTCTTGAGAACCGATATTACAACGGTTCTATAACTGTTATTTTTAGGTCCTGGATTTCGGTTTCGGTTTCGGTTCTTCAAACTTCAGGACCTATAATTTGTCCCGTATCGGTCTCATATCGGTTTGGCAGTTCTGCAACTGATATTTTTTGGTTCTGTATCGGCTATTCAGGGTGTCTCAAAATTCCTTCAACATCCGGAAATAGGAGGTTCCTGAGATCATTTGAAGCGATATTTTCCTTTGCAAAAATGACGTCCTCGGGTTTGTTTAAGAGTTATTAACGAAAAACACGGACCAATCAGAGCGCGGCTACAGCGAACGGAGTACAACTCGGCGACAGGTCCCGCTTAGCATGACGTCGCCGTTGGCCGAGACAGAATCAATCCGCTGTAGCTGCGCTCTGATTGGTCCGTGTTTTTCGTTAATAACTCTTAAACAAAGCAGCGGACGCCATTTTTGCAAAGGAAAATGTCGCTTGAAATGATCTCGGGAACCTCTCATTTCCATCCACTGTTTACTGCGGATATTTATGCGAAATAAAAATTGTCTGCATCGATTACAAGATGAAGAAGCCAAATTGAAATTTCTTTCTTCTTGTAATCTAAATTCTGTTAAATCTTTCTACTGCTTTAAATTTCACCTACTCATTTTTTTACATAAGTGCATAAAATCCTCAATTTAGTTATAGCGACTGTGTAAACTACAGAAAAATATGAAACACATTTAAATTTATAATTCTGTTTCGATGTTTCTGAGAGATCAGCTGTCTGGCAGTGATAGATTCGTTTCAAGAACAACGGAAGAATGAAAAGAACATATGAATGTAGCATGAATGACGAGATGCAGAATTCATTAATGAGCATATGAAGTGGAATTAAAATAAACTTGATTTGACAATGAACATGATACAATTCTACGTGGATTAAATACGTATCTGTTCAACTGTCTTGATTAATTAATTGGTCTATATGAATCAACATTTGTGTTAAGTTCCCTAGTCTATAACAAGTAAATTGAGTTAGTACGTACCTGTGGTACTCAAACTTTCTATGTTCACAACCCCCTTAGGAGCCATCGTCTTATTGAAGCTACCATCGTGCACATTACAAAACGATACAGCATGAGATTTCCTAATAGGACGTAGTTTTGTTATCGTTGAAGGTTCGGAGTATTCTGCTACAGTATTCGACTGCAATTCTACTAATACCATTGGCAGGTAGTAGATACAGTATTTCATCGTTAATTGTCGTGAAATTCTGAACAAGCATCGTCGCAAAACAATCCCTCTTTCCGCGGTGTATACTCCGTGAGGAGTTACTGAAGCTCGAGAGGCCTCGGCACAAGTTAAAGAATAGTATTATCTGAACATTAAATGTCGCCGGTCGGACCCGTGATGGCGACGATCATCGATGAAATTTTTACGCGATCATTGGTGGATCTATTTCTCATTGTAGACAAACTTAAGTTAAGGCTTGCCTAAACTCATAATTATACTGCGAATGTTTATGCATTTATTAGACTTCTGAAAATTTTCAAAAAAAGGTGGTATAAAAAGTTTGACAGAATTTAGTACAATTTTAATTTTTTTCCGATCTACAATGGCTACTGCCACTGAAAACAAGATTTTATTTTATTCCACTTTACTCAAATTCGTCTATAAAAGTTGCAAATTGCATAAACATCCGCAGTCTACTCATAGGATATAATTCGTATAATAATGTAAAATTGTAATGCGTTAGCTGAACAAAGGGACTACGGAATCTCGAGTATTTTTCTTCGCTATTTTCTTCTCTATTCTCAGAATTCTGGAAATATTATTTACCACTATTTATTTCTCTGTGTTTTCACGGCCGCAGTATGTGAAATATGAAAATATGCTTTAAATATCACGAATTATCCATTATATTTGTATATAATAACATGTATTAAATTAGTTTCATATTTTCTAACACAAAATGCAATGTTGCGATTGTCACTCATGTCGTCAATTAACTATTAATCTTTCGTTTACTCCAAGTTGACTATCACCGCTGTGAAACCGCAGATAATTCTATTTTATATATCTATTTTATACATATACTATAAAAAGAAAGTCCTGACTCACTGACTCATCAACGCCCAGGCTAAACCCTTGGACCTAGAAAGCTGAAATTTTGCACAGAGGTTTCCTTTATGATCTACACAAGGAATAAGAAAGGATATCTCGAAATTCAACCTCTAAGGGGGTGAAAAGGGGTTGCAACGTTCGTATGAGGAATATTTTATTTGTGGTCGGATTTGCTTGAAACTTGGTCACAATGCTCTTTGATATAATTAATCAAACATGGGACGTTAATTACGAAAATAGCATCAATTTTGAAATCTAAGATGGCGACATGACATAAAATTAACCCTTTGCACTCGGAGCTATTTCAACTAAAATACCAAACATTTCTCTAACCTAAAATATGTCCATCTCATATAAGTTTTTTTCATTATATGCGTACGAAATTAATATAGTACTTCATACAATATCTAAATGTTTCGTAATTTATTACATATGAACAAATTTAATCATGTAAACAATATTCTGAATAATGGTGTAGCAATTTGTAATGGCGCCTCAGAGTCGCCATTCGAGTGCTAAGGGTTAAAACTCTATAGGGGTGAACGGGGGGTTAGAAGGTTTTATGGAGAAACAACATCAATTTCCGAGGGTATTAAACGGTTTCCTGTCCGAGCGAAGCCGCGAGCAAAAGCTAGATTTATATAAAACTATTTTGCTATTTTGAAAAATACCCAAAAGTTCTCAATGATCCACAAGTGCTGCGACGAAATATTATCTTTGTTGTCGCCGCGTCGGTCCAGCTGTTACAGTACCCGAAGTGTCATTCGTTGTAACCGAAACGCGCGACCGATCAGTCAGGGATTTAAACGCGTCGATTGAACAGGAATCCGACGCGCGGCGGTGAACACTTGCGAATGATTCGCAATGGGAATCGCAACGCGACGCAATGCGAGCCGGGTTGGTTCGAAGTAACCGAACAGCCCTCCACTTTACGCCCTCATGAAATCCCGAGCCCCTGTTACCAGTACATCGAATTCGGCCGGTCGTCACCTGCAGGCACAGGGATTCGTTCGCTCGCGCGCGAAACCCGTGCGATAATTACGGTGTCTATCGCGAAATTCCGCGCGATGCCCTGCCCCCGGACGTGTTCCGCCGGCACCGTTATTAATTTCGCCGACAAATGAGACCGCCGCATGCGGTATTAACTCTTTCTTCGTGTTATCCGGCCCGGTTTTTTTTTCCGACGATTGTCGTATAAATTGTACATCGGTATTAATCGTTCCCGATATTAATTAACTCGAACGCGAGAGCCCGGCCCGCGGATCCGATTGGCAAACGGAGTAATTTACCGGCCGTTTAATTTCCCAAATTTATTTTCGTTTCTGCAATTAATTTAATCGCGGCTCAAGCAATTCTACCGACCCCTACCACCCCCTCCCTCGCTATGCTGCAACCCCCAGACCACCTGCCACCTCTAACGCCCGCTCCCGTCGTGGACCTGGAAATTGATAAATTCGGAGCTTCGCCGAGATAAATGGCAGCCCGCTACCAATTAGTTCTATTAATCAGGCAACGCTCTCGCGAGAGAGCACCCAAGACGCGGACCCGGGAAGTTCTAGCTAGGTCTCTTCTCGTGGGCGTTCGTCGACGATACGTTCGCGCGCGCTTTTGTGCGCCGGCTATCTATCACGTCCCACGTGGAACAGTGATCCCGTGCATAAAGATTCCATTCTTTTTATTCGACCTCTATAAATACGTTCAAACTTAATTACCGCGAGCAACCTATCGAGCGGGTTAACGCGCGACGGGAATTATTCACGGGAATCGTTAACGATTCAGTTCCGAGGTCTTTTTTTTCTCTCTCTCTCTCTTTCTTCACACCGGCAAGAGTTTCTCCGGCAGTTTCGACGTCGATGGTTTATCGTCGGACGATCGTGCCGATGCTGCAGACGTTCCTGTTGGCGAGTAATTAATAGACTACGGATCCTTGTGCAACCTCGGACTGCTCTGAGCTATTTTGTAGATGATGAAAGTACACATTCATTTCGTTACTTAACGCGGGAATGGATGATCGGACGGTTGCCGGCAGATGTGAATGCCAGGTCCATTCAGACCCGTAATAGTCTTCTCGTATTTATAAGGTACATGTCAGGTAAAACTTTTTACTTCATTTAGCTTATGCAGTTTCGACTTCTCTGGCGAATTTATAAAAAATTCGGACGGGATCAGGAAGTACAGATATAATAGGTTTGATATTAGAACGTTCGCACAGAGCACGCCTGGGACAGTGATGGTATATGGTCTCGGTTTTTTCGCGCATGCGCGACTAAATGCAGGAACGTACCGTACGTCTTATGTTTCTGGGGAAAGTAGGGGAGAACTGTTATTGGCGGGAAACCGGACAGAATAGTGCAAGACGACACGACGAGACGACCGTACTTCGAAATTTTGGCAAGTTAATGTTAATATATTCGATTTCATAATGGCAACTAGTATTGGAGAAAGAGGTACTCGTCAATTCATATTTGAAAATCCAAAAAAAGATTTGCGAAATTATGCGGGGTGACTAAGGTA
The DNA here is from genome assembly GCA_913789915.3 of Sphecodes monilicornis. NCBI lineage: Eukaryota > Metazoa > Arthropoda > Insecta > Hymenoptera > Halictidae > Sphecodes > Sphecodes monilicornis. The sequence goes on from OU565287.1 coordinate 24,598,095, forward strand.
CCCCATTTTAGACCAACTTTGTACTTTACTGACGCTAAAATCGTCGCGCATGCGCGACTAAATGCAGGTAGATTGAGTGTAAAAAATTTTTTTATGATCCCAGGAATAGAAGTGGTTTGAGACAGTAATTAATATCACAAAACTAAACTTCTCAGTTTTTGTTTTGTTAAATAAATTGCTTTGATTTCGTGTATTTTTTTATGATTGTCGAGTGGCCGATCAACGTATTAATATTCGACCTTACGATTTAGATTTTTCCGAGAAGTTAAAACAATTAATCTGCTCAACGTTGCAATGATCTACAAGAACGGTTGAAGATGGCGAAAATCGTAGTCTTTCACGTTTATCGGTCAGTAGTTGTTGTAAATATAAAGATTCTTACATCTTCCGATGCCTGTCGATATAAAAAAATTGTAAAAAACAACTTTTAGTATTTTTTGTGCAATTCTGACCAATTGAAATTTTTTCAAATTATCTGAAAAGGAAATCAACTTCGATAAAGCTCCAGTTTCATGTAACTGATGCAAAAAGTTTTTATTTTACGTAAAGGTCCGCAGTTTAATTAGAAGTTTTATGAATAAGGGTTACTTATAAAAAAGAATTAAATTAACCCTTTGCGGTCGCGTGTCTACTGGCAGTCGCCCAAACAATTTTACTGTTCTGCGACTGTGAATAATTTTTAAAGCAGTTAATACTCCCGAAAAATATGAAACAAATTTTTACTGAACACAACACAGTTCTCTTCATTTAATTCATACACCAAACTTCTCAGCAAACAATTTTGTTTCACAAAGAAAATTTATTCAACTAAGGGTTAAATTAATAAATAATAATATATTTAATTTTAAACACAATAAAATACATAAATCCATAAGTTTAGACGAGTCTTTCACCATTGTACGTACAAAGTTTTGGAACAAAGCTATTTCGTGCGAAATTTCGCGTTTTGCATTTTTAATAGGGTCGATAGACAAGGTTCAAAATGGCGTCGTCGTTGCGCGGATATTAGGACGTGGCGAGTCATCGAAAATTACTCCTCTCCAAGGATTTTCTCATCGATGGAAGGAAACAAAGTGTGCGTCCTAAGTTTATGACGTTTATTCTAGATTGAACGTAAAACTGTACTACACCCGAACCTTCTATACTAGTCTGACAACTACGTCGCTACGCTGGATAGCTTATCTATGTTGCGCAGAGTTTGACGAGCGGATGTGATCAATAAATTTAGATGGTTATATATTGATAACCGGTGGAGCACTCGTGTGATTATTAAAGCAGTAACTCGTTGTAAGAGAAACGTAACACGGCAAGGCTAGAGATGCTACGTGTAGATGTCTGTTGTTGAGTACTGGAGCGGTCATGCGACTAAATGAGCATTTGCATGGTCGTGACCGAGGTACTAAGCGAAACGGACAATGCCGAGACTATGAGATCTATATGTTGCTTGTGAAGCGTCAAAAGACTAAATACTTGGTAGCCTAAAGCTAGATTCTGCATGATCTCACCTCGAGGATTAATAATAAACTAAGAATGAGCTTGTGCTAAAAATAAGTGAAAATATTCTTGCCGATCAGTTTCTATTTGATTCTTAACACATTATTTACCGGCGATTATTTCACAATTTTTTTTAAAGTCTAAGTCTATTTTTAAAGATTTTTTGATTGATCTGTAAACAGCAATAGCAATTTCAATCGTGAACCACCGAGTCAGGGTCAGTAACGTAATCTAACTACAATATTTCATCGATAATCGTCGCCACCATGGGCCCGGCCGGTGACAATTAACGTTCAGATAATATTTTGTCTTGTGCGGAACGTAGAAAAAGAACAGTGAAGCTTGAGAGGCCTCGGTCGCAGAGAAGTGTAACAATACCTAACACCTAACCCAGTGACAAAACTTGTTTATTTTTTATTATTTTTCGATGGAACTTTCACCAACATATTCGTGGCATTTTTCTAATGAAAATGATACCAAATAAGATATAATTCCGATGGTGTTTACTTGAAAAACGCCACGAATATGTTCCATCAAAAAATAATAAAAAACAAAGAAGTTTTGTCATTGGATTAGTAGTGGTCTCATCGATATACTCGACCCGTATTATGTTACACTTCTCGGCGACCGAGGCGTGGATCTCACGCCGAAGGGAAAGTCGGGATCGAGGTTCGTGAACTCTCCTACGCTCAAAATATAACGTAATTTGAGAATAAATTTAACCGCTATATAATAAATAATTCACTCACTGAGAATAAAGATCTTTTAACATTACGGAGAAAACAATTCTTTTATAATTTATTTTCAACGAGAGAACATACAAAACTGCGATTCTGCAATTTTTATGAAACTTTAAAAGGAGATATTATAAAATAGTTAATATAACAAGATGTAATAATTCATACAAAAATATGTAGGAAGCAGGCGCGATTACGATTTCCGTGACCCCTACTTTGAAGGTTAAATTTGTGTTCTAGAGGTCATTTCAAGAAACAAAACTGTATATGTTATAGGTACCAAATCCGTCTGGTTTAGCCGGTAAAGTAGATTTCCTGTTTTTTGTAAACTTGCAAATATCTCGGAAACTATGCGAGATATGGCAATACAGACCTCTTTTGTAGGAAATTGAATTTCGGTACGTGGTCCGGATTTAAATGTATAACCTAACCTAACCTAACCTAACCTAAACTAATACGTCAATAATATTCCCTGCTTATTGAGTTTATATATATAGACATTTCTTGAGTTTTGTATAAGCAGTTGTGAACGGAGCCTTTACGTTCCCCCCGACCATCATTTCGGGAGGGAGGCAGTTGTTCTGAAACTTCGCCGAAATATAAATATACTCGGAATCTGCGCAGCTGATAAAAAAATGTCATACGACATAAATTGTTGGAAATTTAATTTTCTACAATAAAGGTCTCTTGATACTTTGCCATATTTCGTATAGTTTCCGAGATATTTGCAGTTTTATGAAAAACAAGAAATCTACTTTACCGGCTAAACGGAGCCCATTGGATACTTGTTATATACACATTTTTTTCTTAAAATGATCCCAGGAACACAAATATAACCTTCAAAATCACGGTTATCGTAATCTCCCCATGAATCCAATACGAGAAAGAGAGCCAGCAAGGTGATAAACTGATGTACCCTAGCTTTTAGTTTGTACAGGTTACTTTCTCTGTACACTTTGGTTTTGTTTGTACCTAATGTTGTAATAAATCTCTTATGAGATTTTCTGAATAAAAAAAGAAAAAAATTGAATTTCAATTCGTGCGATGCGATGGAAATCGAGTTTATTTAATTTTAGTACAAATTTTTCGTCACTGCAAATTCTATAGCTGCTCCTGATTCGTCTCTAGTTTACGGAGTGGATTAGTACTCGGAACTTATTTGCGTGGGTGGAGTGAGAACCATGGGTTTCGAATAATAACGGATAATGCGGGTAAAGCGAATATTTGCGACTCTTGTACGTTGATCATGGTTCACGTTAGTCAAATAGACGCATTTCGACATCGTTCGAGTGCGTTACAGCCTCCCGGATCCGACTGGTCAGCGAATCGACGAAGAGAAGGAAGCTTTCGATGGCACTCGATGCGTTTTTGCAAGGGCGAGTCTATCTATACGGGGCCACTATCGATTCCTTGTTCGGACGATATCTTTTGAGGGAACACAATTCAGACATCCCGTGGAGGGGAAAAAGATGTTCTAAAAGAGTCGGCGACGGAGATCGCCGGTGGTACTGTCTAGACATCGGATTCGAAACTCCAACAAGTGGACAAACAAGTGTTTTCGGCCGTTCCGTGTTTGCCAACACGGAAAATTTGCGTTACGTCCCCTTCCGGTAAATATGTTTTCTGCTCGGCCTAGCTTTGGATAGGGGATACCGGGGAAAGTTAACTAATTGCTTTTAATTTTTATTTTGAAAAATATTGTTGCGACTTTTACTATTTCGTGTCGTACGCCGCGGCATCACGAGATATTTATTTACAAACTTTATTTATGTAAAGTAAGAATAATATATGTCGGGTGACATAACATGAACAATATATATAAATTATATATATGGTGGCGCGGACTGTCGAATTACAGCTTACATTTATAATACAACTCTTATAACTTTATATAAATATATCGGTTTCAGAATGTCTTTTCTGCTCGGCTGTCGATTCTGTCTCTTTCTTCTGTTCAATAATCAACAGTTCGTTGACAACCCCATCTTCGGGGAGAGTACGATTTCTGTGGCCCCTCGTTTTGAGGTTATGTTCGTGTTCTTGGGATTATTTCAAGAAAAAAATGTATATATTTTTTATAAATTTGCAAATATCTCGGTAACTATGCAATATAATATGGCAAAATATCAGGAGACCATTTTGTAGAAAATGAAATTTTATTCGCATAATCTTTGCATTGCAGCTGCCATTCAGAATTTGAACTAGTAATGGAAAAATCATGTGAATTGAATGAGTTGTGGTTAGGTCGTGGAGGGAGCTGATCAAAACGAGGGGCCACGGAAATCGTACTCGTGCCCCATCTTCAATTATTCCCATAGGGGTTGTTCATCTCGGTAACTATGCGAAATATGGCAAAATATCAAGAGACCTTTTTTGTAGAAAATGAAATTATATTCGCATAATCTTTGCATTGTAGCTGCCATCCAGAATTTGAACTAGTAATGGAAAAATCATGTGAATAGAATGAGTTGTGGTTAGGTCATGGAAGGGGGTAGATCACTACGAGGGGGCACGGAGATTGTACTCGTGCCCATCTTCAATTATTCCCTTAGGGGTTGTTCATCTCGGTAACTATGCGAAATATGGCAAAATATCAAGAGACCTTTTTTGTAGAAAATGAAATTATATTCGCATAATCTTTGCATTGTACCTGCCATCCAGAATTTGAACTAGTAATGGAAAAATCATGTGAATAGAATGAGTTGTGGTTAGGTGGTGGAGGGAGCTGATCAAAACGAGGGGCCACGGAAATCGTACTCGTGCCCCATCTTCAATTATTCCCTTAGGGGTTGTTCATCTCGGTAACTATGCGAAATATGGCGAAATATCAAGAGAGCTTTTTTGTAGAAAATGAAATTTTATTCGCATAATCTTTGCATTGTAGCTGCCATCCAGAATTTGAACTAGTAATGAAAAAATCATTTGAATAGAATGAGTTGTGGTTAGGTCGTGGAGGGAGCTGATCAAAACGAGGGGCCACGGAAATCGTACTCGTGCCCCATCTTCAATTATTCCCTTAGGGGTTGTTCATCTCGGTAACTATGCGAAATATGGCAAAATATCAAGAGACCTTCTTTGTGGAAAATAAAATTTTATTCGCATAATCTTTGCATTTTAGCTGCCATCCAGAATTTGAACTAGTAATGGAAAAATCATGTGAATAGAATGAGTTGTCGTTAGGTCGTGGAGAGGGTGGAAATCGTACGAGGGGCCACGGAAATCGTACTCGTGCCCTAACTTCAATTATTCCCTTAGGGGTTGTTCATCACGGCATTACGGCGACTTCTCAATATTCACGCCGCCGTAACATTATAATTGTTCAATCCACCAAATAATGCATTACCGTGATAGAAATTGATATTTTATACCAGTGAGAACAGAAAAATCTACAAAACATCAACTGTAAGTAAAAATCTTTCTTTTGACTATTTCTAAATTGTTGCCCATCAAGTAATGTAAAGTTGAGTAGCTGTAGATGAACATAATCCAAAGCCCAATGATTAATTTGATTGATAAACATTTTCTATGAAGATATTTCAGGCAACGCAGGATTTCAATAATTCATTTTCATATTTGTAATTAATTAGCATACGCGCGATTTTCTCTTTATTAGTTTGTATTCATACGGGTATACTGATTGGAAATCAGTCGAATTATGATCAATTTATGAATATTACATTGACACGATCGTGTGTACCGGTGTATTGATTATCATTCGATTAACCTCGCGATCGGATTTGAATAATATATATTCAAAAATGACGATTAACTAATGAATAGACTAAATAATAAAAAACAGTCAGATAATAACAACTTATGTCACGTTCTATATGCACAAGCAATGTTGCATAAAAGCAACTGCCAACCTACACAAAATAATTTAGATAAGATCGGAGAATGGATATGAACTATATCAAGATTAAGCAAGTGCAGCGTGTACTGGATAGTGTAAGCTAGGTCAGATAAGATCGGCGAACTAATAGAAACTGCGGTTCATAGTTCTGACATGTTCTAGAACGAAGAAGCGACTAAGAGAACGACTGTTAGAACGGATAAAACACATTAATTTGTTACACCCACGTATAAAAGCATCCATAAAACAGAGCGGAATGAAAGCATGAAAGAATTTATGGTTCGTCAGGGTAAAACGGACAAGATTCGGCAATAAACCGTAAATTTTACTGCCCCTTTTATCTTCAACTGTATATTGTATCGTAAATTGTTCGGATATACGCGTATACCCAAATTTTCGATCGGTGACGGTATCTCCCATCGAAAGGAAACACGGATTGAAACGGTTCGTAAAACTATCTTGGCAACGCCAGATGGTTGCACGATTAGCCCCGGTAATTGTTAAATTTTCGTGATAATGAATTTCGCTCTAACGAGACTTAATCAGTATTAATGTTCACATAGTTATCGCTAATGAAAGTTCTACCGAGTGGTTTCGGTTCACTCAGCCGTACAAGGGCTTGGTAATATTAAAAAAAGACGGTATGATTTTTCGGAGTTTATTTAAGAATCGAAACTACTAAATATATCAATTTTAAACATTGTTGCTATATATCTATCAATCTCCACGAGATCTAAAAAAATTGCAAAAATATCGACTGGTCGATGTATTTACTTATGAAACAATAAATGTGTACCTAAAATTGTTGAGAATTTAATAAGTTCAATTATTTAAAAGATAGATGAGTTTTTTTAAAAATCAAAACTAGTAAATATATCAATTTTAAACATTGTTGCTATATATCTATCAATCTCCACGAGATTTAAAAATATTGTTTGCGAAAATATCGACGGGTCGATGTATTTACTTATGAAACAATAAATGTATACCTAAAATTGTTGAGAATTTACTGAGTTCAATTATTTAAAAAACAAATGAGTTTTTTAAAAAATCAAAACTTCTAAATATATCAATTTTAAACATTGTCACTATATATCTATCAATCTCCACGGGATTTAAAAAGATTGTTTGCCAAATTATCGACTGGTCGATATATTTACTTGTGAAACAATAAATGTATACCTAAAATTAGTGAGAATTTAATAAGTTGAATTATTTAAAAAAACAGATGAGTGCACAGAAAAATATTAATTATTCGGTGGATTTATAAGATTGAAAGTGAAACTTGGTTCCCATAAAAGATACAGAATAAAAAATGGTCTGACTCAATTGCAAAGGCCTCGAGCCAAACATTAATTTCTTTCTCCTTTTTAATGATTTTAATAGGTTGGAAATAATATGGTAATAATACGGTAATAATACGTCGCCTACAATATTATGAAGTTAAAAACACCCATTTCCATTTAAAGATATGACAGCGACCTTGATTTTTTGTTGCAAATTGTTTTTCTTTAATTTAAAAAATTGCAATTTCTTGTCGGTTAAATACTGATTAACTTTGGTACGAAACACTTTTCTGTCCGACCATCCAAAGGGGCTGAAAAATCGTGGGGACTAAGTTGTGTCGCACCCTGTAGATGCCATCTATATGTGGGTGACGGAATTATTTATGCAAATTTAAAAATAATTTTTTCCACTAATGTATTCACTGTACTAAATTTTGTCTGGTGTGTGTAAAATGTGAGGAGATTTTAAGACCACTCGGTATTATACATCTCAACTTTCCAATTTGTATTTCGTTAACTAAATTACTTCAATTTCATAGAATTTTCGGGATTTCTGGGTTGGCGATCACAGTGTTAAACATCAATTTTGATCTTCTGGATCGCATAGACCCATTTGGTTCCACTGTCGAAGTGTTGAAAAGCTATTGTATTGAAAAGAGTGTACTCAGACATTTTCGACCAACTGTACAACTCATATCGGTCATGTCCGCACCATTTTGAGATTGTTAGGACACGTCCAACGCAATATTCCTGGCAGCGTAGTCTAGCGGAAGACACCCTAGCAACCGGTAGGTGTAAGAGACTTTGCCGTCTGTTCGTCGACCGCGAACGAGTCGACGAATCGTTCCGTTGCGGAAGATGGTCCTTCTCGGTCGAAGCCTTTTGCACCCCAATTATTCCCGGATCTCGTACTTCGGTCGTATCCAATTTGCCCGGCGGTGAACGCGGTCTGTTCCTCCGTCCGCGCACCCCGCGAGTACTTCATACTGCATTGAGATTTAAATGTATTCGGAATTTTCATGCGACGCGTTCCTCCGCGTTCTGGCAACAGCGCGGACGCTCCTGTCTCTATTCCTCTTTGCACCGCAAAAAGCGTATTTACGAAATACATTAAACGTGACGCGCGGGTCAACAGTCGCAGAGTGTTACGGGACAACGGGGATTAATAACAGTCCCGCGAGGTCCTCGACTACACGTACGAAAACGTTCAATAAAAATTTATATTCGGAAACGTAATTTTGACCAGCATAGGTTGGGCGTTTCGATGTGGGGTCAGGGAGGGGGGGAGGTGTTGGTGGTGGTGGATGAGTTGCAAAGGGGGTCGTGGGTCGAAGGATGACGAGGGCCGTGGCCGCTCGATGTTTTTCCCCGAGCCCTTGCCGTGAGTGCCGTCCCTGGACCACCCGACAACTCTCACCCGCCAGGCAAGCTTGCTTGCTTGCTTGCGAATCCACCACCCGGACCCACGACTCGACACGACCCGATCCGACCCGTCCCGACCTGTCCCGACTCGACTCGATTCGACTCCTCTCGGCTCGGCTCCTTCCTTCGCTCCCATGCGAATCAATAGTGCGTAGTCGCAGCGCCGTGGTTCGGTTTAGTGGGTGGTTGGTCCGTCCACGGGGGTTGGTGGGGATTGCTGGTGGTTAGAGCGGGCTGGCCGCGGGAGGGGGGCGGTTGGTGCACGCCAGGGTAGAGAAACCGAGGGACGGACTGTGGGGCACCAACCGAGTGTTCACGAGCGCAGCCGGAGCTCGCCGATCCTCGAACGACGTGGGGATTCGGCAATCGACGAACTTCCACGAGGATGCACTCTCTCGCTCGCTCGATGTTTCTCTTTCTTTTCTCTCTTTTCCCTCTGTTTGAACCTTAGACCATATATACTTATAGACCCGGCTTCAGATAACGTCCTATGTTCCAAGATTCAAAGATGACGTAGGAGGCCAAGTGCTATAGTCTGTTGAGAAATCGCAGTACCTTGGTGGTAAAGCTCTAGAGGGGAAAGGGGAATCGTCATCGCATTTGATTCTGTATAGATATTTATGGAAACTGTAACTGTAATATACATACATTTATTTTATTATTCGTTCATTCTTACTTTGCTCTAATTATTTTCAATATGCCTAACTCATTTTGTTGATTATAATTGGGAAAAAGATAAATTTTAATGTGGAAGTTGATAATATGAAATCTGTATTTATTTCCTCACAACTTTATTTTAAAAAAATACTAGTAAGAACAATGTAGGTACATGTATATGTCGAATACAGTCAGAGTTGGGCATTATTTAGATAAATAATTATTCAAATAACGATTCGCGAATAAAAGATTCTTTATCTTCATTCGTTATTCGAAATTTTTATTTAGATATAAATTTTGCTCAACTCTATATACTTCTAACTTTATATCTATAAAATACTTACTTGTGAAAAGATATATTTGTATCACGGTTTCGTCGTTCTCTACAATTTTTTATGCAACAAGTGTGCATCGTTTTTCTAAATTTTTAAGAAATACCTGAACAAATATAATCGTTTATCTCGCTTTTATATGCGTAGCTGCTCTTCTCTCTTTGTTACTGGTTACGCTTCTACCGCAGTACGTGCATCGTCTCATTTTTTAATGCAAGCATCTTTATAATTTCAATCATTACATAATCAAAAATATGAATCCGGTCATATTTGATTTGTTCGCGGTACAGTGAATATTAACCCTTTCCGGACGAGTGTCGGCAAATAGTCGCCCAAGCAATTTTCCCATTCTGCAACCAGCTAATAATTTTTAAAGAAATTATTACTCTCAAAAAATATCAAACAAATTTTTACCAAACACAACATTTGCCAAGGAAAATTGTACATTCGAACCGTCGATAAGTACGCTAAACATACTTCCCGTCCACAGAGGGTTAATAGACCAAAGGAATGTATCAACTAAAAATTGTTCACGATCCAATCATTTTCCAAAAGTTGTCGTGATTTATTTGATACTTCGAAAATGTAATACTTCTGGACAACAGTGTATATCGTTCCCACGAAAAGGTCGGGTGCGCTCGGTTCTTCCGCCACCATTCTTCTTCTGCACCCTCTTGCCTAGTTGTCGTCTTTTCCCTCTCCGACATCGTTTTTCACCGATCGGCCAGGCCTGTGTTTTCCCTTTCTTTTAATTTATCGTCCGCGGCTGTGAGAACGCCTTTTTGCACAGTTGGACCGATGGGACGGGTTAGGTCACCGGATCATGGGTTAAGAGGCCGCCGCCGACGCCGCCCCCTACTCTCCTCCACTCCCCGAGGTCATGGGACGACAGTTTTCCCAATAGCCGAGTATCCGTCAGGGGTGGCTGGCTCGCGCATTGTCGAGAGCGTCGTCTTACTACGCCGAGCATGAATGGACCGGGTAATGAACTGGCCGACTAATGAATACACTGTTCCGATAATGCTTGGTTACGACAGTGCCTTTGTCGATGATCGATACTATTCGCCGCGTGGGAGTGTTTTCTTTTGAGGAATTTTTTAATGCAGTTCCACATCTCTCACCGCGTACTGTATAGTCTTTTTTTTTGGTAATTATTGGGTTTGCAACTAAATGATTGAGGATTTTGTCGATAGACGTTCTAGCATATTCTTTTGTTTTGTCAACGTGTTCACAGGACCTAACCTATATTGTTTTCTTGTTGTTTGGACTTCCACCTTTAATTAGTAAGAAAATTGTATCGATTAGTTTCGTTTTTATCCGAATTTAATAATGGAAGAACAAAACACGCGTTTCAGACATATTTTATTATTATTTCCGATATGGGGATGAAGCCTTTGACAAGTGTCAAAATTGGTTTGCCAAATTTTTTTTCTTTTAGTTTTATGAACATGGAATTATGACCAGTGTCACCAGAAACAACCAAAACTGGGTGGATTTTCCTCTCCTCCTTTTTCCCCTTCCACTATCCCATTCCATTAACTTTATTATATTTTTTTTTCTTACGTGGGGAAATGCATTACGCATACCCTGTCCCTTCTGGAGTATGTTCGAGTACACGGCTAAACAGCGAAATGACTCGACGCGTGACCGACCTTCTTGTTTATTATGGCCCGAGCAATCGGGAGTTAGCGGTTAGGGGTTAATAGGTTGAAAAGAGCACGATAGTGTTTTTAAAGTTTTCAAATGTTCAGAAACAACGTAAGAAAAATAGCGAAAAAACTTCAAATATTCGACATGCTATTTAATTCCTTATTCAAAACCTCCAATATTCAGGGTTGTTTTCACTTCTTCGATGTGAACAATGCATGATAAAAAAACGATGTTTTATACATTTTTCTTTAGGAAGTATCATCAGAGTCACCTGTAAATTTGATCAATATCTGCTTGAGCAACTTGAATGCGTTTCATCGTTAGTTGCAAGTCCAATGAGACGCAGCGAGGGAAGGCAAGTGGTTAAAGTAAACAGGTTGGTTTTTCTGGGGGGCGTGTCCTGCAGTATCATCGCGTAACATCCATTTAATCGTGGTCGAGGAAAGGATCCGCGATTCGAGACGCGACGTAACGTTGCGGAATAAGGAACAACCGCGTCATATCCTCGAGAAGTGCATTACGCTCGGGCTGGAGCTCGCTCGAGTGTTCTCGTCCGGCTGCGTGTAGCCCCGGATCTCTGTTGCCTTGGCATTTTCCGCGTCTTGAACGCGTGCATCCCGAACTTTCTCTCGAGCAGCGTCTCGCGGGAAACGTCTGCGAACCTGCCGAGTATAAATATACTCCACTCCCGGTGCTGTCACCTCGAAAAAATTTGAAATATCGTGGTCTCGTAGCTCCGCCTTGTCTGCTTACTGTCACGCTTTTGGGACAGTTGTTTAACGTCTCCCGATTGATCTTCAAAATATCAGGCTCCCGCGGGAGACATCCACGACTCCATCGCACGCTCGCTGAGCTATCTACGAAACCTTGCGGAAGTAACACATAGGCAATAACTTCTTCAGCGATCTAATTCCGCTTTGACGCGTGTAGCCACCTTAGATAAAATGCTATTCGTGTTTATTTAATGCGAAAAATGTTTCAACAATGTCCACAAAAGTCACACAATATCAGAATAATTTATTTAATCATACGAGAATAAGAAAGACAAAGTTGATCACAACTAGACTGCAAATCTTTATTCAAAATAAAAATCTTTTGCATCGATTACAAGAAAGTGGAGTTGCATTCAAATTTGATCGTGTTTATTAACACTAAACCTACCAAGCATTAAAAGTATCTGGTAAATATTGTCTTATAAAAATGGCAACACTGTAATTATTGAGATTGTCTGCAACGTTCAATATAATAGATGCTTAGACAAGGAAATGTATACTATTATTTTCCACAAATGAATTTTTATAATATGAATAATTGGAACATATAAAACCGGTCATTTGACCGTGGTAGGTTTAGTGTTAATAATGTGCCAGTAATAAAAAATTCATCCGACGCTTTTTTTATTTTGTATTTTTAATCACCTGTTCATTCTTGCCTATCTTGTCATCAAGTTTTATACTCTTCATGGATCAGCAGAACTGCAGTATATTTCATTAGAATATACTGTTTGCTATTTGTTTATTCAACCCTTCCGTTACCTTGGACGAGATATCTCACGACCCAATACTGGCCAATTAACGCTTTTGACGAGATATCTCGCGACCCGATACTGGTCGATCAACGCTTTTGACGAGATATCTCGCGATCCGGTAGTAGCGGATTAACGCTTTTGACGAGATATCTCGCGATCCGGTAGTAGCGGATTAACGCTTTTGACGATAATCTAGCTTTCTAGCACCAATATTTTCAAATTCTAGATGAATATATTTTATAACTAATTCTATTCGTATAGCTAAAAGGAAGATATAAATACAGTTTTTATTAATTAATTTAAATTAATTTTTAAAATTTAAAATTAATTTAAATTAATTTAAATTAATAAAAACTGTATTTATATCTTCCTTTTAGCTATACGAATAGAATTAGTTATAAAATATATTCATCTAGAATTTCAAAGTATTGGTGCTAGAAAGCTAGATTCTCGTCAAAAGCGTTAATCCGCTACTACCGGATCGCGAGATATCTCGTCAAAAGCGTTGATCGGCCACTATCGGGTTGCGAGATATCTCGTCAAAAGCGTTAATCGGCCAGCATTGGGTCGCGAGATATCTCGTCAGAGGTAACGGAAGGGTTAAAAATATTACAACCCGTCATTTTGACGGGTCCCGTAAACCTAGTGTTAATATTGTATCAGTGTATGATATCTCTCGAAACATGTGAGACGACTATAGAAATAAGAAGCTCTATAGCGAAAGAAGCGTTCCTCAGGTCAAAATGGGAGATCTACCCGATCGGTCGGCTAAGTGTTAATATAGTCGGTCAAATGAGTGTAATGATGTGGTCAATACAGGAACTACTTAGGAGTTAAACATCCTATTTATACGGCCTGCGCGCGGTTACGTTTGCCACAGACAGTGAGCAGCTTCAAGGGTTCATCGGTTCAAAGAATCAACCGAACCGTGAAGGTATGAAAGTGTCAAGTGTGACGAGTGGAAACGCTGCTGCCCGGCAAGCCTATATCGGGGGCCAATTTCCGAGAGAAAGGTTAATTATTTGCTTGACCAAGTCGGCGGCTGCAGCCGTTAGGGTGAGGAGCTGAGCAGGCGAGTATGCGAGCCTACCGACGATGCGCATACTGGACGTTTCGAAGCTTCCGACAGAAAATTCGACAGGATATTTAGTCGACTCCCAACAGAACGATAAAACCACGGCGAAGCTTTTATTGTACGGTTGGAGCCGGACCGAATTGTCCGACGCGAAACTACCCTCGGTGACCAGAGTCCGCCGCAGACGACCCCGATCCTTGCTCCCGTGGTGAAGATCGTGTCTCGAATTTCGCGAGGAAACCTAATCCCTCGGAATAAGGAAAATCCCTGTTAAACCCTAGATTCTCCCCCGCCAAACGGTTTGCCCTGTTTGACAAGGTGTCTCGACAGCCAGCGCAGCCGGAACACGCGTTTCCTGCAACCGGTTATCTCGCTGCGCGATTCTGCAAACACCGGTAGTCGTTAGAAGCGAGAGCTAGGAACTGTGCTGGTCGATGCTATCGAATCGGGTGACACGAAACTGTGGAGGTGTAGACAAAATTATAGAGCGGTTCGAATTGTTTTTAGAACTGCTGCGTTCTGCACAATTTATTTCTTTTGCATTTTTTTATTTATTTATTTTTCTATGAAGTTTTCGATAATTGTAACAAACACTGAATGATATCGAATAGATAGTATTCTAATGGTTAGGTTGAGGTAATTAATGAGGAATAGATGAAGAAAGGAAGAAGAGGAAGTAAATGGGAACGGGGGAATGAGTGAGATAATGTGATTAGATTAAATTAGATTTGATGTAAAACCAAGTTGAATAAGAGGAACCAAGAGGAATAGATGAAGAAAGGAAGAAGAGGAAGTAAATGGGAACGAGGGAATGAGTGGGAGAATGTGATTAGATTAAATTAGATTTGATGTAAAACCAAGTTGAATAAGCGGAACCAAGAGGCATAGATGAAGAAAGGAAGAAGAGGAAGTAAATGGGAACGAGGGAATGAGTGAGAGAATGTGATTAGGTTAAATTAGATTTGATGTAAAACCAAGTTGAATAAGAGGAACCAAGAGGCATAGATGAAGAAAGGAAGAAGAGGAAGTAAATGGGGAGACGAGGGAATGAGTGGGAGAATGTGATTAGATTAAATTAGATTTGATGTAAAACCAAGTTGAATAAGAGGAACCAAGAAGAATAGATGAAGAAAGGAAGAAGAGGAAGTAAATGGGAACGAGGGAATGAGTGAGAGAATGTGATTATATTAAATTAGATTTGATGTAAAACCGAGTTGAATAAGAGGAACCAAGAGGAATAGACGAAGAAAGGAAGAAGAGGAAGTAAATGGGAACGAGGGAATGAGTGAGAGAATGTGATTAGATTAAATTAGATTTGATGTAAAACCAAGTTCGATTCTTAGCCGTGAAGCTGAATTAAATATATTATTATTATTATTATTATTATTATTATTATTATTATTATTATTATTATTATTATTATTATTATTATTACTATTAGTACTCTAATGGTAACAAATAATTCTTGCAATTTATTTGGTGGTCTGATTATGTTACTGATTTGTATTGTAATAATTACTTTAAATTTTGGAACAAAAGAGAACATTAATTATAAAGGGTATTATAATATAATAATACGGGTACGATATAATGACATCACGTTAAACTATACAGGATATAATAAACGTTCTGTTTATTCTAATGGTAACTAAGGGTAAACGGAGTAGATATTTTCGAGAGAAAATTAAATTAAAATATAATTTAAAAATTACAAGATATTTAAAAACGAGAGACAATTATTCGTTTCGTTCACGAGTGATCACAAACTGAAAGTATATCTAAAGAACTGAGAGCAACACCTAACACGGTAAGCCAGTTTGACAAATACCCAACAGCCCAAAGAAACGGTAGCAGCTCGTCGACCCGTGGCCAATAATTGTTTTACACCCTATACATGCAGGGCTTGAATCCAGCCAGCAAAAAGGGAACAGGTGAGAGCCGAAACTTGGCAACAGGGCCAATGAGTGCCGAAGGGAGAGGGCGACAGTCTATGTAAAAGAAGGAACGAGAGGGCGAGCTGGGGCTCGACCAATCCCGAAAGCTGTAGCGAACCCCCGGGCTAATGTAAGCCTGGCGAATTTCGTTTGGTCCGCGCAGGGGCGGCTGCGCCTGCGAAGGGTGGTGGACAGGAGTTGGCTCCCGAGGCTCTGAAGGTTCTGGAGGGCCTGGAGGGTGGCTGGGAAACTGTAGGAAGCTGTAGGAAGCTGTAGGAGGGAGCGGAAGGGCGAAGAACCCTTCAAGCGGCGTCCCATTGATACTCCTCGACCTTCTTGCACACTGTCCTTCGTTGCCGGCGCTTCGCGCTCTTCGAACACCCTTTCTCTTTCATTGCGTCTTCGAGAACGACCGCTGCCGCTCTATTTTAATAATGTCTGGCACACTGCCCCGCTAAATGTCCCGCGAGGACCCCCATGCGACTAGCGCCCTCCATGATCTTTTTGTGTCTCTACAGGGTGGCGGAGCCACCCTAGGGCACACACCTTTCGGATGAATGGGGACACACCGGGAGCATTGTACACGTTGGATAGAGCTTTCACCGGTTACGAAGGGAAACACGACCCGGTCGTGGCGCTACTTGGTTTCATCCGAGAATTTGTAGGTTTTCTCTTTAATAAAAGCTTTTACTGTTCCCCTCCTTTACTATACCGTATTGCCGCGACGCGACTCGACGGTTTATGGAGACCGCGCACGGTGTCTTAGTGGGAATGGCCAGCTGGCTAGAAATCTGATGAATAGTTGCGCTCTAAAAGTTCCTATAAATGCGAGGCGACGGCAGGTGGCACTGATTAAAACGCAGTAAAATGGACGCTTTTACGGTGACCGAGGCAGACACGTTTTATCCCAGAGGAATCCAAACTGTGTACTTTTGTACAATTCGGTGAGATCTTCGATGAAAGTTTCAAACCAAGTATACAGGGTGTCCCACGCAACTGGAACAGGTTGTACCTCCTAAACGGTTCGGAATAGAGGAAAATGTTATAAGAAAAAGTTGAATGGCACTAGACGGTGCAAAATACGCAACTAATTTTGTGCACTTTTGTACAATTCGGTGAGATCTTCGATGAAAGTTTCAAACCAAGTATACAGGGTGTCCCACGCAACTTGAACAGGGTGTACCTAATAAACGGTTCGTAATAGAGGAAAATGTTATAAGAAAAAGTTGAATGGCACTAGACGGTGCAAAATACGCAACTAATTTTATGCACTTTTGTGCATCGGTGCATCAGAAAAATGCAACTGCCCTTTTTTTTTAAATGGAAACCTACATATTTGACTGCACCAATCGATTCGAATAGGCAGCTCACACGGACAGACTAGAGGTACGCTTGTGTGTAACGCGTGCGCAGTAAGAAACAACGTAAGGCGACGACGGTACGTTAGAGTGGGGGGTCCAGCCGAAGGATCCACCGGAGGGGCAAGTTCCTCGGTTCCACGATTCTGGCATCACTGGTTGAAGAGTAAAGACGTGCCTCAGAACGTGTCTTCGTTTATTTCATACCCATAATCCAACACGTATTATGCACCGTCTGATGCCATTCAACTTTTTGTTATAACATTTTCCTCTGTTCCCAACCGTTTGGGAGATACAGCCTATTCCAGTTGCGTGGGACACCCTGTATATGTTTGCTTGTCGATAAACTACAATTTTATACAAATTTACAGAGTAGCAAATGCCGAACAGAACATGTTCAAAGTAACGTAAAAAGAGTTTTACATTTCAGCAGTGCAACACGGGAAGATTCAGGTACTAGCGGGAAAGGTGTTGTCGGAATGGCCACCTATTGGCGAGCAAAGGAGGCAGCCGCCACAACTTGATAAATAAGCAAAGCGTTGTATAAATTTTGTCTCGTGACACTGCCAATTATTTACGACCTATAAATACGGGAGCAATCATTATAACTACATATTTTACAATGTGGTCCTGATCTGGTTACACCGTAAACGCTGTCTATTAAGCCTCGATACACACCGAACGCTACTTTAAATTACCATAAAAACACATTAACCTATTCCAGACGACCTTATCGTTCGCTAATCATCGGGAGTGTACATAAGATCTTATTTAGTATCGAAGATGCTCCACATTTTCTGAAACGCAGTACAGCGTAATCGAGCAACCGATGACGCAAGACGAAATCACTGTAAAACGAGTGATCTTGAAATCATCCGTGCAGACTGTGTACTTACACGCTCTCGAAACGTGTTGTACACTTTTCGTAACATCTGACGACAGCGCCGTTCCGGGACGATCACGATAATGGAATATGAAATTAATGTTAACGAGCGGACTCGGGTCGTGCAGCGGCGCGCGGTTTTGCGAGCTAGAATTTTGCAGGACGAAACGATACTAAATCGATCCCCATTACCGAAGCTCGCATCAAAGTTGATCGAGCGGCAATTTACGAAGAACGCCCTCCCCCCCTTTCGGCGACCCATTTTCCCCCGAAGCTTTAACACTGTTCGCGATCTCCATCCTAGATTTATGATCGGTCGTCCGACGCGCAGTTCTTTCCTCGTCGGGCCCCCAGGACCGGCTTTACGATATTCGTCGCGTAAAGCGCGGTTTAATCATGATCGTCCTGTTTCAACGGGGCCTTCGAGTTTATGCCCGCGTAAAATTCACCATTACGCCGGCTGTAAATCAGTTTAATTCGCTGCTGCATCCTAAACGCGTTCCATGGGTGACGTGTGCACCCTTAGATACGCGCAGGCCGAACTCTGCTCTGCACAGCCCTCTCTAATATTACCGCCGCGAATTCTATCTGTTGAATTCACCGTGTCAAGGGTGCAACAACGATCGGAGAGATAGCCCATCGAGTCTTATCCATGAACGATCGATCACCGTTCGAGACGCTCCGGTATGCATATTAGTTGTCCTCATTGGAATAACGTGACGTTGAATGCAGCTACTTGGGTTTTCAATTACAAGAGGATTACGAAGGTTTTAGCTTCGCGCGGGTGGCGTTCTGCGACGCTGTAAAGGTTTAAGTCCTTAATTAAAAGGATTTTGGCTGGGAGAGTAAAGGGAGTCAACGGAGAAAAAGTGGATACCATGGTGGGCGGTACCTGTTGAAATTTACACGGTTGTTTGGAATTTTCTGATATTCTGAAGTTGAGCCCTTGTTATCTGAAACGGGTACGGATTTTTCTGAAAAATTAAAATTGTCTATATTCATTGCAAGACGTAAGTGCTTACGGAGACATTTGGTTCTTTTCTTAACACTAAATGTATGTGCGTCGCGGCGTCGGCAATTAGGTTAGCGACGATCGAACAACGCGGAGGAACTTCACCGAATATGAAGTCCTGTCGAAATGTATGAATGTATAAGTGGACTGTAATAGATTTGTAGAAAATGCGGACAACTATGTGGACTAACAAGGGAACATATTCAGATGCGAAAATCCGATTTTGATGAAACTTATGGGAACTTACAGTTCTTTGAAAAATATTTGACACGTGTTTTTTTTATCGGCAACCATCCACTTTGAAGGGGTGAAAACAGCCCTCAAAGTCGGGGGTCAAAACCATATTAGTCGAGATATCTCGCAAACCAGAGGTCGAAAAAATTTGAATTTTTTTTAAATTGTGTGTTTTTCAATGGGAAATGTAGTCGCGCGTGAAAATTTTAACAAAAGCTTTTTGTTTAAACAATATATTAAAAATTTGATTTGTTTTTGCAGTTTCTCTTATTTATTGTTAGTTCATTTTAATAGAAACTTGGGTGTGTGATCTTTTATCCAAAATAGGGGATACATTATTCTCGACGTTTCGATCCTGATGTGGATCATTTTCAAAGAGACCTTTTTGCGTCTGAAAAATAATATATATATATATATATATATATATATATATATATATATATAATACAGTTGAACAAAAAATAATATTCCAACACAGCCGTGTAGAGAGAATAGAAAACGGAAAAGGAAAAACACATATACTTGCTGTGCCAATAGGTAAAACAATAACAACAATATTAGGAGTGTATACACGGGTCTCCTACTATTACACCTCCCTTCCTTAGCTTTAATATTAGGTAATGCCAAAGTACGCTGGCCTTCTTATAATTCTACCGCTTCTGGTTGTTATATTTTTCTGGCTTTTTTTTTGTTTTTTTTTCACGTATTGTAATGTTTATTATGTTTATATATATCTTTATTATATAATATAAATACAAACTAAATCTATAAGGGCTTAGGCCCACGTTTCTGACAAGGCGCTATCTCGACTCCCGCGCGCTCTCTCACGCATGTGCATACACGGGTCTCCTACTATTACAAAGAGTTACGAAAAACGATACTTTAGCCCATGGTGGCAGATACGTAACTGAGCCATATGCTGGCGTAAAGATGCAAACTAGTTTTGTCATGAAGTACGGCAACGTTCCATGATTGGTTGGTCGATATCGATCGTTGTATCACAACTAAGTTTTATCGCAAATGCATAAAATCCGCCGTATAATTATTAGAAATCAATAAATTAGAATAAAGCAATCACTTTTCGCGACGTGGAGCCACGTTCGGCACAAAAATGGTTCAACTTACGTATTTATTTGTCAATTCTACCAAGCAACGTTTATAAGAAACACGAACGAAGAGGTTCGCCGACAATAAGAGGCTGGTCCCGAATACGTACATTTACCTTTCTCCTCGGTGAAATAGTCTGAATAGGAAGCAGAAGTTTCCGAAAGTAGAAGATTGGGGTAGTAACCTTAAAGTTGCACGGCTCTCGTAGGGAAAGCAGCGTTTCATCTGCGGAAACAAAAGCGAGAGGCTTTCGCATTATCGGCGGTGCGATGCAAATCTCGCGGCGCAATTCCCACATTCGTGATTCCGTCGGAGCGATCCGGCGCACGCGGCGCTTCACGGCCCGCCTCGGCCCGACTCGGCCCGACGCAATGACGACACGACGTGCCGGGGATGTGGAAAGCAGCCGCGCATCGGGAAAACGAGAAAAAGTTTAAAGGAATCATCGGAAGCCGAGCTATGCGGGACTCCATCCGCCTAAGAATTTCTCTGTCCCGGGAGATCCCCTTTCCGGCGAACTTCGCAGTCTTTGCTTCGCGAAATTACTGTTAGTCTCCTGGAACCTCCACCGTTCCCCTGTGTCTGGGAGGTTTTAAGGTTCGCTTAAAGGTGTTTTTGCTGGCTGGTCGAGGATAGACGCCGGGATCAATCGAAGAACTGAACTCGCGAGCTCAATCGCTCGGAATCCTCGTACCAGAGTTTGCGCTCGGAGAATTGAAACCTCTGTTGCAGGATTTACGAACCTGAACCTGTGTGTAAAGTGGCTTCGATATACTTGTTCTGCCTGTTCTATTATACATTTTGATTAAACAGTTGGAATCTTGCATCAGATCCATCATAGTTTCTTCATATTTCAGGTCGCATGGGAGCCATGACAGTTTGTAACATAAGTTACAATGGGTGATCAAATTATTCAAGCCACTTGTATAAATTACAATAATCAATTTTTAAATAAAAGTTTAGCTACGATGGATTTTTATTATTTTTATGAAATGTTAAATCGCAAAAATGCTGTTACCAATACGTCTAGTTAACATTATCCGTCACGCGGACAATAAATACATTTTTCGTACCGTGAGGCTAATTATTTGAGTAACTGTTCTGTTACTTATTATTACATAACTTTAAATCGGGACTTGAAGATCTGAAAGTCCATCACGTAATTGTAAAAATTAAACTTAATAATTCGTAAAGGATAAATTAACATCTTGTTATATTCATGAATGAAATCGCCATTGCTTAGCAAACGTGTACACTCCAAAATTTACATGTACGTATAAATAGATTGTTAAAAAGTACCCCTCTTCCTTTTAAAAAATGCATCATTATATAACCAGTTCATTGACATGGAAAGGTGCGAAGTTATTTCGCGTGACTGTCGATTAATAAATTATGCAGGTATTAGGGTGAAAGAACCCTCGTTAGGTGAACCGTAAATCTCAGTACAATATCCCCGAGTTGTTGCCTCGCTACAATCTTCTGAAGTATATAAAATCTACTTGCATAAAACTGTAGAAAATCACACTTTTTTTGGTGGGAAAACGAGGGATGAAACTGCCTCTGAAATGAAGATTGCGAGATCTACAGACGGGAATTTCTTTTTTACGAACCTTTTATTCAAAATAAGAGTCGACGTATGCGCATGAAAGAATTTTTATACACCTTCTGTACTTTTTATATTGTTTTCTTAACAGATTTCCTTGGACACGTATCTCATATTATACCTGTATTTTTAATTTAAGATTTGCCGGATCGTTACCCCCTGAAGGATCCCCTTCCCAGTACGGTTTATACCTTTCATCCCTGTCGACTACCCTTTTCTAATGAACCATAAATTTCAGGTTAACGTTCGTCGGCTACCGCCTCGTCTCTTTAAGGGATGAATTATTTTTATATTCCAAACCATTCTTCTATATTTTTGTAAGCTTCAGACGAATAATTATTTAGGGCGTCTTATCGTAAATAAGTAATTTAGATCTTGAGTGCTCTTAAACTAATTTTCTTGAAAGCTTATTTCGCTTATTTATAAAAAGAAAGCTTATTTCGCTTATTTATAAAAAGAAAGATTATTTCGCTTATTTATAAAAAGAAAGCTTATTTCGCTTATTTATAAAAAGAAAGCTTATTTCGCTTATTTCTAAAAAGAAAGCTTATTTCGCTTATTTCTAAAAATAAAGCTTATTTCCCTTATTTATAATAAGAAAGCTTATTTCGCTTATTTCTAAAAAGAAAGCTTATTTCCCTTATTTATAAAAAGAAAGCTTATTTCGCTTATTTATAAAAAGAAAGCTTATTTCGCTAATTTCTAAAAAGAAAGCATATTTCTTCTAAACCATAATTAACTGTCAATAGTTTCTCGATGAATTTTGTACTTACTTGAATGGGGTGATTCCTGAGGTTATTTGAAGTAACTTTTTCCTTTGCGAAAATGTTCTCCGCGGCTTTGTTAAGGAGTTATTAACGAAAAACAGGGACCAATCAGAGCGCGGTTACCAGCGGACGGATTCCGGCTCGGCTACAAGTCCCGCTGAGAGTAGCAGTTTCATTGGCTGGGCCGGAATCCGTTCGCTGGTAGCCGCGCTCTGATTGGTCCGTGTTTTTCTTTAATAACGCCTTAACGAAGCCGCGGAGAACGTTTTCGCAAAGGAAAAAGTTACTTCAAATAACCTCAGAAATCAGCCCTCTCAAGGAAGTTCAACATTTTTGGGTCTCCCTGTATAAAAGTAATTATTATACTGTTACAAAAGTTTAAATTAGTAATTTGGTAGCAGTAAAATTATATAGAATTAAAATTTTTATTTAAAAATTTAGGGGGTTGATTAGATAAAAATTAGATTATTATAGAATTTTGATTGTGATTTAAATTAGTAATTTGGTAGCAGTAAAATTATATAGAATTAAAATTTTTATTTAAAAATTTAGGGGGTTGATTAGATAAAAATTAGATTATTATAGAATTTTGATTGTGATTTAAATTAGTAATTTAATTTCAGTAAAATTGTATAGGATTAAAATTTTTATTTAAAAATTTAGGGAGTTGATTAAATGAAAGTAAAATATTATAGAATTTTGAGTTTAATTTAAATTGTTAATATGGTGCTAGTAAAATTATATGGGGATAGTATTTTAATGAAAAAACTTACAAAAATTACGATCATGATCAGCTCCAGAGATCAGCTTCTCGCAGCAAACTCGCCAACATTTATACTGAAATTTTTATTTAAAACATTTAGAGGATTAATTAAATAAAAATGGATTTGGTTTAGATTATTAACACCGGTATAACAAATTCAGTTTTCATAACAGCAAACAATTATCGGCTAAAATCTTCCGCCATGCACCCGTTTAGGCTTATCAACTTCGACGCTCATCATTCTTGTACAGGTTGTATCATCCTGATAACAGATTTTCCTATTAGGTCAAAGCAATTTATCGGTGACCCAAATCCGAAGTCCAAACTCGACCGCAACCGCGCGGAAAAATTCATAGATTAAGTTTCATATTCTGTCGGCGCCGCAGTTTCATCGAGTACGATATTTCTCTCGGACAGCATTAATTCGCCGAGGGTTAAAAGGAGCCCGGAAAACGTAACGGAATTAACGTCCACGATTCAGCGAGCACCCGGCGGTGTCCTACTTTCATTATCCACGAACTGGGAAGCTCTTCAAAGATCATTTTCTTACAGCGAATAGAACTCGCATCGTGGAACGATCCTCGTTCCCTCGCGGAGAACGTTTCTATCTATCGCAAGCGGAATCCCACTTCAGGCCTTTAATAGTTTTATTATTTGAAGGGGCTATTCTCGTTCTGAGACCTCAAGGACAAATAATTTTCGAGACTCCCTATTTCAAATAGAAGCAAACTCTGCTTAATTTGAATGTTCTCTCAATGTCTCTGATAAGTGGATTACAGATCTTTATGCAAAATTAAAATTTTCTGTGGTTGTTTAAAAAAAGCAGGAATTTTAAATTGAAATTTAAAGCAGGAATTGTAAATTTATTTCATGGTTTAATCATTTTAGCGAGTCAAAAATAATATGTAGGTACTCTTCAATTTTTTGAATCGTACTATTGTTTCAAATTGCAACTATTCATTCTTGCCATGAATGTATAAAATCCACAATGTAGTGATAACGCTTAACCGCAACCTATCAGAATTAATTAATTAAAAATTTAATATATGTACATTTTTTTAGAAAATTTTTTAGAATCTTTTTTCTACATTTTCCTCAGTTGTTGTTGCTGCAAATTGTTATCAATGATTTCTATTGATCCGCTAAATCCGGAATTTACCTTCGCTGAATCTTGGTTTTTCTCGTTATAGAAAAGCTTTGTTTTGTCTCTTCATTCGGGTACAAATTCGAACAGATTCAAATTATTTTCATATTTGGAGACACTTTTATTTCAACGAGAATTATTTATATCTAATAACGTAAGCAGCAGGCCGATGAAACAGTAATTTTATTCTTTACTGTCTTATTGTTAGGAAGAACTGCATATAATATCAAGGCTTGCCTTTGTATGCTGTCATTTTTTAAAAGCTGCGGTCTAAATATATAATTATAGTTCTTTGTTATTGTATCACATTAGCTGTAAGTTGCTCTCATAATGTACATGCTTGTCCTGCGAAACTACTTTTTGTTGTCATTGTTACATTGGACTTTGTATATTGTTGATGTAAATCTCGTATGAGATTTTCTAAAATTAAAAAAAGAACTGCAAATAATTGATACGCAACTCGAGTAGCTACATTCTATACAAATCAGATTATAAGTATTCGAGATGCGATGGTTGTAACTTGGAAAAGAGTGTAATTTCAGGCAAAACACTTTTAAGATTTTAGTAAATTTCTTGTCTCGATAATAATAATTTGCATGCATGTATTTAATCAGTTATACTTGGCTCATAGAGCAACGTATCTTGTTTCTCCACCGTCTCTTCTTCCGGTTTCAATTTTTTGGAAACTGTGGCCTCTTCAGAGACATCGGACGGTTGACCCGCTCTTCGTTCGTTTGCAGAATTCACGAATGGGTCTGCGTCCTAATGGTTAAGCCCATAACTCTCATCATGTCTAAGAGGGGCTTCAACCCCTCATTAAATATACAAATCGCCATCTGGGTTGCGATTCCAACAGTACTTTCCCCGAAGATCCTTGGGAGCGAATCTTCGAATCGACGAATACGTGCTTTCATTGTTCCTTTGAGCACGCATTCCAAACATTGCATCAATTACAAGTTGCTTTAACACTAGGTTTACGGGACCCGTCAAAATGGCGGGTTGTAATATTTTTAATTTACGATTATCGAGATTGAAAAGACGCATCCATGAGGAATTATTCAATACATTTATATTTTTGGGGTACATATTATAAAAAGGATGTCTAAAAATTTAGATATAAACATTTTCGTTATTTTTACACAATAATGTAAAATAGTCACTTTTAGTGCTCCGTAAACCTAGTGTTAACAATTCTTAATTATGCCATTCATCGCTTTGAACTCTTATTTCTTAGCTTATTTCTTTAAAAATGTTCAAAATATTGTTAGAATTGTGTTTTGGAATGTAAGAAGTTAACAATGACACAACCTTCATATAGAAGTAGCACTCAAGAAATGAAATAACGATTTCCGAATAATAATTTCAACAGACATGGCAGCTTAAGTGTTCATCCATTGGATAGATCACCCTATGACGAAAGAATCGTAGAAACTGAATGTTCAAATAAGAGAATATGTCCTTAATGACTCGGCTGGCAAACAGCCGCCCACATCAAGCCGTCGGAATTTGATTCAGGATGCTCAGGTCTGTCGAAACATCCTTTATCCTCCCGCCGTTTTCATATGCAACTGCCCCGCTTTCACTTCCTTCGCCATCTTCCCGTGCAGAAGCAGCGCATCGATACTATCGAATAACTGTGGATGATCAGACAGCCATCATCATTTCCTTTCGATGGAGCCTGGCAAGCTGCCTCATCTTTGCGAAACCTACAATCAACCTGCTAGAACTACCAACCGGAATTTGATTTAAAGTCGCTTTCAATCACGCGCCGCCATTGTTCGCGACAGTTTCCATGCGTCTGTCTTACACGGTTCCGCGAGTTGGTTAATTAAATCGTTCGGAACGGTGGAAAATTGCGGAGTCGATCGGTCGTGTGCAATGTATTAATATAGTGGAGTACCGAATTGATAGTTTAGCTTCTTGTTACATTCGACTTGGTACACTTTCTGGTCTTTAACTCTCGTGAGATGCCAATTTGGAATTATTTTCGAAAAACTTGACTATTTTCTGGTTCCTCTCTCTCCTCCTTCCAGCTGTACCATATCTCCTGAATGCTCATCTTCCTGTAACTTACCTTCGCTTCTTTTCCCTCTGACTTTTCTGTCCATGCCCTCTCTCTCTTAGGGTTCTTTGCACTTTTCTCTCAGCTTCAATCAGATCCTGATCTATGTATATTTTCTTGCCTCGTAACCTATTCGTGTTCTTCATATCTTCTGTTTTATCTCCCAGCTTTCCATTTCCACTATCAGTATTTTTGTCACCTCTTTCCCTCTAGATTCCACCTCCTTCGATCTGGAATTCATCTTTGAAATATGTTTCAACCCCGCTCTTTGGCTTCTTCTTCGATACTTTGAACCAGGGGTTGAAAACAGTTACGAGAACCGAAAAAATTGTTATAACTGTTATGAGAATATCGGTTCTCGCTTATATCGGTTACGGTTACGGTTCTTGAGGACCGATATTATAACGGTTCTATAACTGTTATTTTTAGGTTCTGGATTTCGGTTTCGGTTCTTCAGACTTCAGAACCTATAATATGTCCCGTATCGGTTTTATATCGGTTTTGTAGTTCTGGAACTGATATTTTTTGGTTCTGTATCGGCTATACAGGGTGTCTCAAAATTCCTTCAACATTCGGAAATGGGAGGTTCCTGAGATCATTTGAAGCAACATTTTCCTTTGCAAAAATGGCGTCCGCTGCTTTGTTTAAGAGTTATTAACGAAAAACACGGACCAATCAGAGCGCAGCTACAGCGAATTGATTCTGGCTCGGCCAACGGCGACGCCACGCTAAGCGGGACCTGTCGCCGAGTCGGACCCCGTTCGCTGTAGCCGCGCTCTGATTGGTCCGTGTTTTTCGTTAATAACTCCTTAACAAAGCCGCGGACGCCATTTTTGCAAAGGAAAATGTCGCTTGAAATGATTTCGGGAACCTCCCATTTCCATCCACTGTATACTACGGATATTTATGCAAAATAAAAATTGTCTGCATCGATTACAAGATGAAGAAGCCAAATAGAAATTTCTTTCTTCTTGTAATTTAAATTCTGTTAAATCTTTTTACTGCTTTAAATTTCACCGACTCATTTTTTTTACATAAGTGCATAAAACCCTCAATTTAGTTATAACGACTGTGTAAAGTACAGAAAAATAAGAAACATTTAAATTTATAATTCTGTGTCGATGTTTCTGAGAGATCAGCTGTCTAGCAATGATAGATTCGTTTCAAGACCAACGGAAGAATGAAAAAAACATATGAATGTAGAATGAATGACGAGATGCAGAATTCATTAATGAGCAATTGCTTTCATATGAAGTGAAATTAAAATAAACTTGATTTGACGATGAACATGACACAATTCTACGTGGATTAAATACGTATCTGTTCAACTGTCTTGATTAATTAATTGGTCTATATGAATCAACAAATTTATTATTAAGTTTGAGGTTAGAGTACTGTGATACACGTTCTGTCTGTCCCGTTAACTGAAAGGGGCCGGTTACTACCCCGATTATTCTCGACTCGTTAGATTACGAGAATAAGAAAAGGTTCGTGCCTCCAGGCACTGGTTAGCAGAGAGGTTTGAACGAAAGTTAAAGATCGTTGCAGACGACTATCCGGTAAGAGATCCGTATATTCCGGGAACATTCGAATAGTTAATTAAACCTCAACTACCCTTAAGCTTAGAAATATTAGTTGCCCGTCCCAACATTAAAGCTTGTTTTCTCATTTTTAATTTCTTAAAAAACTGTAAACTACGAACTTAATTTGAATTAATGTAAACTATGTATGTACGAATATGTATCCTGTAATTCACCTTTGTTCAGCAGAAATAGATCTCAGTTCAGATCTGAAATGCTTATAATAAAAAAAAAACATTCGAATAATTACAAATAAATTCTTGTTGGGACGAACAACCCGAATCCCGACGCTAGAGGTTTCTACAGTAAATTTTGTGATCGTTCGAACAATTAATTCTTCCCCCCTAACTAAAAACGAGTCCTCCGAGGATGATAATTTAAATTTTCACGAAGTATTCAGATAAATAATTGTTACCAATCATTTCCTTGTACCTTTAGTCTACAGCTCGTACATTCTTTGACCGTGGTGCTCAGATTCCCCGTTATCATAGGACGGAAAATTAAGGCTTCTTTCAAATATTAATTTTAGCCGTTCAAGCCCCGGGGGAGCCATTATTCTCCTACAGAGAGTGAAACATGACAATCGAAGGGGAGGTCGAGTCCGCGGAGGAAGCTCGAGAGCTTTTTTTCGCGGAGCGGCCGAAAGCAATTTGCGAAACGTCGCTCTTTTGTCTCTCTTGGCGGCGCGTCGGGCTCCTCGCGGCGTTTTAATTGGTACGCGAAGCGATTTTCTCCGGGCCGGCTCCGTGTCGTGATAGGGAAGACAAGAATGAAGAAGTTCTCATTCGCGACACGCTTTTTTTCGGACCCGGTGGCCTCTTGCTTGCCGTGCCAATTATCGACCGATACCACTCGAGAGCCGCGATCGTTCCTCGCGTTTTTGCCATCTCGGACTCCGAATGGCTCTCGCTGATACACCGGTAATTAAATGATTAAGGCCGTCGAAATTCCAGAGGGCTTGCGTTTCTTTCGAACTTTCGATGTGCTAGCCCCCGGGGGAAATGCGGCTGACATTCTCTTGGAAACGGAGATAGCGGGCACAATTCTTCGGTGAAATGCATTTATGTGGCGCACACTGGGACGAAACGACTTGACGGCGATCAAAAATCGATTTTCGTAATAAGCGAAGCTAGAAATTGTACAGCTTGATTATTCAATTTTCATTTTATTTACCTTTTAGCTGGGTTACCCTGGGATCGTCGACAACTCATTTCGTCGACACTGTTTTCATCGACACGATTTGACCGACATTAACTTTCGTCGACGCTGTTTCCATCGACACGGTCACATCGTCGACAGATTCTAGTTCATTCGTTTCCACCGACATCAAATTCGTGTTTGATAATGTAGATTAATTGTTATTACCAATCTTATGTTCGCGACACAAAGCGAATTACAAAGCAGTGTTATTTATATCAAAGTGTTCATTGCTACTTTATTAATCAGACATAACCTATACCTGTTCCACAGACCTAACTCACACCATCAATTACAATTTTTTGTTTTCCACGAATAGACGAAATAACTTCTGTGACTCCTTCAAAATTAATCTGGCTTGTCGAACTCATTGCATTAGTTTTTACGAACAATTTAACGCAACGATCACGTACCAAAGCAGAAAACGTACTCACACATATTAGAATTACAAATTCGGATCTATAATAACAAGAATTTCTTATGTAGCTATCAGTTCGTGGAAACGAAGGAATTCAGACCTGTTGGTAAATACGGACTGTTGATGAAAACATTTGTCGAAGATTTGACCGTGTCGATGAAAACATAGTGTCGACGAAAATTAATGTCGGTCAAATCGTATCGATGAAATCAGTGCCGGCGAACCGAGTTGTCGACAATTCCATGGTAACCCCTTTTAGCTACGGTTACGCTTTGAGACAATTTACTTTCTCTTGCAGTTGACCTTGAATGACCATGAATGACCTTGGGTCATTGCATTCGTCTTGAAATACTCTATCAGTCCATCTTGTCCATCTTACATCGAATGTAAGCAAGAAAACATACTGTTCCGTTTAAAAAAACAGAGTTGACCTTCAAATCTCCTTGACGCCTCCACCTATGAAAAAAATTGGTCCTTCGATACCAAATAAAAACAAGCGAGTTATTCAGGTGTCTTGTTTTAAATTCGTCACCCGGTATACTAAAACTCATAAATTTTCGAAATGCTATTACAGTTGTAAATATATTTATAAATACCTGTTTATGAACAAATATTCAACGATGCCGCGAAGTGGGAAAAATCGCAACGATATTAAGAAACAGTGATTAACAACAAATATATTATTATAGTATAAATAAGTACAATAACGAGACAATTTTTCAAACTAAAAATAATGTAATTTAATTTCCCAATCGTATAATAAAATGATCGTGGATGCTGATTAAATATTCAACAGAGTACATTACCTCGGATGCACATCGGCAATTTTGTTAAACAAATCAAACATAAATAATGTATCCGTTGTTGGTCAATGAATAACCCCGAAATGGTTTCCATCACCGAGGAAACAGTTTGGTATTTACCATTACCATTTACCATTCTACAAACGGAAACTATTGAAATATGCATGGTAGATTGGCGTTGGTCAATACAGCGTAACAATAGCGAGGATAGAATGTAACAAAAGATCGTTGGTAAATATTACTCTTCCCCGTTGTATTTTGAGAGGTCCGTGATTTTAAATGCGTAAAGTGAAAATGTTCGATCAGAGTGGAAAGCGTGGAACCGTACTTGTCATTCAGCGTGGTAAAGTAGGTTCCGATATGCACCTATTCGACGGGAAATTCCGGCATTTTTCAAACGAAACGAATCGCGCCGAACGGTGCGGTGCGCGGTACGAATACGATTTTTCAAAATCACCGCTCGAAACTACCAATATTCCGCGGGATTGTTTGATCAGGGGATCAGGGAATCTCCGATGAATTGCCGCGAATTAATTTTCATCGCGATAGCTCGCGTTGCTAGCAGATTACGCGGCTTCGATCGTGTAATTCAAATCCCCGTGGAACACCGGGCTGAATAAAAATTGAAAAAGCGGGTAAAGCCGAACGCATTGCCTTAATTTCGAGAGTGGATCGCAATCGAATCGAGAAACACGTTTTACCGCGTTGAAGAACCACAGGGATTACAGGCACAGGAACCGTTGCGTACCTCACTATTCAACGTCAAACTATACTTCGAAGATAAACCCTTGAATTATACTACGACGTCAAAATCGTTGTGAAAATTTAAAATTGAACTGAATAAATATTATTATTATTAGACTGCGGATTTGATGCATTAGTGTGAAACATGAGTAGATCAGAGGCAACACTCAAACATTTAAAGAATTTTATAATAATTAAAAAATATTATTTTTGACTGATTGCAATTGCTTGGTTGGAATTTCCAATAAAAAATTGAAAAATCATGAATGTGAACAACAGTCTATAAATATTGACAAAATTTGTCGCTTATTCTATAATTCATAGCGCTTTATAACAAATAAGCTCCCTACTTTTCTCAAAAAACAAACAATTAAGTGCACAAAAAATGGTATTCCTAATAGTTTAATTCCGAGGAAAATAATACTCGCATATGAGTAGATCAAAGGCCAACACTTGTCTAAACATTTAAAGAATTTTAGAATAATTAAAAAATATTGTTTTTAACTTATTGAAATCGCTTGGTTAGTATTTGCACTACTTGAACGTTAAAAGTTCAAATAGGAAAATGCGTATTAATTTACTACAAAATTAATTCTTTCATTAAAACATTGAAAAATCATGAGTGTGAACAACAGTCTATAAATATTGACAAAATTTGTCGCTTATTCTATAATTTATAGCGCTTTATACCAAATAAGCTCCCCACTCCCCCCAAAAAACAAACAACTAAGTGCACAAAAAACGTTATTTCACTGTAAACCGGATCTCCACTGACAATCGGTGTAGTCGCTAATAACCTTGGTAGTTGGAGCGACTTTAAACACTAACAAAAAAAAAAAGAAAAAAAAAGCGTTATTCCTAATGGTTTAATTCCGAGAAAAATAATACTCGCACCCTCTTCTGCAACTCGTATTCCAGATTCTATCCACTTGGCATAAACTATGCGAACTGCCGCGCGCCAGTCTATACAGCACAATTCTACAAACAAAACTGTCCCCGTCCATTGTCCGCGGAGGCTTCGCCGTGCGGGAAAAAAGTTGATAAAAAGCCCAGGGTGAACGGAGCTATTGTTCAATTATGTATCCGCTTCGCATCCTATTTGAGAACACAGTCTGTCGGCCGCTCGGAATTTTCCGTCTCCATACTACATCTCTCCGTAGGCATAAATAAAGAACCGATTTTTCCCTCGTTCGAAAACGACCGACATTTTGTCGTCTATGCGTCGTCGTTCCCTCGTGCGTCAATAATTGCAGACGGGGCGAGGGAGAGGCCGAGAGAAACCGAGAGAGACCAAAAGAGAGAAAAAGAAAGAGCATAAGCCAACCGACGCGGTAAAGGATGAAGAGGAGAAGAGTACAAGGGTAGGCGGATGATAAAATTGCATTTTTGAATTTTTCCTTCCATCTTGTTTTCGCTGGCCCCTTTTTCACAGCATCCTCCCTCCTCCCCTCGAACCGGCTCGCCCCGCTCTTTCCAGATTACGTGCACACTCGCGCACCTGTACCCGGGGAAATCAATAACCGCGAAAATTTCCATCGTTCCGGGCCATTTGAGCTGTAGATTGTGCGAGTCCGCGGGATTCCGGTTCGATTTTCCGCATGGCCGTGCTTGCGGAGAAATTTTTCGGCGACGCAAGGATCGTCTAGCGCGCGAGAGAAGAGGAGAGAGAGAGAGAGAGAGAGAGAGAGAGAGAGAGAGAGAGAGAGAGAGAGGATCGCCGTGCGCGCGCCACGCATGGCAAAGTAGACGGTGATATCCGGGGAAAACGGAAAACCGCGGAAAACCGATCCGCTACGCCCGGGACACACGGTTTCCAACCGGCGGTGCGGCGTTTCTTGCGACCAGCGATGGTTTTTCTGGTACACGCTGGTTGAACGTGGTCGGACGTGGTTGAACGTGGTTGAATGTAACTCGAGCGAGTATGTGAGTCGGATTTCTTGCATGCCAGAACCCGAAAGCTGCGCCGAAACGCTCGTCTTTGTAGAAGGGAAGCCCAGGATTGCTGGAAACGGTAATTTGGCTAGCGGGAACAAATGAGGGGTTTGCTTGCCGACGCGGCCGCCGCGCTTCTGCAAATTTGTTTAGCGAAACTTTTCGCCGATTAACAAGGATTTCGGGTTTCTGCGCCGCGGATCACGGTTTTTGAGCGACCTGTTTGGACGGTCGACTCTGCGGCCGGAATCGTTAGAAAAATTTTGGATTTGCTGGGTCACATGTTGTTTCTAGCCGGGTAATTGGAAAGCGGAGTTTATAACTGCAATTATTATGCACTCTCGTGGTTTTTCTTTTATTCTTTGTTTATTAACTCCTTGCACCATGATTTATTTTACGGTTACAGTGATTAGAACTTGATTTTCGCCAATCATTTCTTAGAACAAAAAGAATATCTAAATTTATTATGTGCTTGTATATTCCCCAATGGCTATATGTCGACAGCAACAAAATAAAATTTATTTCGATTCAAAGGAAATTAACACTAGATTTACGGGGCCCGTCAAAATGACGGATTCAAAAATTTTTAATTTACGATTATTAAGAATGTAAGGAGGCATTCGTGAGGAATTATTAAATAGATTTATTTTTTTGTGAACATATTACAATAAAAATCGCTGAAGATCTAAGTAAATACAATTTTGTTATTTTTATAAAGCAATGTAAAATAATCAATTTTAGTGCTCCGTAAACCTAGTGTTAATAATTTCCATGTTTAGTAGATGCTGTTCGAAATTCTTATCACGAGTCTGACTCGTTATTATAGTGCAAGGTGTTAAGCATTTCAAATCTCAGATGAGATTCATTTTTGGTGTACTAAGTAACATGAAGTACATATACAGTAATTCAGAAAAGTATTCGTATAAGTCATTTAACTCTTTGCGGACGGGTGTCTGCAGACAGTCGCCCCAGTAAAATTGCTACTCCGTGACTAAAAATCACTTTTTAAAAAATTATTACTCTCAAAAAACACAAAACAAATTTTTACCAAACACAACACTTGCTCCTTCATTTAATTCTTATGCGGAGCTTTCCGTACACCATTTCATTTCCCAATTAAAATAGTACATTCGAACCGTCGTTGGTATGGCAATTTTTACTGGTACCTCAAAGTCACCATTCGAGTGCAAAGGGTTAATCGTTTCTTAATTTCAATTAAACAAAATCATATACCCTCAAGTTTTTTGTGATTCCAGTTTAATAAACACGTGAATAATGATGTTCTGAAGAAATGGTTTCGTTGGTTCAACCCTTTGTGATCGGAAAATTTCTCTGATGGGAGTACCAGATAGTCGGAGCAAATTTAGCTTTCCGGAGTAATTTTTCCCTAATGATAATTGAGCTAAAGCAAATACATAGATATTAAACAACATGTTGAAGCTTATCTATTGTGTTTAATCGTACATATAATACATACAAAGCAGAAATTTTTGTAACTTTTCAAATTCAATTGCAGTTTTTTACAAATTCAGACGATCATGCCGCCAGGGTGGCGACGCCGACTTCTACGACAATTTGAAAATGCCGCCACCGTGGCGGCACCGATCGCAAGGGGTTAATTTTGCTCAATCCTTCTACCTTTTTTTTGCTGTTTAACACTTTGCCGGCCGCTTATTTCTCGCATCGCCTTTACGCTGCCGCCGGCGAATCAGGTTCAAAATCAGCTTCTGACCAATCATTTGATAAAAAAATCTCTTCCTCACTATCGGAGTCACTGATTACTGGTCTTCCATTATTAATAAATCTGCTCGCAACAATATCGCTCCCACTATCCGAATCGCTATCACGTCCTCTATCAGTATTATCGTCCACATCCGAGAACTCATCGGCATATATTTCTTCACTGCATGACATTTTGAAGGATATTTTATAGCAGTAAATTTGAACTTTCAAGATGCGAAGGCTATGAAAGACTATCTGAGACTAACAGAACAAGCATCTGCTTCAAAAATGTCAAGAAAAGACAATCGGAACAGTTAAAATAAAAGCATAGTGGAAACATCGTCGCTGCGCTGAGCCGGTGACACGCGTACGTGACCCCGGCCGATAAACGTTGGCGAGCAAAAGTCACGCCAGCGTGACAGCGGCCGGCAGAGTGTTAAGGTGCAGTGTGGTCAAAATGCTTCATGCACGGCGACCCCTAAAACGTATTGCAATCCGAGAGATCAGTGTGGGACTCCCGATCATGGGAAAAACCCTTATTGATCAGTTTACCCACTAAAACTTCCACCCTACACCGTGGTCCTCCCTATCTATGCGGATGACTTCAGAGAACGGCAGTTGGTCATTACTTTCTTGCCAATCCTTCTACCTCGCAAATGCCTATCGCACGATGCGAGGTTATGTTTGCCAGAATCTCATACAAAGTCAAATGTCCACGAGAGAGTCGACGACTGCGCATAATCTCGCTAGTTTACTGCAAAAAATCGTGGAATTTACGCGCGGTAGCACGGACGCGAAGGTTCGGGACAATCGGTTCGCGATTTCCGGCGCTTGTCGCCATTTTCGCGGCCGACTCTCGCATTAATTCTCTTTAAGATAGCGCGAGGGCGGAACAACGCGCGACGGTTCCTTCTCCGTGGCGGGGTACCCATCCGTGTTTGTTCATTGTCCTGGGCCGGTGCTTTATCTCAGTGCACATGCCAGGACTCGATCCGAGCGATAATCGATTGGCCGGAGGCGTCCCCGTAACTGACAATGGCCCCTTCTGCACTGATTGCGGCCGTACGGTTCTCGCACGTGCACGCGCGTACACAAACACTCGCTCGCCGATTCCTCTCGCTCCCTCTCCCTCTCTCTCTCTCTTTCTCTATTCGGCAAAGCGGGCGGAGTCTCTGCTATCTGCCTCGCCTCGGCATAAGTAATTACGCTTCCGGCCATTAAATCACGAGGAGACAGACGCGGCACGCAGATACGAAAATGAAAGGAGGGAAGAGGAGCGAAGAAAGAGAGAGAGAGAGAGAGCGAGAGGAAGAGAGAAAGAGAGGAAGAGAGGAAGGGGTGGAGGAAAAGGAAACGGGTACAAAAAATGCTTTGGAAGAAAAAGAACAGGAGGAGCAGCGTTAACGTTAAGAGTAGAAGGGGGCTGGAGGAGGAGAGGGTGAAACGGCAAAGGAGGAACGTGTACAGGGAATAGAAAGAACGAGGGAGAGAGACAGAGAGTACAAAGCGCGAAGTGGGAGGGAGGAGCACGAAGGCCGAGGGACAGAGAAAATGTGGCTCGAAATTAACCGCAACGTGACTATTTTCCACCGAGTCTGTTCGCCGCCTCTTTCTACCCCTCTTCTTCCTGCTCTCGGCTTTCTCCTCCATCCATGGCCTCGCTCATTCAGCAGCGGAACACCGAGAAAACGGGAGAACGAGCCTCGATTTTTCTGCGAGTTTGTATGCTTGTATGCTTGTATGCTTGCGCGTACATACCCGAGTGCGTGCACGCGTATCCGTGCGTGCATGACGGTGGAAAACGAAGCGGGCCACGCGGTAGGCATGCGACAACGAGCGGCCGATGCCAGGATACATCGATAAAAAGCTGAGAGGGGTGTAACAGCTGGAGAAAGAGCTCCGTTATGGTTACCTGCGGGAAGAAATGGGACGAGAGTAATAAAAAGGACGAACGCGAGGTTGAAACTCGCGGCGTGGGCGGAAAAGCGGAACGGCGCAGTGGCGTGACAGGGGGCACGCAACCCCACGGAATCGCGCTTCGTTCGGTTACCGAGTGGCTTCGCTCCGTTTCAGTCGACCCCGGAAAATTAGAATTTTCCGTACACACCGGTTGCACCGGGTTTTGACCTATTGTCATTGTCGATTGTGTCGGAGCCGCGTGAATGCTGTGAAAGAGAAGATGAAAGCTAATAAGTAGTAGAAGTTTTAGGCGACCCCGGAAAATTAGAATTTTCCGTACACACCGGTTGCACCAGGTTTTGACCTATTGTCATTGTCGATTGTGTCGGAGCCGCGTGAATGCTGTGAAAGAGAAGATGAAAGCTAATAAGTAGTAGAAGTTTTAGGCGACCCCGGAAAATTAGAATTTTCCGTACACACCGGTTGCACCAGGTTTTGACCTATTGTCATTGTCGATTGTGTCGGAGCCGCGTGAATGCTGTGAAAGAGAAGATGAAAGCTAATAAGTAGTAGAAGTTTTAGGCGACCCCGGAAAATTAGAATTTTCCGTACACACCGGTTGCACCAGGTTTTGACCTATTGTCATTGTCGATTGTGTCGGAGCCGTGTGAATGCTGTGAAAGAGAAGATGAAAGCTAATAAGTAGTAGAAGTTTTAGGCGACCCCGGAAAATTAGAATTTTCCGTACACACCGGTTGCACCAGGTTTTGACCTATTGTCATTGTCGATTGTGTCGGAGCCGCGTGAATGCTGTGAAAGAGAAAATAAAAGCTAATAAGTAGTAGAAGTTTTAGGCGACCCCGGAAAATTAGAATTTTCCGTACACACCGGTTGTACCAGGTTTTGACCTATTGTCATTGTCGATTGTGACGGAGCCGCGTGAATGCTGTGAAAGAGAAGATGAAAGCTAATCAGTAGTAGAAGTTTTAGGCGACCCCGGAAAATTAGAATTTTCCGTACACACCGGTTGCACCAGGTTTTGACCTATTGTATTTGACGATTGTGTCGGAGGTGCGTGAATACTGTGAAAGAGAAGATGAAAGCTGATAAGTAGATTTTACTAACGTTAGTAGGAGTGTGCGAGTACTCGAAATTTCGGGTTCGGGTCGGGTCGGGAAATTTGTTCGGGATCGGGTCGGGATCCCGAAAGTTTACAAACTTTGGGCACCCGAAAAGGTAGTCGGGTCGGGGTCCCGAAAGTTTGCAATATTCTGGTACTCGAGCTTAAAGTTAGGGCAAGTCTGCGGTCAAATCAGCAATAAATGACTCTGTGCATATTAACCCGCCAGTAGACGCGCGCGGTCTCACAGACCGCACCGTCATTTGTTGTAGCATATTTCAATTGCTATTGTGCCCACATTTCGCATTCTGGGTCTAGCTGAGTATTATAACCTCACAAACGTAACTTTTAATCAACTGATTAACTCTTAGCACTCGAGTGGTGATTCTGAGGCACCACTAAAAATTGCTATACCATTATTCAAAGTATTGTTTACATTATTAAATTATATTCAATGAATTAGTTACCAAACATTTAAGTATTGTATGAGGTATTATATCAGTTTCATTTCTTCAAAATGAAAAAAAATCATATAGAACGGAAATATTCTTGATCGAAAAAAAAGTTTAGTTTTGGAGTTAAAATACTTCCGAGTGCAAAGGGTTAATTATTGCCATTTGTATAAATTGTAGGCATTTTCGGTCTGTGACACCGCTCGCGCTCGCTGGTGTTATATGCTTTTGTTATTGTGGTTTGTGATATAAACATGTGGAAGTACACATACGAGAAGGAGCAGAAGCGTCTCCAACGCCTTCTGGAAGAGAGTGAAGCAAGACTTTAGTCGAAGAATATACTTTTGGTTAATTTTGAATTTCTGTTTATAGTTGAAATTTTTGTGGAACGATGCTATATTTAATTTTTTTAATAAAAAATATATCATTATTTTTTTGTTAAAGACTTTTATATTCTTGCATATGAACATATTCGCACTTGCAAACGAAAACAGCTTAAACATT
Source organism: Sphecodes monilicornis (assembly GCA_913789915.3). Classification (NCBI taxonomy): domain Eukaryota; kingdom Metazoa; phylum Arthropoda; class Insecta; order Hymenoptera; family Halictidae; genus Sphecodes; species Sphecodes monilicornis. Next base: position 24,637,367 of record OU565287.1, read on the forward strand.
ATGATTAATATTCGATGCGGTCCCACAGACCGCGCGCGCCCTCTCATGTCACAAAATAAGGCGCGCCTACTCTAGGGTTAAGACGTCCAATCATCGGTTGTAATAATATTTCGATTTGTAGTAAACACTGCTTACGAAAAAGTGCTCTTATAAAGTGTGCAGACGAAAAGTCCTTGTCTTGTAAGAACAGTGTTTACTAGAAACAGAAACGTCCTTTACGTACATTCTTTCACATAGTGTAGTCTAAAATATTTTTTTCCTCGCGACATTTGATAACCGATTACACTAAAAATACAAAAATCATTCTGAACCTGCCATTGAAAATACTAGATTGAACTAAAAAAATCATAAAACAGCATTATGCATATACAGGGTGTCCCGAATTTAAATGGCAAAACTTCAGGAGCGTGTAGGGGGCCGAAATCTAAGACAAAAAGTCTTTTAGAGATTTGCTCGTTTTTGCTTCGTTTTGGAGAAAATCGCAAAAAAGAAACAAATCAAGTTTTCATTTTTGCACTTATTTATTTACATTTTATTTACGTTATCATCTATTTGATGTATACATTGTTCAAAATGTTGTCCTCTTGCAGCAATGCAAGCATTACATCTAGCACTGACTTGGTAAATTGCAGCTAAACATTGTTCTGGTGATATTTGGTGCACTGCATCTATGATGCGGTCTCTTAATTGCTCTCTTGAATTGATTGGCACCGAATAAACTTCCTGCTTCAAGATTCCCCATACGAAGAAATCCATGGGTGTCATATCAGGTGATCGTACTATTGGCCAAGGTACTATTCCTCCCCGTTCAATCCATCGTTGTGGATAATTTATATTCAACCAAGCTCGAGCAGCTCTGCTGTAATAAGTTGGACATCCATCGAGTTGGAACCACATTTAAATCCGCTGCTGCAAGGGAATACCCTCCAAATAATTAGAAAAGTTGTCCTCCAAAAAATGCGTAAATGTGATTAATATACAACAACTCAAGAGAGCAACTGACAACGAGATATTGAATTTCTGCGATTTTCTCCAAAACGAAGCAAAAACGAGCAAATCTCTAAAAGACTTTGTCTTAGTTTTTCGGTCCCCTACACGCTCCTGAAGTTCTGCCATTTAAATTCGGGACACCCTGTATAAATACAACTTTAACATCGAGTTCCCGAATATTGCAAACTTTCGGGACCCCGACCCGACTACCATTTCGGGTACTCGCACACCCCTAAATATTAGTACACTACTCGAACATTATTCTTACTCCGTGGTTTGCTCTGTGCTTTACAACTAAAACCACAAAAATAAAACAAATCGAGAAATTGATATAAGAATCGGAATAACACGTTCACGCCGGCGTGTACCACCGGTGGTACACGTCGTGGTTTTTGTATCGATAATATAAATAATTAAAATAAAAGCATTTTGAATACAAGCTATACTATACTAATAACGTGCTCTAATGAATGCATGGTAAGAGTAAATTGTCCTGTTGAGCCTGAATTTTGCTTAACAAAATGTTGAGTACGGTGCCACCTAATGGGGCAAAATGAAAGAAAGCAGCGCCGGCGTGAACGTGTTAAATAATTAAAAAATAGCGCATAAAAATTAGAGATTGCGATAATGGAATATAAATAGAGAAATTGGAACAAGTGAGGGTACAGAAAAATTACAATGAACGTGTAGCACTATAAATCTATCTACATCGAAGTTCAACAAAGCGTGCTAGCGTGTTGGTTTGGAGGCACAGAATGTAGCGATAGCATTGAAAATGCAGACCGCTAAAATATTCAGCGGAAGCATGTTCCGAATCTCGGCAAGCAGCAGAAAATTCCAAAGAGATCGGCTTATCGTGGCGAACGAAAAAAAAAAAAGTGATCGATCAACCGGCTCGGGTAACGCTGATTCCATCCACTCGACGGGTGAAATGGAGAACTCGGTGATAGGAGAGGGTACGTTAAGCCGGGTTTATAAGCTCGTTGGTAGGCTGCCTTTATGTTTCGCGTCCCTTATTCTCGAACAATGACGTGGACGGCCTCTTTTCCGGTGTAACTGTAGCGAGTCGCGTTTTTTTTGTTTTGAAACGACGATAATAATATCAATTACGGCGGCTCGCGTCCCGAAAGGATGAAGGCACGTATGATGCTCGCTACAGAGAATATTTTCATGGATAAAAACGAGATGCGCGGGGGACAGACGTATAGAAACAGCAAGAGAGAGGAGGATGGATGAAGAGGGTGTAAAACGCAAAGAGGAAGTGAACGGTTCCCTCGTAGCCGTAATTTCACCCCTCTATTTTTCTGGTAGCCTCGTTATTTTCCGCTGGTCGGTCTCCTCTTAAAATATTTTGTTTCTCGCTGCTCGACTTTCGGGGCCACGACAGGCACGTCCGCGTGAAAAATCCTGGCGGCAGGGCTGCCTTCATTTTGACCGCGGCGTTTCATTATTTTAACGAGAACGAGATACTCCGTAACGCTGCGGGATCATCTTCCCTCCACCGCGTTGGATGACTCCGTTTACTTCAGCCTTTTTATGCCCTTTTTGCGGCTCTCTTTTTCTCAAGTTTCCTTCACCACGGATTTTCACCTGACAGTGGAGACGAACGAAATGGAGTGAAATGGAGAATTTCAGTGTTCTTTTTTTTTTTTTTAGTTGATTCTTGTTCCGTCAGTTTGGTATGAAAGTCTTTCCACGAGAGACAAAAATTCTTGTTTTAATGATATAGATGCAAAGAATATGATAATTATATACAGGATAGTTAGTTGGAATTATTGTTAGTAACATATGGTAGCCGATGTCAGTAACCTATCCAAAAACCATAAGATCGGACGTACAAATTACATATATTACGGCACTGTCAAAACGTAAAGAGTAAAGATTGTTTTATATGTTCAAAGAGAAAAATCAAGGGCGGAATACGCCAAACTAATTATTTTTGCGACACATGTAATCCAAAACCAGGACTTCATGTTGGAGACTGCTTTGAAGGATACCACACGATGGAGAACTATAAAATATCATTTTTACATGAAAGCATCACATTAAAACACATTATTTTGTAAACATATACCTAAAGTTCACAAAAGAATTAATAAATCTTGTTTATCCTTCATAATCTTGTATATTATGTATCACCGCTCGTACAACGGAAAATAATTCCGACCAGTACGGTACCCATGTCTAAATTTAATACGACCGCAAAGGGTTAAAAAGGCCCTTCAGATCCATGCAATTTAAGACCAAGAATCTTAAAATCGATATCATAGTTTTCGAGATATTGAGCTGTTAAGAGTTATATGGGTCACCCTGTATACAAACAGAGAAAGATTCAAGTAGTAGCGGGAAAGGTGTTGTCATAGTGTCCCTCTGTTGACGAGCATAGGAAGTAGCCGCCATAACTCCATATTCCCGCAAGTTCCGCAAAGCCAGAATAGAAAATGTCCAGATCGATCGGAGAGCTTTTTAGAGCGGAACGGGGGTTCACCGGTCAAGATCGGGTTCGGGGCACAGATTTTGCAGTGCAGCGAAATTGGCTCGCGTTCGTTAATCGTGTTAGCTGGAGGAACGGTTCGCGCGTATCCGGTGTCAAATTTGCAATGTCAAATTCCGTCTTTATTACGGTTTTACCAACAGGAGCGGAGTTGAAGTCCCGGCAAGTTTTGTAATTCGCCGCTTGCCCCGCCACCGCGCCATGGCAGCCACCTCTTCCCGACTATATTTACTCCCGTCGATAACCGACGAGGGTAATGGAAACAGAGGAAATTGCCGGGGAACGAATTTATTCAACAAATTGATGGAACCGAACCGGTGGTTATTCCACCGTCCATTTCGTAGTCCGTCGTGTTCCCGAGGCTCGGCCACACGGCAAGAGCGACCCCGGGTCCGTTTTTCGACGCGTATCTTCGCGTTTGACAAACGAACACGTTCTGCGCTTGCAATTTCCCCTGAAAGCTAGAAAACCCGTTGGTACTTGGCCCCGGACGTAAACACCGCGGATTTACATAGCGGACGGTCTCCCGGGTATATAACTATCGATCCATGGGAAGAATTTTCGCCGGATCGACGAGCACCGGACTGGCCGGCGTGCAGGCTTTGATGTCTGGACCGCGTTGGCAAGACGCTCGGCCGCTTGTGAACCGCTACTTTTCCGCGGAAGTGGCCTTTCCATTGGAATTCGAAGCGAGACTCGGGATTTCTTCCGATTCAGCCGCGCCGAATACCTCCGCGAACTCTCGTCTCGATAGCTGGACTGTTTTGCGGAGATAAGAACTGCAGCAAATTTATTGATTTTCGATCAAACGATTTACTCGGCGATAATGAAGATTGAAATTTTACCGATTCGCCTTTATTGTCTACTCGGGTTATTCACCTCGATTCGATTGCCAAAAGCAGGGTGCATGCGATTGGAATGCACACAAAAATCTTAGAACAGTATTCCCTCCATAAGAGTCGTAGCTTCGGTTCTGCTGCGAGACATTAGAATACATTCGTTGTAGTATGCCGAGCATAGAGGATAGCGATTGAAAAAGACGGGGGAACAGAGGTTTGGACATTCGGAAAACTTAAACAATATTAAAACATCAAAATTCCTTATTTTTGGGATTTCGTCAATGAAACGTCTACCATCGTTGTTTCGAATTAAAGAGGCACCAAACACGATATAATTACGATCATCATTACTTATGTAACAAGTGATTAAAGTTTCCGACTTGACATTTACAGAATTCGTGTCTCTGCCATAACTGTGAAGTCCAAAACTTCAATCGCTTGTTTCGCAAGTAATCATGATCGTAACTATATTGTGTTCGGGGTCTTTTTAATTAGAAAAAAGAGACGAGTACGATAGTAAATGTTTGATGAAAAAAAGAATCAAAAATTGCAACGGAAAACTAGTAAATTTTGATGATAATCGAGTATCGATATTAAACTTTATCTAACGGGGATCAACGTTCTCCTGTTCTCAAATTTGGAAGCTGATGATGATTCGTCGAGTTTGAAAGCAGAGTTGGGACAGGTTCGACGATTTCAATGGAACAACTAGCAAATATTCCTGAAATATGTATGTTACAAAAAAGGCCGGGGTACGGCGGCGGCCGAATGGAAGCAGCTTTCTTCTAAATTACTCCACGTTTGGCTGAACTTCAATGCATCGAAAACACGTTCTCCGAGCAACGAACTTATCTCCAGCGTTCGTGCGATCGGCTTTGCGGAAAATGCGGACCTGAATATCGGTCTCCGAGCTTTCAAGACAAATTACGGCCTCGGCACGGCCATCGATACGTAAAAATACACCCCGAACGAGACAATATCGGGACGAACGAGAATTTGATTGACAGACGATGTTTGAACTGCGATGAAATTGCGTCAATTGCATCCGGATTGCTGGAACGCTATTGATCGGTACCGGCTTTGGTAGATTCGTTCGACTCTTACCAGCGGGATTGTTAATTCTTAGGAAAGTTATTTACAGCTGACACAATCTTTTTTCGGATTTAAATGTAATCTTCGTTTCAGAATCAGGTCTGATATTGCGTATGAGGAATTTGAATACAAGAGTTGGCTGTTGTTTTTTGCATTACGGTAGAAATTGAATTTTCTGGTCGTTCATGTTCTTCATTTATAAGATTATCATCTCCATTTTGTAGCTTTATTTTTTTATTAAAAAAATTACCACATTTTGACCAAATATCACGTCATACTATCGTCAATGTGTTGTTATTTCACTCATGTTGAAAGAATGCACGGCAATCGCATTGATCGACGTTGAAATAATAATTGATTTAACAGTAAAATTACATATCTGAATTAAAACAGAGGATAGAACCTTAAAGATCCGCTTTGTACCTTAAAATTATATTAATCTTGAATATTGTAATAGTATTTCATGTTCAAAACGCTTCATAACATTTGCATTCTAAAATCGGACACTTTATATGCAACAAACTAATATAAAACAGAGAAAAAAAGTATGAATTAAATTTTAAGCAGACATTGTAGGCTGGAAGACTCAATCTTCAAATCTGCAATAGGTTCATTCAGAAAACATTTTTTTATGCGTTTACAGACGATTCAATTTTCAAAAACGTGTTCTCCGTTCTTCAACTGCTATATCAAAAACATAAATATCCTAGAAAAAAATGAATAATGTATAGGGTTATTTTTATTATATTTTCATGAGGTTGGTATCATGAGCGTGAAATCATAGAAAAACATATTCAAAAACACTTAACAAAAACAACTGAGGTGGTTTTTTGGGAGCTGGAACGGATTAATGGCATTTCAATTAATTTCAATGGGGAAAATTGCTTTGAGATACGAGCAACTTGACATACGAGCAAGGTTACGGAACGAATTAAACTCGTATGTCGAGGTACCACTGTATAATACTATTTTTTTCAAATTATTATAATATTCTCGAGTAATCGGAAGTTTAGTGTTCAAATGCTTTTCGGATTCACCGTGTATCGATATCCGAATTTCCGAATTTGCGGTGGTTTTTCACTCGAACATTTAGCATTTTATTCGATTCGACGATTGACTTGTGCCAATCCTTTTCTAAACCCTTTTCCGAGACTTCTTTAACCGAACTTCCATCGCGGGCAGAATAATCGATAAATCTCCTCGAGATTGTTCGGACGTGTCTTTCATTCGGCGAGAAGTTAAGCTCGATAGAACGTCGGGAAAATAATTTCATTATCCCGATAACGGATCTTTGAATATTGGGGAACTCTTGATTACTTCCACCGTTCAATTCACATTTCGCTGAGTTGATCAATTTAACGATGACGGGGAAACTGGATCGCGACGATGATCATCTCTGTTTTTTTTTTCTTTTTGCAAAATCTATCAGAGCCAGAATTGTCACGATAGTGAGAGTTGGAAAATGACGGAGAGGGGATGGTGGAGGAGTCAGTTCCAGCAATGAAATTCTACGGGACTGTAAAACGGCTCGGCACAACTTTTGTTTCGTTCGGTTTCACAGTTTTGTCAAAAAAATTTTTATTTCGGGTAATCTACGACGCCAATTGCACAATTGCTCTCTGCCAGAAATAGAGAATTCATGAACGTGTATTTCTCTCTTTTTTAAATTATTGTATTCAGCGAAATATAAATAGCACGGAAAATCAACGTTGCATTGCGATCAAATTGTAAATATCCAAACTCATTAAAATGTTTAAAACACCTCTGTATCGATTTACCTAAGTTTTTATATATTTTTCCTACAAAATTCAAGTACGAAGTCATGTACAATATTTTGAATAGTCATTAACCCTTTGCGATCGCGGATGTTATAAAACATTGCAAATATTTTTCTCAGGAAGTAAAATTCTATATCGTAGTCCCCAGTTCCAGGAAAAAATTATAAGTGCTTATATACTGATCTTTTTTGGTAGAATAGTTAAATTATTTATTTGCAGCTGTAATGATTGAACACATGGATCCGAGGTCGCCAATATAACGACATTCGTCCTCAAAGAGTTAACCCTTTGCACTCGGAGCTATTTCAACTAAAAAACCAAACATATCTTCTAACCTAGAATATTTTCATCGTACATTATTTTTTATCATTATATGCGTACGAAACTGATATAGTACTTCATACAATATTTAAATGTTTAGTAATTTGTTGCATATAAACAAATTTAATCATGTAAACAATATTCTGAATAATGGTGTAGCAATTTGTAGTGGCGCCTCAGAGTCGCCATTCGAGTGTTAAGGGTTAATACTTAACCATACTGGTTAAATCAAAGTGAATTACAAAGAACATTAAGTAAAGATGAAATCATAATTTACTATAAAATTTGAAAAACAGCAGTAAAAAGAAGAGAGAAAGTGTTAAACCATGTAGGATCGATAGCCGAGAGGCTTCTTTCCGGACGTGAGAACATCATCCCGGCCGCCATTTTATTCTTCTCTTCGCCTTTTCGTGGATACACGATTTCCTAACTCCTTGGTAGATGCTCGCGTTTGATCAGACACCTAACGGAACAATGATCCCCAGACTTTACTGGAAATCTCCATCAAAATTTCACCATTCGATTTCCCCTTTGAAAAACAGGCGTTACCACTCCCGGGGTGAATTAAGAATTCAAGGGAGGACTCGTTCCCGCGTATAAAGATGTTAAGCCGATGCGCCGTGGTGTCAGTTCCTCGCTCGGCCTTATCGCTCTTTCGACATCTTATTCCCTAAACACACGGACTTAATATGTATTTTTAATCAGTGCTCGAATCGCGTTCCCGTTTTCCACCTCTTCTCACTATCTCCCCTCTCCACCCCCACCCCTCCCTACCCTCGCACCCTACCCCGCCGTTGCCCGGCATACCGTCGCCACTTCATTCTTCTTCCGTTCGACTTGCCGGGGATCCTATTCCCTCGGGAGGAATTCGCAGCGGAGGGACTTCCGAGCGAAATTCGATATTCGCAATTTCGTCGGACTGTCACCAGAATCGAGAGGGAAAGACTCGTTTGTTTTCCTCCGACTCACCGCCGCTTTCCCCCCCCCCCCTCCCCTTTTCTTTCTCTCACTCTATCTCTCTTTTTCTCTCATTTTTCTGTCTCCCTTTTCCTCTTCTCGTCTCGACGCGAGACCCGATCGAAAGAAGCCCGTTTCCGCTCCTTCGCGAGCTTCCTGTTTACCTCTCCACCTGCTCTTGACCAACATAGACACGAAGACACCGCGTGCTTGACCCTTCCGACACGAACTACCCCCTTGTCCTATAGCTTCATACTAGATCAATCACTTTCTTTGCATTCACACGTGGATCGCACTGTCAGCGACCACAAAAATTGTGTGAAACCAAGGTAATTTATTTCATGAAATAGAAAGTGGGAGGTGTAAAGCCTAATTAGTTTTATAAAATTAATTAGTTTAAAATTAAAACTAGTTTTAATTTCCCAAAGCCTTTGCACTCGAACTAGTTTTAATTTCCCAAATCGAGATATTTCTTTCTACCTAAAACATTTTTATTCTATGTATCTTTTTTACATTGCGCATATGCTTTCTCATACAATAGTTGAAGCTGTAGCTATTTATTGGATAGGGACAAATTTAATATTATGAAAATTGTTGGGTTTATATGACAAGAATGGTTTATTTATTATATAAATGGGCTACATTATATGCGATTCTTGCAACGCTACAGTCTTATAGCAACAGGGCGACTACAGGCGCGCGCAAAACACCAGCAAGCCGGTGTTGGGATCAGGGATGCCAGAAATGTCAGCTTTTCGCGCATGCGTACTACGGCGCGCGCGAAATCCAGGAACGTATACGCGCAAAAAAAGAGAAAGGTCTAGGTGGCGTGCCGGGACCTAGCACTGCCATAGACGAACTTGAACATAATGGACGTTATTTTTTATTTACTTGTTTATTTATATAATTAGAAATATATTTTTGTTATTTTGGATACTGGAAAGGTTCTTGGCAGTTTTCTTTTGTCTTGCAACAAATGTCGGCATTCTTTATGGATTCTGCCAAATAAAATAAAATTTTATATTATGTTATATAATCCGAACTTTTTTAGCTAAAGAAAGTATGTGAATGTTGAATGAAAAACATTATTTTTCAAACAGGGCCTTAAAGAACTCTCAAAAATTTGAAATTAGTACAGTACTGATGCCACGCGCGAATAAGCATGCGCGAAAAGCTGACATTTCTGGCATCACTGGTTGGGATATTGTGTGCGTTTTCTCGCGCATGCGCGAGATTTTAGCGTCAGTGAGGTAGAGAATTAGGCTAAAATGGTGTACCTTGGTCACTCCGCATAGTTTAGTAAAATTTTTTATGTATTGATTTTGAAAAATGAATGTGTAAAATGTGTGTTAATAATAACTTACCTCAAATTCGCAGCTCACTCGTGTCGTCGTAATGTTTTCGACTCTTCTGCCCCTCCCCGACAGAATATTTCCTAGCGCCACTTTCTCCCTACTTTCGACACAATATAGATACGTTACTGTTTTGGACGCGCATGAGCGAGAAAAAGCACACAATATCCCAACACTGAAGCAAGCACGCTTCCCTCAAACGCACATCGTGATTATGGCCGGAAATACAAACGCCTCTGAGTGTCAAACCTCATCAAACATTGTTTTGATTAATGGTATGCCAATTTTTATTGGTGATTCAAAGACTCGAGTGCAAAGATTTATGGTGTTAAGTGTATTTTCAAGTAGTAATATTAGTTGCATTATACTTACAAGTGTATTTATATTTTGTTTTCTTGTTTGTTGCAGGTGAGTTTCCAAAGTGGAGTTTTAAACAGTTTCATCGCGGAGACAGCGGATGAGTAGTTAAATTGTTTAATCCTCTCTAATATACTTCATTCTTCATAAAAAGAAAACATAAAATAGAGATTTCATAACAGAAATTTTTTAAAACCATGGCGAGAAGTTTGAGCTCGGTTTATCGTAAAATTAGTTCTATATTCATCATCCAAACGCAAAATAGAATTCAGGATGAATTTTACATGAGTATCATCAAATTTTTCGGATCAAGATATATTTATAAGTGCAGCGTTGCATACCAAATCAAATGTAAATTCTGCTTAAGTATTATTGGACTGCAAGTCTTCATATTAATTCTGACTTTGAAACTTTAATTTGACTGATCAAAAATCCAGCTTCTTCAAATTAAATTCATTCTTCTATTTCACAAAAGACAGTGTAAACACATGAACTCCGCAATCCAGATACCATATTCCAAATACTGAAAACTAAAATGGAGGTAGTTACTCTGCTAGTTTAAACATTTCTCAATTTCTCATATAATTATCTTGATCATGTTGTTACATACAAAAAATCACACCAATTATAAAGAAAATCCCCAAAAATCTGAATAACTTCATTCTTGTTAGTTTTATTATAAAATAAAATAGTAGCTCGTAGTGTCTTGAAAATCTAGTGTTAACGCTGTCAAGAAAAAAATATTAAAGATTTACAAGCAACGAGGAAAAATAATTTTGGCTCTTTTACAAATCTACTCAAGAATATCGAAAAAGAGTTGTAGTACAAAATTTTGCTGGTATTAATAAATAGATTGAGCACTGAACACTAACCATGGACATTGAGGTCCTTTTCCTAACAGTAAATATTGAAACTGATATTTGCAAGATAAATGACAGGACAAAGATACTTTCAGTTACAAACTTGTTCGAATTTCTCCAATTTAATTGGTTTTTGTATGTTTTCATTTCGCTTTTCTCGAGTTAATATAAGCGAGCTCATGAGTATCGAGTTCACAATTGTCTCGCTCCGGAGTTGCGGTAATATTCTTCGCTCCACTTGATTTGTCAGTGGTAGGGAAGCCTGAAGGGGGCGATTACTCCGACGTAATTAGAACTGGAGTGGAAGTCGTCGGTGAAATAGAAAATGTCTACCCAAAGTATCAGAATAAATAGACAATTAGAAACAGTAATCAAGTGAAACGAGGGGACGCGCTGCGATTTATTAACAGAGAGGCGAAGACCTTCGCTTCGGGCTTTTGATGAGCTATTTTATTCAACCCTGTACCTCACCGAAAATCTGTTTATCGAAAGCAAATATTATCCCTCTTTTCACGAGAACAGTTCGTTTTTACAGAAATTGTACTAGTTTTCATGCAAATAATATTATATTTCCATATGGACGTACAGTAAGGAGCAGAACTGAACCAATAACCACAAGTTTTCTATAAATCATTATTTATTACTAGGAATACAGAAGAATAACAAAAAATCAACATTATAATTGCAAAAAATTAGTAGAAAGTATGCCAAAGCGAATTAGTGCAGTTTTGTAAGCACTTCTGCGTGTAGAATTACTTCTTAATCAATGAAAATTGTATTAACACTAAACCTACCGCGGTCAAATGACCGGTTTCATATTTTGCAATTATTGAAATTGTAAAAATTCGTTTATAGAAAATAATAGAATAAATTTTCTTGTTCAAGTATCCACCATATTGGAAATTACGGACAATCTGTATAAATCTAGAGTTGCCATTTTTATAAGGCAACATTCGCAGATAGTTTTAATGCTTGGTAGGCTTAGTGTTAATCGTATCATCGTTAATTGAAAGCTAGAGACAAATCGGTAACATATATTTTAAATATTATAAAAAGTCTCTTAAACGTGTTATCTATAGTGAGATAACAATCCTGAGACTACTATTTATTCTTCGCCAAAGTGACGATTTAACGGTGTCCTCAGTTTCTGTCGATTGCATGTCTCACAGTTAATATAAGCATCTTCACAACGAGAAAATCCTTCTTTTCTCGAAACTTTTGAATATCGGAAATGAGCAGAGCATCCAAATATACCCGAGCTAACTGGACCGAGGTAGAGGGCTTTAATTAAAGTTCATTTAAAGCCAGTCGAATTAATTCGACGGGAAATTGAATCGAATCAGCGACATTAAACAAATCGTAGCTATCCGAGCAGAGTCCTCTCATTAATTAGACGACCGATTCGTTGAGTTTTTAAAAGACGTTGCTTCTTTTTCCTTTTTCCCTTGAGAAACTTCTTCCTTCATTTATATAACACTGCAATGATTCGTACCGTTCGAACAGTCGGTCTTGCTACAAACAGCAGGTATTTATCAAACAGTTTTACTAACAATGTTTAACAAGAAATATCGTGGAACGTTTAAGAATCAAATATTCCTTCACCTTCTCTTAAAGTACAGGATACTCTGAACTATCTACAGTGGACCGTTGTTAGTTGAATATTAACCTTATATTTAAGAATCTTAAGAATCAGTTATATTGTTATATTATTAAAAATCATCTTGTTCTATTTTTGGGCTACCACATGTTTTGTCGTTGAAGCTTTCGTTATTTTATATATATTGAAACATATTAAATAGTTCTCAATATATATCAATATTCGGATAACCTTTTTTTGGAGGACCAATTTTTTAAAAGTTTTTTTTATACAGTCCTATAAATTTCGACAAGAAAACACGGAAATTGGAAGTTTTATTGCCAGGAGTTTACTGGTTCAAAAGTTATACGCGTGTAAAGTTGAGCACTTTTAAGCCTTTTTGACAGGTTAAAGCGCCGCCATATTTGTATATTCGCTAGGTGGTATTTACAAGTAAGATCGGTTAAGTAGTACCGAGCGGATCCATAACAAGCGAATAATAATAACATTTATACGAAATTAAAATGCGGAACATGATAAGCGTGGCCGACCCTCTCCGCTTCTACGACGACCTAACCTTAAACCAACTTGGACTATATCTTCTTTTTGAGATCCTACCACCCAGCGAATATACTAATGTGATGACACTTGAATTTGTGAAAAACACTTGAAATTGCTTATGTTTACACGCGTATAACTCCTAACCCAGTGAATTGCCATCTAGTGCATGCGCTTAGTACTACTTAGCCGATGCACTGAACACCCACCATCTACCCAGCTCATACGCTCTAACCTGTCAAAAACGCTTAAAATTGTTCATGTTTACACACGTATAACTTATAAACCAGTGAATTCCTAACAATAATACTTACATTTTCGTAATGTTCTAATCGATATCTACAGAATTACACAAAAAAGGTTAAAAAAGAGTTCAAGAAAGTTAAAAATATCTGGTCCTCCAAAAGAAAGAACAGCCAAATATACTCTGTTAAAGTAATTCTAATATAGTCCGGAAGAGTTCGATCACTTTTTGGAAAAGTATCGTAGCATTGCTGTTTTTAATATTTTTGTTGTTTGTAATCAATAGTAGCTTTGATGATTGAATTTTTGTTATAACACGAGATCTTTTAACAAATTTAAAAAGTCAGTCACAGCAAGCACCAATTTCATACGTTTCATGTGTTGTTGTCGATAACTACGCTCGGATACGCTGTGAAGCGGGGAAGATCGAAACCAGATCTGTAATGGCTGTCACCGACACAAAAGGAAGTAGAAGTTTCACTTCACCGGGGAGATTGAAGGGACACGATAACAGTATTCATACGAGTTGAAGTACGGCAGTATTTACGAGTGACTGGCGCAGCGTGTAGCAATTATCAGAAGGGGTACAAGTCCCCTGGCCGCAAAAGGGGGTTGAATAGGCGGTATTAAACATTTCGCTGGGACGTGCGTCATGCATCAAGTCTATGCCGCCATGAAGTTGCATAGACACGCTGACTTGCAGACAGCAACATCGTTCGCTTATTACTTTCTTGCACCGGCGCGCGTTTATACTTGCGTTTTTGGCGAATGTCGCTTCGGCTGGGAGTGTAAGCGCATGTTCAACATTCCTGAAGAAACGCGAACGACGTGTGATCCTCGGGAACGAGGGGATTAACAAGTATTCCGCCGGCGAACGAAGACTTTTATTCGTTTTAATCGTACGCGAAGTGGAAAGAAAGTCTCCCGGGACACGGAAATATTCGGATTGTTAGCTCGCCGGATAAAATAATGATATTCAAGAGAAATCGGAGATAAGATAAAGTCATGCGAGAATCAACGAGTCTTTGTGGAAACAGCAACATCGCCGTGTGGGTTTATCCTCCACATAGTGAGAGAACTAAGAAATTCAATTAGCTTTATACCGCTCTTGTCGAATGCGTCGTCGGTTCAGTATTTATTTTCCTTACCTTAAAGCAACTTTGTTGTATAATGTGTACGTTGTACAATTCTGTGATAATACCAGTTTGATATAAGTAAACTGTGGTTTTTGTATGTCAATTAAAAATTGTCTGCTTCAGTTGCAACAAACTGAAGTTAAGTAAAAATTGATTTTTACGATTTACAATTTCCACGAGTATCTTTCTGTTTGGATAGATAAACGATGGCCCTGACTTCAGCTGAAAATCGAATTTGAACTTCCAGAATTTCATGATCGATTTTTGTACTACCCCTAGCAAAAATTATTCGATAAAATTACTGAAGTGTCCATCACTGCAATAATTCATATTTTGAATGTAGAAAGTATTACTATTAATATTGTTACGATGGCATGATCAATGTAAAGTCGATTTACAATTTCCACGAGTATCTTTCTGTTGGGATAGATAAACAATAGCCCTGACTTCAGCTGAAAATCGAATTTGAACTTCCAGAATTTCATGATCGATTTTTGTACTACCCCTAGTAAAAATTATTCGATAAAATTACTGGTGTCCATCACTGTAATAATTCATATTTTTAATGTAGAAAGTTTACTATTAATATTGTTACGATGGCATGATCAATGTAAAGTCGATTTACAATTTCCACGAGTATCTTTCTGTTGGGATAGATAAACAATAACCCTGACTTCAGTTGAAAATCGAATTTGAACTTCCAGAATTTTATGATCGATTATTGTACTATCCTTAGCAAAAATTATTCGATAAAATTACTGAAGTGTCCATCACTGCAATAATTCATATTTTGAATGTAGAAAGTATTACTATTAATATTGTTACGATGGCATGATCAATGTAAAGTCGGCGTAATATAATTCTGTCCTGTGATTGACAACCCCTAAGGAAATAATGGAAGAGAGGGGTTGACAAGGAACCGTTAGCCAATTGACAGTTGGAGAGTCGTTGTCGGACAGCTGTCAATGACGGACACGTGGTCGTTATACATACATAATTGCACAGCTGTAATTAAATAGAGTACTAAATAACTGTAAATAAAGTGTTCATTGAAAATACCGCGATGAATTACGCGAGATACATTCGAAAAGCGCAACAATACTTCCACAAATTATCATTGACTCGCTGAAAAAATCGGTTTTCGTCAGATCACCGAAGTAAAACAGTATTGGGCGCGGGCAGACCTAGGATGGGTGACCGCCTAGGTATACGTCGCGTGTTGTTGGCAAAAAGGTGGTTTGGAACCCACCGTAATAAACAGTAGTAGGTCCCCGCTGAAAAATAGGATGAAATATGCTGAAAAATTAGGCCATAGTGAGAGTGGTGGAAGAATGGAAGAAGGGGAGAGTGGTAAAAATAAGATTTGAAATCCCTGAGCAGTGATGCCAGATCGGTTAAATCGAGTTGGAGTAAGTTCACCACCTCTCTGATGACTAGAGTAATATGTGACATGTTAGATATTCTTTTTTAAGAAAGGGGCGACTGTTCTCCTCTACGGTTCTGGGGTAAGTCCTGAGAGGTCAATCACAGTGCTCTTACCAGAAGGCATAACCACCTTCCCCACTCCGTGGCCAGATCCTTCGAGGACCTAGTCCCAATCCTTCTGCAACGCACTCGTCGCTATCTCTTCTCTCTCTCTCTCCCTCTGCATGTTTCTCTATCATAATACCTTTCCAAACTTGCACTCATCTGTTTCTCATAAACATCCCCGTGACGGCCGATAGCCGGAAGACTCAGCGCGGTCGCCTGCCATCGTCCATCGACGGTTCTGTTTAGTCTGAAGCATCCCTCTTTAAGGTCTCGCGCAGGCCAAGATCCTGCCATAAATCCTTGTGGAGTATAGTGAGAGTGGATGAAGTGGAAGAAGGGGAGGGAGAGTGGTAAAATGGATTTTGAAACCCTGAGGTGACCAAATATCAATACCTAACCTAAAAATCGTTTACTTCACCCACACAAAAATCATGTTTACTTACTCACGATATATTTCCCACACGATATATGAATACATAAAACTGCTTGATAAAAGTCTCGAGACGACCGCAGCCACGGAAACATCATGTAGTCCGTGAAATGTACCACGGGAGGAGAAGGGAAAGAAAATGTTCACGCAGCGGAGCAACAGAAAAATCGAGGTGACTGGAAAACAATGGCGAGTAGGGCGTAGACGTCGCGGAAACCGCAGAAATGGCGCGAAGAAAACGGTCGCAGGGGTGGATCTCGTCGCGGAAACCAAGAAAAAAGACGGCGAAAAGAAGAAGGGTTGGTGGGTGTGGAATGGCGGTTAGAGATCGCGAGGATATAATAGAGAAAAGGGAGGATCGAAGGAACGGCGAAAGGCGGACGAGTATGGGGAGGGTTGGTGCGAGATTGAGCGCAAGTGTGAGTCCATTTTCGTCTATTCCAATATCCGTTCCTCCCCAGACCCTCACCAGAGGTTGCATTCGGCATGGAAATACAACCCAGACGTCGAAAGTAGGATGGAATCGGCGGTCGGCCCGCGCGCCGGATCGATCCGCGATCGCGACGCTGAAGTAGAAGTTACCGCGAGACTCGTAATTATGAGGGAATATCGTCGAAAAGTTGCCCGACACGGGCCGATAAAGTCTCGGCGAAAGTTGCCGTGATGAGATGCATGCGATTCGTTTCGCGCGAACATGAATTACGGACGAAGCTGGCGCGCCACGGCAAATCACGTTCGACTGGCCAGACAACCGAGAAAAAGCCACGGAAACACGACGCAGCCATGGAACCACAATTATCTAAGCGACCGCCAGCCCTCGAGAAAATATTTAGGGGATCGATAGACGTCGAGCCAAAACCAGACCCGCCGAAATATCGTGGAAGCTCGTCGTCGCTCGGACGAGTTGAGAAATTAAGGAAACTCGAGATGTTCAGGCTCCCGGGAACTTTGTTCCATACACCCAGATGAACTTGTTCGCCATTTTAACTTGATTATTTCAAACTAAGATGGACGTTCGCCATGTTTTATCCGACGTTTTCTTGTATTAAACCTACAGATAAATTACAACTGTAATCGCTGTTTTCCAATGCGAAAATTAGAATACCATATTTTTTATTTTCGTAGTTTGCAGTCGGATCAGTGATGGTATATGGTCTCGGTTTTCTCGCGCATGCGCGACGATTTTAGCGTCAGTGAAGTACAAAGTTGGGTTAAAATGATGAGATACCTTAGTCACCCCGCATAGTTTCACAAATTTTTATTTCGATTTTCAAATATGAATTGACAAGTAGCTTCTTCTCCAATAGTAGTTGCCATTATGAAATCGAATATATTAACATTAACTTACCAAAATTTCGAAGTACGTTCGTCTGGTCGTGTCGTCTTGCACTCTTCTGACCGGTTTCCTGCTAATAACAATTCTCCCCTACTTTCCCCACAAAAATAAGACGTACGATACGTTACTGCATTTAGTCGCGCATGCGCGAAAAAACCGAGACCATATACCATCACTGACGGTACGTAATAGTGGGAAGAGGTTCAATGGTGGGGACCTTGCTGGTCCCGGAGGGGAATACGTTGGCACTCCCTGTCTATCCTAACAGAAAAGATACTCGTAGAAATTTCAAATAGTAAAAATCAATCTCTGAAGTCTTAAGAGTCTTTTTTGTGAGTTCTTCGAACCGCTATTTAAGTGTACAGTAAACGTTTACACATTAAAAATGTTTAGTGCGCGTTATTTGCCTGTGAATTGTACTCCGACATCCGCCTATCCATTGAAACGAATAATTTTTCTTGTATTTTCTTTTAGATCGCTGAATCGATTATTACCCGTAAAATCGTACGCAAACCGAAATCTTCCCCGCCCTCGGGGAAGAAATAATACCTCATTATC
Organism: Sphecodes monilicornis; assembly: GCA_913789915.3. Lineage (NCBI taxonomy): Eukaryota > Metazoa > Arthropoda > Insecta > Hymenoptera > Halictidae > Sphecodes > Sphecodes monilicornis. Next base: position 24,655,774 of record OU565287.1, read on the forward strand.
CAGACTGTAATACGTGATTGGCGAAATACTGTCGGCCGTATTCAAGCTTTTTTAAGCCTCGCTTATTTTTCTTCTGCGGCCTATTAAAGCCCAAGGTCTCGGGTCCCTCGAGACGCTGGGAACGTCTTAAACCATCGAGGAAGAGAAAGAACAGCGGTAGATTCGAATCGGGGAGGAATAAAACGATCGTAGGAATATATCGAAAAGGAAAATCGTGGTAACGACGAAACGGAGGAAGCCTAAGTTCTCTTTTCTCTCTGTCTTTCTCCCCGGGTCGCTCTAGATCTCTCCGTTTCTCTTTCCAAGCGGCTGGCTAATGAATAAAGAGCCTCTTGCTCGGTGATGTCGTGGCAAGCCGCGGCCTTGACCGTGAAACCGCCCTTTGTTCTTCGACGTGCCAGTACATATTCGGACCGCGGGAAAGGGAGCCTTGAAACGGCGTGACAAGACACCACAATGCACCGTTTCCATCCGCCAAATAACAGTACCGCGTGGGTGTGCCTCGCCGTTCTACAATAAGCGACATGGGATCGCGTGTACGGCGAAGAGGGTGACTCGGATCGCGATGTTCCTTCTTCTTGTAGATAAGAGGCTTTTTTAACAGAATATTCTTCCTCGCGACGCGCCCAGAATGACTGTGGAATAGTAATTTTTCAGTTCCTCGGACAAAAGGATGTATTCAGGGCTCTCTCCCTCTCTTCCCCCCCTCTCTCTCTCACTCCCTTTCTCTCTCTCTCTCTCTCTCTCTCTCTCTCTCTCTCTCTTTTGCTTGGTGGCTCTTTTTGCCTTTACTTACAGTTTGTCATCTTATGGGGCTGCATATCTTCAATGAATTAAACCATTGAAATCAAATAACAAATTAATCAGAAATGTGAACTCCAATAGCGTCTACACATTTTTATCTATCACTCGGACGGTTGACCATTTCTGTAAAATGATGGCGGTTTTGACCTTCAATTTTATTTTGAGTTTAAAAGTTTTTTTCGTAATGTATACGATTAATATTGTTAAATAACCCGATAATTTTTTCAGTAGTGTTATATTATTTGCTAAGTTTGCTCTTACTTAACCATGTAATTTGTTTCCTTAAAAACTACCTCGAACGTGCATTGTTTCCATAGATCGAAAATGGAACAAACTTTTCGGAAGAACCTAATAAATCAACATACCACGTTCAATGCCCGGCAGTTCTAGCGTTAACATTCATGATTAAACATTCACTACCAATAACGTAAATACGGTGGGTGTACAAAGTATTTGTACACCTTTAAACATCGAATAACTATTTTAAAATTGGATCAAACGACTTCAATTATTTTGAGATGTCAGACACATAAGTTTACTAGGTGGTGTGTAAATATTTTTTTTCTAAAAATTGCTATTGATCGGATCTGCGACGAAAGTAGTAATGATCACAATTTTTAACTTTTTTATCTGTGCCTTGAATAAAAATTTGAGAGACGTATTTTATAGGTCTGAGTAAGTTATGTACGCGTACAAAGTTTCATCAAAATCGGTTAACGTTGCTATGAGTTACAAACATTTAAAGGTGATTACATAAGTACAAAATTCCCTGAAAAAAAAACAAAAATCTGCGACTTTCACCCTTAAACATTAATCTTGTAATGTTTTTAGCTCATAGCAACATTAACCGGCTTCGAGGAAACTTTGTACATGAATATAACGTACGTAGATCCACAAAAGGCGTATTTTAAATTTTCATTATAGGCAAAGATAAAGAAGTTAAAAATTGAGACTTTTACTTTTTTCTACGCAATTTCGACCAATAGCAATTTTTAGAAAAAATCGTTTACGCATTACCTAGTAAACGAATCCTTTTAACATCTCAAAAGAACCAAAGTCATTTGGTCAAATTTTTAAAAAATTATTTAATTTTTAAAGGTTTACGCATACTTTCTACACCCACTGTACATAATTTCGATTAAAGATAACTCTCCAACTTCTCATGCACCTAAAAACGCCAGAAGACATTAAAAAAGACAGTCCAAGCAAAGTCTCGTTTTCGAAAGAATAAATACTAGAGATACCAGTAGCAAACTACCAGACCCATAGTCTGTCTTTAGTCGTTCAATTGTAAACGGAACCACCAAAATAGTTTCTTTGCTTTCCACAACTTCACAAATGCTTCTGCCGTTCTCATTTTTCTTAGCAACGACACAGTTCTTCCTTCGCCCTTCAAAATTTCTAGTTTTCCGCGTCACCGATCCCTTCAAAAATACCTCATTTCATCCGACCGATACACACAATGGCCGCCAAGCAGCTTTCCCCTTTCGCCATTCGAAATTCCGTGCACACAGGGTACGGAGAGTCCCGCCGCCGGAAGTGGCGTATACACGGAGCGCTCAAAGCGCTCAGAGCGCTCCGCGACATCCTCCTGAGCGCCGAAAACGCGAATTTGCTTTCGCCAAGTTCCGCCCCTTTGAACGTAGCGCGGCGGTTGCACGACAGGAGGAGGAGGAGGAGGAGGTTGTGGGAGGGTGGTGGGGTGAAAGTTTCCGATGAATCGGCACACGGTATTGTCCCAGTTACAGTGAAAGAAGCAATGGAAAAGAACGATGCTCAAAGTCACAAGGTGGAGAGCGGCTGGTGGAGGCGGAGAGGGTTTGGGTTGGAGCGAAGCGGAGAGGACAAAGTACGATAGAGGAGGAGACAATGAGGCGGTGCTTTATTATGTTCCGGCAGTCCTGGAGACGATCCCTCCCCCCCCCGCTGTCTCCCCTCTATCTTCCTGCCTCCGTCCTTTTCACCCTGTGCAGGTTCCTATCTGGTAGCATTTGCTTTCGACTAATTAAATCGCGTTGTATAGCTTGTCCTACCCGGCGATCGATCGAATCTCTCTCACGAGGACGAAATGAGCTCTCACCCTGCAGCGGTATTCATTAATTCCTTCCTAAACGCGATTGTCCTTGCACATTCTCTTTTTCTTTCTCTCTGTATCACTCACTGCCTGGTCCCTCTCCGTGTCTCATGTTTCTCTTCGCCTTCTGTATGGCCCGTCTGGTATCGGGCTTCTCTTCCTCTCGAATAAATCGGGATAAACGGCCGTGTGTGACGGCGTTTCATCTGTCGCGCGTACAACCCCCTCCTCTCTCTCTCTCTCTCTCTGCTCCCCAGTTTCCACCCCCGACATCCCAACCCCCGATACCGTCCTCCTCGGTTCTTTGAGCACTCGGCAGATTTAGAGGGAAACGGAGAGGTCTGTCGATATTTGCGCGCATCGGCCGCCGGCCCCCGCAGCCGTCGTCGCTGGAAAAGTTTGCCGCCGGTGGAATCTTGAAACGAGTGTACTTCGACGTCGTTTGTGCACACCCCGCAGCTTTCCGCGCGCACCGGGCTTTTTCTTACAGGAGACGCGGTCCCATTTTCGGTACCCGGGTTGCTGCATTTCAATCCGGTCTCTCTCGAAAAAGGATCGTTACACGTTCAGGGTCTGTTGGTATTCGTAACGAGAACGCCGGTTTTTGATCAAGGCACCAGCCGCGATTTCTCGCTCGGATGACGTCTGGTCAACCCGAAGCTGATTCATCATTAAGGGTCTCTGCACAACCATCCGGGACGGGCCCCGGAGAGTTTTTTTACATAGCTTTGGTATGGGCAGGGCTCTCCGGGATGTCTGATCCGGTGCATAGCGCAAAAACAATGTTTCCAGGGACTTCACACCTTCTTAATGTAATTTTCCGATAGAAAAGGACAGCATGTAAACACTGACCGCTATCCTCGTTTACGTACGAAAGTCACTGTACATATCGTCAATTAAACCATTAAATACAGTTGAAATTATTTAGTGTTTAGTGTCATTTTAATCAGAAAAATGCCAGAAATAAGTTGGTGAAAGTTCCATAAAAAAATAATGAAAAATAAAGAAGTTTTGTAATTGGATTAGTAGTGATTCACACCGATATACTCGATCCAGGATCAAATTACGCGGCATGTTTACACTGCTCGGTGACCGAGGCAGCTCGAGCTTCTTGGCCCCTCCGGGGATACCCCGCAGTGGAAGGAGTAGACGAAGGTACATAGATCGCAATGTGCCGTTAGACTTAGATCGCGGACTTAGCGTATATACAAACAGAGGAAGATTCAGGTAGTAGCGTGAATAGGAAGTAGCCGTCACAACCCTCTTTGCATCATAAGCAATAATAAAAAATAATGGCCTTATTACAAATGTTTTTTTACTAAATTGAAGTAGAAAAATTGCAAAAAGTAATGAAAACTTATTATTTCACGAATTTATACATTTTGTCATGCATTTCGTTACTAACTCTTTATTCCTTTTCCTAATAAAGTAATGGTACGAATTTCTACCATGCTTTCGGGCAAATTGACAGTTAATTGACAATCAAATATGTTTGGGTTTATTGCGGTTTGCACAGTTACTTGTGTTGTGAAGGTTTCAACATTCATTGTCTGCTCATGGATTTTTCTCCCGCGTCGATAATATCTTTTTTATTTGTTTCGACAATGTTGCCAGTTTATTTAAAATCGCCGATCAATGTTGTATAAATTGTCCATTCGACGGTGGTATTTTTGGAACAAAAATTGACCCAATTTTCTTTAAAGTCTGTTGACATCCATTTGCAGCGTGCCCGAACAATTAAAACTAATAATAATATTGCCTTTATCCACAGTGGAATAAAAGAAGCCAATTGAATGAAATAGATAAATAACTTAGTTGAACAAAATTCAAACTTCAAAAGGAAAAACCATAAACCAAAGTACAACAAATAAGTTCAAAGATACATTCAGAAATTGACTTTGCCTTTTAAAGTCCATAAAAATCCACTGAAACGGTAATCCGGAGTAACTGGATCCATGCTAAAAAATTTAATTATCGTTCGAGAAGATTGTTAATAACATCGCAAAGTCGTCCAGCGAGATAATTTAATTTCTCTCTGCTTCTTGGATCACCATAAAAAAAAGAAGGCCGGTGGAAAGACGAGGAAAACGACGAGAGACTCGAGGTAACTGAGACATCGAGGCTGATCCATTTGCAAACGGTGAAACGTGAATATTTAGTTGATCAATTACGAGCCGTTCCATCGATGTGCCGCGAATGGGACATCCAAGAATAGCATCTCCACGAGCGTTTACTCTTTTACATTTTTTTTTCTCCTCTCCTTCGTCGCCCGGTGCTCACTCCCTCGCTTTCTCTCTCTCTCTCTTTCTCTCTTTATGATCTCGTTCCGGTCCTCGGCGCATCGTGGAAGAAATCACTTTTAATGGAGTCAGAGCGAGATGGATCCGCCCCGGCATAAAGGGAGATCGCTCCTTCGCATTAATATCACTCCACGCAAGACTTCCACTCTTGCCGGGCACTTCCACTATTTTTCGCATTACGGGACTTTCCATTTACGAGGATGGGCACGACGGGAAAAACCCGAGATGCAACCAGCGCGGCGTCCATTAAGTTCAGATAGGGAAATATTGGAATCCCTCGTTTTGTATCGTTTCGCGTCCGCCCCTGTCATTCCCACCCCCGCTGAGCCCCGCTCGTCCGATACGGCGAGGGCCCACCCCGATGAATTAATTCTGTCGTCGATCGGACACGTTCGGCCGTTCCATTTTTGAATAATAAAATTCCGCATTTTACTCGTGAAATATTTGACCCCGGCAGACGGCCGGGCCCCATCCTCCGAAAATGAAATCTTGTTACTGGAAGTGAATTTTTTAAGCGCGTGCCCCCGCCAAGCAAAACGAAAATGTAATTGAACTCGATCGTTCGTTTGTTCAATATCGAGGAATGTGTAGCTGGAAATTAACCGATTCGATTTGGAGAAAATAGAGATTGACCGGGGCCAACGTGGGAAATGCAATTACAGTTTCTTGTGAACTGTAATTGAAATCACTAAATATTTGCGTGGTTTATTTTGGGTATACGCATGTATTCAAAATGCATATTGCTTTTTAATCAACATGTGCGAATTTAACTGGAGAGTATAGTCGCTATGAACGTACGCGTTCATTGAATCATTAATGTAAAGAGTAGGCAGTGTGTTTTTCCATTTGAACTTTGTCAGTACTGCTTACATTTACATAAGCTTTATGTGTTTGATCCTGTAATTAATTAAGAGATCAATTACTATTGTATTCGATCATCACATCATTTTCTGTATTACCACACCTTTGTCCCAAAATGACCTGACATTTTAATTTACTAATAAAACGTATTATTCATTTGAAAAGTACGAATGTTTTTATTTTACTATAAGGTACAAACATGGAGGTTATAAATTTGATGTGTTTTTCGATCGAAATTTTAGAATAAATGTGTAATGGTTTTACTGATCGAACCTGTGCGCCGAAACCATCACACATTTATATGGAGGTTATGTGTGGAACACATTATTTAAATTTTCCGGTTTACACCAAATTTTCAATAACATATTAGCATAAATGCGGACCAATTTCATTAATGATGCGTCCAATTGCTTCCTGGAGCTCCGGAATGGTGTGTGGAGCATTGGCATACACTTTTCCTTTCAGAAAACTCCAAGGAAAGAAGTCCAATGGCGTCGAATCGTACGATCTTGGTGGCCAATTCACATCGCAACGCCGCGGCGCGAGATAACACGACCATGAAACTTCGTCTGCAATAACTGTATTGTTTCGCCCGCAGTGTGGCAGGTTGCGCCATCTTGTTGAAAGAATAAAAGTGAATTTTCACAATTTCTATACGATGCTGGATCGTGTAATTCTCCATGATTAAACCACGATACTTCCTGATGCCAGTGGTCTAAGATCAGTACTCTATGTTCGCCACAAAAATATGGCGCGAAATTTAAAATGTCAGGTCATTTTCAGACACCCTTTATATGTTATTATCATTTTCCATGAGCGAGTACTGATTTTATTTTTTTACAATCTCTTTTTTTATTCATAATACATGACCGTACGAGATATGTTATCAGTGGATAAAACAAATCGGTTATTCAGACATATCGACAGCGAACAAACAATTGTTTGTCACTATGCATGAACGATTTGAAAAGAACTAGAACTTCTCTAGAACTGGCAACAGATGAATAGATTCACGTTAAAATCATGCCTGTGGTATACTGTTTGAATATAATATCTGCAACTTGCCGCAACATTATTATTATAAAATAAGAGATCAAATAACGCGGTTCACTGCAACTACATTTCAAGAGAATTACAGGTTATACACGAGGTAAATTCATTTCCCAAAGATCACACAAACTTCCTCTGATACCAGAAAGTATTAACCCTTTCGTTACTACAGCCGCCTATTGGCGGCATCCACTAAACATTCACTGGGTACTACCACCGCCTATTTTTTAAACACGTTAAATGCCGCATCAGTCACCGATGACTGTCGCGGCCCGAATGAAAAGTTTAGTGTCAATCACGCTTGGAATTTCTATGAATGCCGCAAAACACGTTTTCGCGGCTTACGCTGCCGTAGAGTGCAATCACTCTCGTGGAAAACTTCTCCGTCCCACGAATGTATAACCGCGGTCAGCTCCTCCGTACCGAAAGGGTTAAAACGCGTAATTTAGAAAAAATGAAGTATTTTTACCAACGTCCTCAAAAGAATTCCGCGAAGAAAAGGCACGCATACAGAAGATAAGCAAACGGCGCGGCGGTGGAAAAAGATTAGCAAATACTCGAGCGAGGAGGAAAGGGGATTTTTTCCGAAAAGAAATTAAGCCTGCGAAGAACGTGCCCGAACGCTTGCAGAAGCGTAACAGAAATGTTCCAAAGGTTTGAACACTGTCGAGCGTCAAACGCGACGGTGGGAAAAGGACGAAAAAGCTTTGGGCGGCCCTCGATTACTCGCGATGGCGGCGCGACGGCAGCCGGACTCCTTATAAATCTCCTGGGCACCGGTAATACAGCATGAAATATGCTTCTCACTTTGTTCACCAATTACCTCGATGACTAGTTACGTGTTAAAAGTGTGTTACGAAAACGTCGGGATCGCGTGCTGCTCTTCCGAGGTGTCTCGCGAGGCACGAAGCCGCCCGATAAAATCCGTCTCGCGATGGATTTCCACGCAACACCCTTGATATCAACCACTTACCAACACCGATGGGACTAAGCTAAACGTGCACTCATGAACATCACTCGTTATCCCTCATAAAAACGAATCGCCCGTTTCACTTATTACCGGACTGGGGATTTTATGCATTCTTAACAACATTGAGTAGATGAAACATTGAGTTATTGAAATTATTAACAATTATGTTTACGGAGCACTAAATGTGATCATTAGTGGAGTCAAGTAAAAAGTTCTTCCTTCCCTTAATAATTTTAGTAAGTTGAAAATACATGTATTTCAATGTTCTTAATCTGTTTATCATTTCAAATTGGACTTTCACATTTTTACCATAAATGCATAAAATTCGCAGTCTAGTGATCATTATGTTTTTACGTTATGTAGTGAAGTAATTATTGTAACTTCTCAAGAAAATCCAAATCGTAAGGTTCAATATTAAAAATGTTATTGTCTTTTTAACAATGTTCAATAATTGTACTGTACCAAATGGAAGCTTAAAAATTTTCTTTTGAACAATAACCCCAAACGAAATTCTTAGATTATTGTGATGGAAGTTTCTGTTGCTGTTCAAAGATCTATTAAAAAATCTTCAGCCATGGACCATAGACCTCCAAAAATTATGGCATAATCGCCGATAAATAATGTATTAAGGGTGTCCGAATATTTATGTGAGATACTGTGCATTGAGATATTATTGAATTTTGTTCAGGCTCGATAAGAAGTCTGTGAAATTGACATGAGGTAGAGATGAGACTTAGCTTCGTCTAGGTTGCAAGGATGTATCAAGGATGAAAATCTATTTCCAGCAAATTTCTAGTGATATGGCGGCTGAAAAGTATGAAAGAGGAGGAAAAGGGAGAAGGAAGCGTTTCGTCCTAGGCCCGCTAGGGGACTCATCAGTAAGGCTATCTAGCGGACCCGTGCGTTAGACGCGGGATGTCGTAAGGACAGTTTAGGACGGTATATACACAAACAGAGGAAGATTCAGGTAGTAGCGGGAAAGGTGTTGTCGTAATGTCCCTCTGTTGACGAGCATAGGAAGTAGCCGCCACATTACCCCCTTGCCAGTGGTCAACGATATCTGGACAAATTTCCCTCTAATTACGCTGATATCCGCCGGAATCCAAGGAGGTCGCTCGAATGTGTGCTGTCAGTGTGCCCGCCAGTGATACTGCCGGATTGACAAAGTTGAGTATAGCTCCCTAAGCCGCTTGTAGGACTCATATAGTCGCACAAACAATGGAGGAACGTCGCACAAATGTAGATACGAAAACGTCGCACAAATTTAGGTGCGGAAACGTTAAACCATATAATGCTGCGAAGATGAAGTCAGAAGCGCATAGTAGGGAGAAGTCCTCGCTGTTGGTCCAGCAGTAGTTCAGGCAAGGCAGTGACAGAGTAGTCACCTTCCAGTCCTTCTGATGTTGTCCGTGGTTTGTTGATGTTGTCGTCTCCTCATTCAAACTTGTCCCGTTCGGCTATTCTTACTATCAATAGATGTAGAACTGATCACTGGCTGCTTCCTTGGTTCCTTGGCTGGTATTGGTTTCATTGATGGTCCAGAATGTAGCTGCAGAGATGGTGATGAATCTCTGAACCATGTCTTATGGCAATGCAATTTGTATAATATGGAAAGACTTGAATTTTTTGAAAAGATTCGTTAGATCCATAATTTCAACTTTCAGCTTTCAATAGATGTTTCTTTGTTAATAACCAAACCCAATATAAGGGCTTGTCATTACATGTTATCATTTTTTAAAAGTTGCGGTCTCAGTGTTTAAGTGTATGGTCTATTCTGTGTCTAATGTTTGTATTCATGTTATCGTTATAATACTTATGTATCTTCAGTCTCCTATTTTGTTTAAAAATTGTCTCTCGTTTGTAATCAGTGTATTGTATTCTTTTTAATGTTGAAATAAATCTCGTATGAGATTTTCTTTAATAAAAAGAAAAAAGATGAAAATCTGCTCGCATACTCGACTCCATCGCTACTTCCGACCACCTCGATCCCACGAGCACATAAGCACCGTCCGCCTCTCGACTCCCGTGTCCTCGTACCGAAAATCGACAAGCCGAAACGCGAATTATCATGGTCCGATACCAGACCCGACTTTAATGTTCGCCCGTGGTTCGCAAGAAACCGGTCATTGAATGAGAACCAAGGCAGCAGCATTTCGATCATTAAAGTCGCAAGTACTAAACGACCAGCATCCGCAAAAAAGGGAGTAGCAAGTGGCCATTATATCCGAGCCTGAAGGGCTTGAAACACGGCCCGGTATTTCCGCCGCGATTCCAGTAATTTTGGTGTTTAACGTTTCTAGGTGCAAGTTCGGGGCTAACGTGAACGGCGCACAGGTTTGCGGGAGGAATGGGAACGTTACCGCGTATTTGCCCGCGTATAAGATATCGGAATTAGCAACAGAGATGAACCGACAGAGAGAAAGAGAATACTGCGAGGTACCTGGGGCGAGACTTTGGCAAAGGAAACAGATTTCGCCGCTGACAACAACAAAACACGCTATCACAGTGTGAGAACAATGTGAACCTGCGATTGTATTTCTTTGTTTCAGCGATCGATGCTTTTGATGTTTACCGACTACACGACTTCTACTCATTCTTTTTCATTCGCGGTCTCTGTTAAGGCTTCGAAAACAGTTCGATTTACTACCTAGCGACGGAGGATTTTTAGTATACATGCAATTTAGTTTATAAGCCAAAACAGATGTACGTCGGACTAGGACCCCGAAGATTGCTTTACGGTTTCCAGTTGGCACCCACGTGCATCTCGGGTCTCCTAGCCTTCGAGCAATAAAACAATAAACTTGTACAGCGCCAGGTAAACAGCGGTAAGGCGAGCGAGCCACTCTAACGGGCCTTGCCGTCAGAAACCCCCCACAATGAAAATTCGCCAGTTTCCTCCCTCCTTGTGCCCGTCCACAGCGGCCATCTTCTACCCCCACAAGGCTTGTAGTGGGTGGTAACAAGCAAATTCGAAAATGGCATGGCTCAAAATCCACTTGATGCCAATAGGCTAATAGTTAGATCCTCCCACAAACCGATTTGTATATAAGAGCGACAGACTTAGCGACGGTGTGATTCATAAAGTCCCACTCGTGTAAAGCATATTGTAAATACACATTCTTAGTCCACGTAGTTGTCCGCGTTTTCTATCCAACCTATTACAGTCCACTTATACAATCATTCTTCTCGACAGGACTTCATATTCGGTGAAGTTCCTCCGCGTTGTTCGATCGTCGCTAACCTAATTGCCGACGCCGCGACGCACATACAGTCTCCGTTGTGCCCGGGACGTATTACAACCAATTAAACATGTAAATATGATCGAAATTATATCGTGTTTGGTATCATTTCAATTCAAAAAATGTCACGAATGTGTTGGTCAAAGTTTGATGAAAAAATGATTAAAGACAAGAAAGTTTTTTCATTAGTATTGACTCACCGATATAACTGACCCGTATCACGTTACAATTTCTCGGCCGAGTCGAGCAGTCGAGCTCCTTGGCCTCTTAAGGGGTATACCTCGGAGTAGTGGGGATAATTTTACTGCGCCTATCCTGTACAGCCTAGTTGCACTCTTCGCGACAACACTGCATTCCTTTCTTTAAAATCTGTGATTACGTCACAGGGGTCTCAACAAAAGAATGGCCTCGATAAAGAGGAGAGCGAGAGAGGACGAAGAAAGAGAAGAGAGCAAGGAGAAAGGAAAGCTACGAAGAGGAGAAAACGATCCAGGGTGTCTCTTTTCGAGCTACGCCAGGCAAAACTAATTAATTAGCGTAATGATTCGTTCGCGTAAGCTCTCATTTCGCTCGCCTGTAACGAGTAGAGTTCTGCGAAGTTTCGCAGACACGAACGTCGCTGCTGATGCTGCCGCCGACGCCGACGCGACTCCACCAACGCCGACGCCGACGCTCCCTTCCTCGATCTTTCCCCCGTCGACCCCTAGCCCTGGTTCCATGGCCGCTCCTCCGCCCTTTTGAAATATTCGTATCGCGATTTTAATGAGCGACAAGCTGTGTAAACATGCGAACGATTGCATCCGGTCGGTGGTATTCCGGGTAGAAGACGCACCCCGGCACCCAACGTTCCTCGATAATAAGGACACCGTCTCTGTCAATTACGAAAATGTCTCAAACAAACAATTATCAGGCCGAATAATTAAAATCGACACACTCGCTGCACCGAACGCACACGGAGCAAATTAAAAGGTGAAAGCGGTTGATCACCGTCCTCTCATTTACTCATTCGGCTTCGTTTGTTAGTGTTCCTGTTTTTCACTTTTCTTGTTCTCTCCCCCCTTCTTCCTCTCTCTCGCTCTCTATCTGCTGCTCCTTTCTTTACCCTCGGTTCGACGAGCCGTTTGTCCGTCGAACAAGAGGACCACGGATAATTATAACGCACGATTTTTGTTGCCGCGACACGCTGTCGCCCCGTGTCGATCAACTGGAACCCTTGGAAAGCGACTTTCACCGGTTGGTGGTCACTCGATGAAGGAAATCTGAGGTTTTCACTTTCCCCCGAAGCGATCGGAATTTTCTTTCCTTGATCGATTCGCTGTTCGGTGTAGTGTGCTCGAAATTCTTTCTAATTTGATATTCGATACCACGGGAGGCACGGTAATCGTGAAGTTTGAGTGAAGCGTGTCAGAGGCTACAGAATTTGACATCGATTGAACTAGTTTGAACGTGTACTTATTATTCGTACAATTGTACGAATTTTATTATGATATATAATAAAAATTCCATGAAATTCTGAAACCATCTTCATCTCTAAATTTTTCACAGAAATGGAATGTTGCTCAACCCTGACCTCGAACCGCAAAAATCGTGGCCTTGTATATCACAAGTGCAGTTCATGGCATTCAAACATTTACATCTGACCCTTTTTACACGGTGAAAGCGTGTCGAAAACTATGTAAAAGTGAATAAGGCATGTTAAAAAACCGTGCGAATGTTAATATATTTCCAGCGCCAACGTCTTTAACGCACAATAAAGCATCTTTATCTTCCGTTTCTATCAGTTGAAAATGAAATGTTGCTCATCTCTGACCTCGAGCCACAAAAATCATGCCCTTGTATTTCCCAGGGCAGCCTTCGCGGGGCGGAACACCGTCGAACAACGCTGGGAAACAAATTTATCGATTGTCCGGGTCACGAGTCAAACTAAATTGCCGATCATAATACGTCGAGCGTTGCCTCAATAATTCATCGTCTCCCCGGGCCGCGTCGTATTAATAACCCTGTCGTCTGTATAAACTCCGCTAACTAACTTATAAGTCATTCGACTGGTTCGAGCGACAAATTCGTAACATAAATTATGACCGACCCCTGACCATCTGTCAGGCCAGTACACGAACTAAGCAGCCCGATTGAAGATATATTTATCGTCGGTGAACGCGAGACTGCAAACTTGTGTAGCTTCGCCGCGCCGATGCTGCTTGCTGCTGCTGCTAGTTGTTAGCGCCACCGACGCGCCGCGCTTCGTTTGCTCTATTTTGATAACGATCGCCGGACGACGATAAAGGACGCGTAACAAATTTCTGCAACGAATTACATTACCCACCGGACGCGCCAGTCTAATGGCAATCGGCAATGCTCGATTAACCGATGTAGACTGCCAAGATTACACGGGAATCAGACTCCGATACGCTGTATTCCAAGGCCTCCTTGTAACGAGCATTACAAGATCTTCTCGAGTCTCCAACATACTGGTTAGCGGACAAATACTTGGAAAAAGTTAGGATCACAGGGCGTTGCGATGTGAATTGGCTGCCAAGATAGTGCGATTTGACGCCATTGGACCTCTTTCTTTCGGGGTTTTCTGATGTAGACTGCCAAGATTACAGAATCAGACTCCGATACGCTGTATTCCAAGGGCTGCTTGTAACGAGCATTACAATATCTTCTCGAGTCTCTAACATACTGATTAGCGGACAACTACTTGGAAAAATTAGGATCACAGGGCGTTGCGATGTAAATTGGCTACCAAGATAGTGCGATTTGACGCCATTGAACCTCTTTCTTTGGGGTTTTCTGATGTAGACTGCCAAGATTACAGAATAAGACTCCGATACGCTGTATTCCAAGGGCTCCTTGTAACGAGCATTACAATATCTTCTCGAGTCTCCAACATACTGATTAGCGGACAAATACTTGGAAAAGTTAGGATCACAGGGCGTTGCGATGTGAATTGGCTACCGAGATCATGCGATTTGACGCCATTGGACCTCTTTCTTTGGGGTTTTCTGATGTAGACTGCCAAGATTACAGAATCAGACTCCGATACGCTGTATCCCGAGGGCTCCTTGTAACGAGCATTACAATATCTTCTCCTCAGTCTCCAACATCAAAGGGGTTTGTTTAAAGCTGGATCTACACAGCACTAAACGTGACTATTTTATACTGTCGTGTTGCGTCAGTGCTCAATTGCAATTAGTGAGCTGTTGAGATATACGCCTAAAAAAATATCGCGTATATAAAGGGTGTCTCAACATGACCTGACATTTTAAATTCCGCGCCATATTTTTGTGGCGAACATAGAGTACTAATCTTAGACCACTGGCATCACGAAGTATCGAGAATTACACGATCGAGCAACGCATAGAAATTGTGAAAATTCAGTTTTACTCTTTCAACAAGATGGCGCAACCTGCCACACTGCGGGCGAAACAATGCAGTTATTGCAGACGAAGTTTCATGGTCGTGTTATCTCGCGCCGCGGCGCGGCGTTGCGATGTGAATTGGCCACCAAGATCGTGCGATTCGACGCCATTGGACTTCTTTCTTTGGAGTTTTCTGAAAGGAAAAGTGTATGCCAATGATCCACAGACCATTCCGGAGCTCCAGGAAACAATTGGACGCACCATTAATGAAATTGGTCCGCAATTATGCCAATGTGTTATTGAAAATTTCGTCAAAAGAGTGAACCTTTGCACACAGGAGCGCGGCGGCCATTTATCGTATATTGTGCTCCACACATAACCTCCATATAAATGTGTGATGGTTTCGGCGCACAGGTTCGATCAGTAAAACCATTACACATTTATTCTAAAATTTCGATCGAAAAACACATCAAATTTATAACCTCCATGTTTGTACCTTATATTAAAGTAAAAACATTCGTACTTTTCAAATAAATAATACGTTTTATTAATAAATTTTAAGTTCTGCATTAATTAGCAAATTTTAGAGTTCACGGTCATTTCAAGGTCGTGCTATTAAACACGGATGAACGCACAATAATGTTTGCTATAACATACAACAACAAAAAATCTATGTATATATGTAAAAACAACACAAATGACCTTGAAAAAACGATTAAAAAATTACAATTTATAAAAAACAATTCTTCCATCTGATTCGTCTTTTGAAACCCTTTAGATTCCGTTCGAAATATTTTTTGTATTTTCAGAGGTAGAGGTAATATTTAGGTGTCCTGTTTTAGACGAAACACCCTGTATATCCGGGGTTATTCGTCCCGCGGACCGACTTTCACACGGGCAAGCGCGTTACAAAGTGATACATGCGTCGAATCCATGCCGCGTCCATAGCTCCGCGAGAGCTCACGTAGAAAATGGTGATTCCTTCGGATTTTCGTACTCGTCCGTGTCGTATTTGCCTCTGGACCCCCATCGCCCCCTCCACCCGGTGCAATAGCGCCCGGAAACGTTCTCGAGGACAGCTGCCATCCTTCGTTCCTGCGAATCTCGATGGTAAGTTAGCGGAGTAGAAGGTAAACTCACCGATGGCTTCCAAGTGGACGCTCCTCGTCACGATTCCGCGCACGATCCCGCCATTTGTCTGAAATCGCATAACGCTTACACCGGCTACCGGTGTTCTCCTCTTCCGCGCTCGCTTTTCCACTCTGTTTGCTCCAACCTCCTTCTTATTGTTCCTCTTGTTCGACCCTTACTCCTATACCGCCACCCTCGGCCCTCTGTCGTCCACCCCCGTGGCTCTTTCGTTCCTCAGTCTTCTAATCGCATCTTTCTTGCATTTTCTTTCCTCCTCGTCCATCCGAACGCTCGCTGCACCCCACGGATCGTAAATCCACCCTGGTAGAGAGCAAGAGTTGCAGCTACGGTTTCCTCTAACTCTAATTGCCTCTCTTCTCTCGCACCATGGTCCGGCCGATCGAAGGAATAATGGAAACCGTCCCGGAGATATGGGGGCCCCCCCCGAATAAATTAACGGAATGTCCGGCGAGTGTGTTATTCGTTGACTATGGATGTTTATGCTAATTCCGGTTTTTGTAGGCTATGAAAGCAGAAACTGAATCGGAAGTTTTGCTTTCCCTCGTTAATGGCTCTGCTAGGTGCACGAACGAGAAAAGGATTTATTCGGTTTTACTAATACTCCTTCCGAGGCTTATTTTTCTTACAAATGGAGGTCGGGCTATTCGAAAATTCGAAAAATTTGCAACTTCTCGCGAATCTACAATGGTTGAGTAAATTTTTAGAGTGAGGTAACAACGTAACGAGTACATAGGTGAAAAAAAACGAACTGAATTTTCTATTAAAATAGTTGTATTTTAATATTATTAGTATCATTAATATTAATTAATATAAGGTGGTTCCACCTTAACCCCTTGCACTATAATAACGAGTCAGACTCGTGATAAGAATTTCGAACAACGTCTACTAAACATGTAAATTACGAATTTCCTTTGAAGCGAAATAAAATTTTATTTTGTTGCTGTCGATATATAGCCACTGGGGAATATACAAGCATATAATAAATTTAGATTTTCTTTTTGTTCTAAGAAATGACGGACGACAATCAAGTTCTAATCACTATAGACCGTAACATAAATCATAGTGCAAGGCGTTAATAAACAGTGAGCTGAAACAGGCTGAAAATGGATTTGAAACCCAGAGGGGACCAAATATCATTACCTAATATTAATTAATAGTGTCAATGAATAATAGATCGTATTTTTTAGAGTGGTTTATAAACACAGCAATTTTAACCTGCTGCTTTTCTCGATTACTTCGTACAACTAAAACATGAAATTTTAGTTGGATTATACCAAATTTAACACGTGTAGAAACTTTTAATATTATTTTTTGCCTCATGTCAGTCCGCTTTTTAAATTAAGTTTTTGAAGCACTCGTAATTTAAATAATATTTTTGTATCATTTTAAATTGTCCAATGTAAACTACCAGAATGAATCCAGGCAGAACTTTATGTTAATGAAATTTACGAGATGGCGTAGACAGCGACCTAAAAAAATTACCAGCTAAAATAGCATGTACTGATATTACTGGAAGATGGCGGGTGAAACATTTTCCTCCACGAAAGAAAGATAATATTTTCTTTACCGTTCTTTCACTTGTAATTCCGAAGCGACTCAATTTACGAAATAAAACAATCTAAGCGATGTTTGGTTATAATCCGTGAATGTAGCATTATGAAATGGAGAAAATATTAATTCTGTCTTTTGAATTGCAGCTGATGCTGTTGGAAATTATTACTTGACATAAGAAATATAAATATAATATGCATTAAATCAGTTTGATAATGAAAGAACTTTACCATAATTTTTTAAGTTGCCGGTTGTCTTTTGACCGCTGATTCCTTTTTGTACTTCTTATCCTTCCGATGAGTAGAATACGATGCAATAAAAAAATTGATAAACTTTTGACCTTGAAATTCAAGATCAACATTAATTTTGCGGCACCCTTCTTGCATCAGTTTCCACCAAACCGAGTAGGGATGTGCGAGTACTCGATTTATTCGAGTATTCGAATTTCGAGTCGAGTAACGATCGGCCCGTCGAGCCGAGTAGAGTGTTTGAATTTTCCGAGCTACTTGAAATCGACGGACCGCTTGAAAAAAATGCGAGCTACTTGAAAAAATTAACCGGCCCGAATATTTGAGCCCTCGTGACACTTCGATTTACTCGGAAATGAATTTTCAGCTCGAAATTTTTCGAATTACTCGAATATATTCGAACAGATCTTTAACTTTCGAGTTACTCGTAAAAATTCGAATATGTCTTCTTCATGAAAACATGGAAATAAAACAGAAGCATTAAATTAGCGTCATATTTTTCTTCCTTATAGTTAGAATAGTATTTGATAGTAAATAAATGAATATTCGTGTAACTCGAGCAATTCGAAATTTTAAGAGTAACTCGAAAGTTAAAGATCTGTTCGAATATATTCGAGTAATTCGAGAAATTTCGAGCTGAAAATTCATTTTCGAGTGAATCGAAGTTTCACGAGGGCTCGAATATTTGATCCGGTTGATTTTTTGAAGTAGCTCGCATTCTTTTCAAGCAGTTCGTCGATTTCAAGTAGCTCGGAAAGTTCAAACGCTCGACTCGACTCGAGCAATCGAATCGAGTTCAGCTCAGCTCGTAAATTACGGGTACTCGCGCACCCCTAAAACCGAGGGTGTAGAATCTCGCTATAATAGTCGCGACATGTAATTTCTTTACACCCTGTACGAATAATACGACTGTCAACGAATTCACGTCAGTAGACGGGATCAGCGAACTGTCCCACACAGGAGTATTGACATATGTTTACACAATTTCGGAAATACTGTATAACTCCGACTCGTAAAAATTCGTATATGTTTTCTCCATGAAAACATGGAAATAAAACAGAAGCATTAAATTAGCGTCATATTTTTCTTCCTTATAGTTAGAATAGCATTTGAAAGTAAATAAATGAATGTTCGAGTAACTCGAGCAATTCGAATTTTTACGAGTAACTCGAAAGTTAAAGATCTGTTCGAATATATTCGAGTAATTCGAGAAATTTCGAGCTGAAAATTCATTTTCGAGTGAATCGAAGTTTCACGAGGGCTCGAATATTTGATCCGGTTGATTTTTTGAAGTAGCTCGCATTCTTTTCAAACAGTTCGTCGATTTCAAGTAGCTCGGAAAATTCAAACGCTCGACTCGACTCGAGCAATCGAATCGAGTTCAGCTCAGCTCGTAAATTACGGGTACTCGCGCACCCCTAAAACCGAGGGTGTAGAATCTCGCTATAATAGTCGCGACATGTAATTTCTTTACACCCTGTACGAATAATACGACTGTCAACGAATTCACGTCAGTAGACGGGATCAGCGAACTGTCCCACACAGGAGTATTGACATATGTTTACACAATTTCGGTAATACTTTACAAACCCGACAGAGTAATTGAAGATGGAATTAAATGGCGGCTCGTAGAAGGTTCTTCTTTGTTCTCCGGTATCCGAACTCGTTAACAGTTCCGTCGGTGCGTGGAAAACGCGTCTCCGGCGACATACAGAAGCCTCGTCCGTTTGCGTGGATACTTCGGTGAATGGGCCTGGTCCACGATAATGCAGAAACTGTTCCGTAGTATCTGCAATTTAATTACCGCGATGGAGTAATTACAAACGATGCCGTGCAGCCAGTGTCTCCCGCTTGCAGTAACGAGGAACAATCTATCCAAGCAAATTCTGATAGCTGCCTGCAGCGCGAGCAAAAGCTCG
The DNA here is from genome assembly GCA_913789915.3 of Sphecodes monilicornis. Classification (NCBI taxonomy): domain Eukaryota; kingdom Metazoa; phylum Arthropoda; class Insecta; order Hymenoptera; family Halictidae; genus Sphecodes; species Sphecodes monilicornis. The sequence continues at coordinate 24,675,304 of OU565287.1, forward strand.
CCGGCTGTAATGAAATTTTGGCCCTTTCTGTTCTACAAACGAACGCGTCGATAATGATCGGTAGCTCTGACGAACCTATCGTCCACGTAGTAGTTAATGGCCACCTGTTTCCTGCGATTGCCTAAGCAAAATCGAACAAAAACGCGTTCTATCTTGTCGGTTCCGGTCAAATACGAAAAGAGGTTTTGTGCAATTTAATACGCCGGCGACCTAATCAATCTCATTAACACAATTGTGCGAATTGCAACATCATCGTAACATATTTTTCACTGAAAAAAAGAGAAGCGTGAGGATTTAAGACAAAACTTTACCAAAATCGTTTTGGTTTGTAATGTATACGAAGCGTATAAAAATTCCTGAAAGAAAAAAAATTTAGCGAACACGAGAGAACTTTTATACAAAAGAAACGAAGCATGAAAAGTATACTGCAGAGACGTTCAAGATGGACGTTCTGTGACAAAGAAAAAAGTCTCATCTAATGTACTCAGCGACAATAAAGGAGAAGATATATTGAAGTATCCTGAGATGCTTGAAATTCAAGGAAGTTGATCACTTTAATTTAATTTTATTGATAATATTATACAGGGTGTCCCATGTAACAGTATTCACGATTTTTTAAGTACTTGCGATAATCTGACAAAAAATATTTTCAACAAAAGTTGATCAATTTTCGATTGGCTATATATTGCAATAAAAAAAGTTTGAAAATCATTTTTTTATGGTATTGTCAAGGTCACCTTCATTTTTTCAAATGGCACTTTGTATTTTTGACTTAACAGTATTATAGCTCGTGTCAAGACGAATTCAACGACTTAGTATATCATGACCTTGGGATGACCTTGAAGGCGAAGAAATGAATATTTCAACAAAACATGATAATCTGCATGAATGGGTGATAATAAATTGTGTTTATTATTAAGACTCGAAATTGCATTCAATTTTTGTGAGGTCATTTACAGTCAATAGTTCATGCTGTTCCAATACAAAATAAGGAACATTTAACCCTCTGTCTACCGTAAAAAAAACTTTCATTATGCGATAGAAAATTTATACCACAAAACGTAGTAAATATAAAAAAAAACTTTTAGCTTTAAATAATAAAAAATAAAGTTATGCAACGACAAGATCCCAAGAATTTTAAAAGTTTAAATAACCGCAGTATCTACATACAGTCGGGTCCAATGGACCCGCTTGGTAGACAGGGGGTTAAAGCAGCGAATCCGTACAGCATGCGAAGAACTTCGCTACGACAGTATCGTAGGAGCAACCAATGCAAATTTACTACGAAGAACGGAATTGTGCCTACAACAAAATGGATTTCAATTCGAACATTTGATGTGACTTTTTTACGAAATCGTTTGCGTTCATTTATTCAAGGTTTCTGAATTGAATGTAATTTCGAGTGTTAATAATAAACACAAGTTATTATCACCCATTCAAGCAGATTGTCATGTTTTGTTGAAATTTTCATTTCTTCGCCTTCAAGGTCATCCCAAGGTCATGGTATACTAGGTCGTTGAATTCGTCTTGACACGAGCTATAATACTGTTAAGTCAGAAATACGAAGTGCCATTTGAAAAAATGAAGGTGACCTTGACAATACCATAAAAAAAATTTTTTTCGAACTTTTTTATTGCAATATACAGCCAATCGAAAACTGATCAACTTTTCTTAAAAAATCGTGAAAACTGTTACTTGGGACACCCTGTATATCAATAAATTTAAATTCGGCGAATAACTTTGTATATCTACGTAGCTCCAAGCTGTGCAGTCAATTTTACAAGTGACACTTCGTTTGTCTACAAAGATGTTGTCTCGCAAAGAAGTTCTTAGGGTCTGTCGTTTTCGTGATTATTCTACTCTAATTTGGGTACTCTGTTGTCAGCGTTTCGTCCGTGATTTAAACCAGCTCTGGAACACTTCTCTCAGAAGACTACACAACTTCACTGGCGAGTTTCTCTTGGTTTGCTTGAAATGGTCTCGGAACAACGATCTTTTAGCGTTGTTTTTACCTGAAAAAGTCAGCTGAATTTGGATAGCGTGGACGCTGTGAAGTGGTGTTCTTTGTTTGAGCAAATATCTTTTTAAACTCTCTTCGTTCTCCCTTCTAACTATTTCCCCGTATTTTACAATGAAAAAGAAGATATTTAGATGTTCACGTTCTGACGAGATGTTAAAGGATTAAATTCATTTCTCTCTGAAAAACTACAGCTGGTATACACATGTACCATTCTTCTTTCTACATTATTATATTGCTTAATTTTCATAATAAAAATCTTAGAAGCCCCCAAATAGAATTTTCTGTATACGTTAAATCTCGTTTCTGGCTTTTAAATAGAAATAAGAAAGAGTAGCTATTAGACTGCGCATTAAAACTATTTAAAAAAACAAAATTTACGAAAATACATTTAACAATTGTAAAAGTATGAGACAAGTTTTTCCTACAAGTGAAAACTCACAAATTGCTTTCGCGTGCAACACATATATTTTTCAATTGTCAACCATTATGTAAAAAATTATTTCAAATTATTATCTATTGACATAACCTCGCAAAAACGATTTATTTCATGAATTGATAAGAAATTAGTGCCCGATGAAGAACTAGTACCTTAACGGTATGTATATTAGGATAAAAATCGTAATAAAAAAAGCAGACATCACGCAACGTCGATCGTTTCTAGATCCATCAAGGTTTCAGCACCGACGCGCCGACTGTTTGGAACAAAATTAACTATTACCGTGCTGTATCGATTCGCGGGTGGCATACGAAATTGAAAATAGCCAATTTCAGTTGGAGCGAGCGCGGATGACATCGCGAGCAAAAAGGGAACTGGGAAACAGCAGAAAATAATAAAGATGAGAGAAAAAGGAGGAATGAAAAATGCTTCGCGTTCGTTGGAGCGTTTTCTTGCGAGGGCGTTTCATTTTTATTGGCCGCCGGAGAATTTACCTCGTAGATTACCTGGAAATACACCGGGGAATTTTCAACTTATAGCGGAACGAGGCTCGCGCGGACGCAAGCGGATATTTAACCCGCTCCTCCAACACCGGGAAATATACCTGACGATAACAATAATTCCGAAAGAAAATTCTTGTTGTGCTCGGCTTTTCGGTAGGATTGGAATAGAACCGCATGCGCCCGGCATCCCCTCTCTCGCTTCTCGCGTCGCACACTGGGTCGATTCTATAAAATAGGAGAAATTAATTAAAAAATGTCCAATGTTATTTCCGTTATCATCGCCTGCACGCTCACACGCAGTAATCTAGATCAGGCATGTCCAGAAGTACCTCACTTGGAGGCAAATTCGAGGGAGACGCCTACTTCTCCCGGCGGCCGTAGTTCTCCGAGCTCCTCAGACCCGTACCTACCGCTTGCGGCATGTACTGCGTGTGGCGCGTTGCGGCGACTTTCCGACTCACGGTAGGCACGGGTCTGAGGAGTTCGGGGGACTAAGGCCGCCACGGGGAGCGAGACCCGCGGGCGGGTGAAGTAGGCGCATTGATATATATATATATATATATATATATATATATATATATATATATATGGGATCAGGACCTCTGATCAGCTACAACCGCGAGGGTCCCGGGTTCGATTCCCGGCGCGGAATTCCTCATTTTTCCTAATATCCTACATTTGGGGGCTCGTCCGGGATGGGGGGAACACCGATGCCCGCATGGTGACAGACGACGAACGCAGTAAGCAAGCGTTGCGAAGACGGTCTCACGCGAGCGAAAGGACGACGAAGTGAAGTAGGGACACATCCAGGGAAAACTGCTAGAGAGGGCAGTAGGATGGTGTTCCCGAAAAGTGACGAAGTTGGTGACGAGTTGTGTTGATGGCGCTGATGCCAAAAAGACGATGGCGCTGCAACGGACATTCGAGGGCGAATGCCGAAGCAGGATGGCCGAGTGTGGGATAAGGACCTCGCAGACCAAATACTGTATGGAGATTAGGAAAAGTGGGAGGGTTCCGTGGGTATGTGTAAGAGTTGATGAGCTACAACCGCGAGGGTCCCGGGTTCGATACATCATTCCATTTAGAAAAACATCGATGACCTTGAAGTCTCGTAAAAAAATGACCTTGAAAAATTTTTTCCCTTACACCGTTACATGTGGCCCTTCAAACAGTGTAACTTTGTCCTAAGAAGTTTTTTTGTACAACGAACAGTGACGGAGATATTTAGGTGTTCTGTTTCTTCGGACTCACCCTGTATAATTATGTATTTATTACATTACTCACCCCTCTAGAATAAGATTATTTTTATATTATGTATGTAATACAGTTTACAGAATAACCTCTCATTGGAGGTTACAACCGTACAATAAAAAAAGGAAAAAAGATCCTTACAGAAGATAGCCAATTATTGGACAGGTGCTTTACACGAACCGGTTACCGTGCGTCAATAACAAAGAAAATTCCACTTGGCCACTGAGGCAAAAAAGCATCAAAGAAAATTAGCTTGCAATAACCTGAAAAATAGTTTCCCGCCGCAGAGATCGTCTAGTCAGCCGCCTCGACGCTCAGCGTCGATGTGCACTGACACAGAGCGAGGTAGCTTGACGGTCCACTCATTTCGAAGCTTTTAGCGGTGCATCGACGTTAACGATTAAAGCTTTCACCCCCTTTACCTGTCGCTCGTCCACCCACGCGCTCCGCTTCCTCCCCTCCCCCGGGGCCGCTTTTTCTCTGTTTCCCGGTGTCCTTCTAGCCGGTTCACACGGGCTACACGCGAAACGTCGTTGCGCTCCTCAAAGCACCGCCGATAATGAGGGTAAAACGAGAAAAAAGAAGTGTCGTCCTCCGTAAAACCCTGCGGGTGATACACCTTCCACGCGCGTCTCTGTATCTTCCCAACCCCCGCCCGCCTTTTCAAACCTCGCCACCCCCACACAACCCCTGACGGCCCGATGTGTTTCTCGTATGCTTGGCTCTTTACCGCGAGTGTACGCCCTCTCATTTTTCCTCCCTTCTTCCTCTGTCCCTTTCAACCCCTCTGAGCGCGCGACCTCTATGTGTTGGTCACCGTGTGCGTCTACACCGGATATCTCGCACCACCCTTCCCACCCACCCACCCACACACACACACACACACACACACACACGCACACATCCCTAACCTTGTCCTTTCGGCCGCAAGTGTCTATCGTTGCGAGCCTGCACATCCCCACGAAAGAGAGACGAACGAATTTTTTAATTATTCCGCGGACCCCCAGACACCCTGATCCTGTTTTCTTTGTCGACCCTCTGGGCTGACCGTTTATTGCGACCAAGGGACACCCTGAAGGGGATACTCGAGATTTTTAGCCTGTTTCGCCGGTGGTTTCGAGTACTTCTAGAAAATTTCATGGCCCCTTCTCGTGTAAGAGTTCGAGGGTGCGAATTTTCAGGTTGGTCCAAGCGTTAGCGTGTCATTGAGTTTTTCATTTGTTATAGGAAGTTTCGTGGTTATTGTTGATAATAAACCACTAATGGAGAGTTTGAAAACTGGAATAACCAACTTTCATATATATATATATATATATATATATATATATATATATATATGCATAATACTTATTTGTCACACGTATCCTTCTCTCACGGCATACCATTCCAAACTGGGCTCACGCTGCTGCATGCCCGACGCAGTCTCGCACACCGATGCTCGCTTGTTCCTCCGACGCTCGCTTGTTCTTCCGACGCTCGCTTGTTCCTCCGACGCTCGCTTGTTCTTCCGACGCTCGCTTGTTCCTCCGACGCTCGCTCACTTCGCTCGTACAATTCAAATGTATATTATACACGTTTTCTAACACGCCTCCTTACATTTATATTGTACATTTCGATTTTACATATTTTCCGTTTATTTTACATTCATTAGTTTTCTAAACTTTTCAAATTTTTCTTTGCACAAGGATTTTGTAAATATACCCGCAATATTCTCGTCGGAGTTTACTTTAATTACATCGATTACTTTTTCTTCTACATACTCATGCACATAATGATAGTGAATTTCTATATGTTTCGAATTTTTCTTAAAATTTCCATATTTCGCTATGTTAATTGTTCCAGAATGATCCTCGTAAATCTTTATTGGCTCATCTAGCTTTACATTAAATATTTTCACTAATTCTTTCGTAAATATCAGTTCATCAACTGCTTCTGATAATGCCACATATTCTGCGAATGTCGAAGCTTTTGTTACACATTTTTGCTTTTTCGATTTCCAATGAATAACGTTTCCATATAGTCGAATTACATAGCCACTTGTAGACTTCCGGTCAACCACGTCACCTGCCCAGTCGGCATCTACATAACAATCTAAAGTTTCAACCGTTTCATTTTTCTTATAGTTTAGTGTTAAGTCTTTTCTTAAATACAAATATTTTAGTATTCGCAAAGCATACTTATCATGAGTTTCGTTGTAACAGTTTTGAAACCTACTTAAATAATTAACGCTATAACTTATATCAGGTCTCGTACCAGAGCTTATGTACAATAGCGCACCAATCAAATTCCTATAGTTAATATTACTCTCACATACATCATCCTTTTCAATTTTTAAATTCGTTTCCATAGGTGTATTGTATAGTTTACTATTTTGTAACTTATACTTACTTATTAATGACTCAATATACTTAGTTTGGCTTAGCTTCATTTCATTTTTACCATTCTTTTGCCATTTTATCGAATTTGAGAACATGCCTATGAAAAGTACCGTCTCGTTAAAGGTGAAGTACCTACAATCTTTTAATTTCGTCCATGTAGAAAGCGCATTTCGACCACTGCGCGCCGTTTCTCGTCGTTTCGTCGACTCGGCGATCCACGGTGAGACGCGCGCGTCCCGTTTCCGCCGCCGCCCATCAAACACGGGGTACGAAATCGTGTGTCCATATTCAAAGAGGACGTCCGTAATCACGAGAGCACAGTGGCCACTCGAGATGCTCCGACTTTAATTAGGGAGTCCGAACGAGCGGCGGGCACGGCGCGCACGAGCGTGGGGGAGACTGGACGGGCGGAATTAACGTTGTCGTTGAAAGACTCTCGAGGTTACGAGAGTCGTAGGCTGTCGTATCGGGGAATAATGCGGCGTGTTTGTCAGCGACGGCGGTGCACGGGGGTTGCAAGCACTCGCGGAACAGTCGACGAATGGTTTTTCCCCGATTGCGCGCCGCACCGGCAGTTTGGAATTTTTTGAAGCCGGCGAGATGAGTCCTTCGGCGACGAGAGGAGCGCGCACGGAAAATTGAATGCAAACACCGCGAGTAGCTACGAGTCGATCGCTTGTTCATTTTTTTCTGCTACTCCTCTCCCAGCATCCCCCTTTTCTCCACCATCTTTTTCTCTCTCTCTCTCTCTCTCTCTCTCTCTCTCTCTCTCTTCCTCCTGGTGTTTTCCGCGTTTGTATACGAGCGTATATGTATTTTTTCCGCGCGCACTCTCTTTCTGTTGCTGCAACGCGGACAAGAGCACACGGGAAGAATCGAAGTGGTTTTTCGACGACGAGCCAGAGGCGGGGTTAGATTCCTTCTCTCTCTTTCTCTCTCTCTCTTTCTCCCTCTGTCTTTCCCTGTCGATCGAACCAGCAGCTTTGAAACCGGGCTACGAGTGTACTGAATTTTTCAGGTCGCTCGATATCTGGCAATTTTGTTAAAAGTTGACCGCTATCTAAACCCCAAACTTCTTCCCCTTCCAAAGGATCCGCCGGATTTTTAGCTCCTCTATCAGAGGAATTAAACCGAAACGGTACTCCCCTCTCTCTCTCTCTCTCTCTCCCGCTCGCTCTTTTCTGCTTTCTTCGCTGTTTAACGGCAGTTTGTATGCGCTCCGCACGGGATCGGCCTGACCGTTTATTAATTACCCCCGCGCTACTTTCTTGCCGTGAGTGTCACTAAACTTTTCGATAACTACGCGAATTCCATTTGCCACAGGGAAAGCGATTTAGATGGCTCCTCTTTTTTTTAAGGCTTCCCGGGACGCAGTTTGCAGGCCCGTAATTTGGCGTCGGGTTTTATTCCACGCCTGCTGGATTAATATTTCCTGTTCGGAAGAAACGACCGGCTCATTTTTGCTTGCAGATTTAGTCGGTCACAAAAGTATACGTAATTGTAAATACGAGAGCTTTTTTTGAAAATGTACCAACCGATTTGGGCTTTCTCGAGAATTTAGGACTACTTTAGGCACTACGAAGGGAAAGGCTATAGCCGGGTTTGAGGGTCAAATTAGCCCCCGGCCTCGAGTTTAACGATTTTAAACCAGCCGATAGCCTACCAAGAAAGAAAGAAAACGTTCTGTCAAGTTTCAGCCCGATATCTCATCTATGAGGGTAATTATAGAGGAAAATCGAAAAACCAGTTTTTGGTCCATTTTGGCCCCAAATTTGCCTCAATTGAGGCAAAATTGCCCATCCCTGCCATAGAGGAAAGAAGTGTTTCTGTTGCGAACAGTGCGCAGGCTTCGCGCATGAAAGAGAGATTGGTGGGAGAAGCAGGCGTTTGAGGGGCCCCTACCGGTACCTATCCCTGCTTTATTATATGCAGCAAGTAGAATTGGTTGGTCATCATCAGACGCGTCAGACGATTCCTATTAGGTTGTTGCACATGAAATATCCGATTTTAGAATGCAAATATTATGAAGCGTTTTGATGAAGAAATGCTATTACAAGTCTATTTCGGTTTCTTATACATCAGTTTGAGATACAAAGCTGATTCTCAAGGTCAAAAAAATTAAAATTGAACGTGAAATACATAGCCAAATTCATGGTACTGATGTCGAATTCATAAATTAGCATAAGGTATCGATTCCAATGCTACAATAAGTTTGTAATATTTTAATATGATAGTATGCATTTTAGAATAAGTTAGCTGTTCCTACAGTGCGAATCTCGAGCTCGATGCCCGGTTGACTCGTGCCCGCTTGAGGTTGTAAATCTCAAGCCCAATTGTATGGACGTGTCGATCTGTAAATTCGAATAGAACAATCACTTTTTGCAAATAAAGTCAACGACGATATATCGTTGTTTAGCACTAAAAGGGATAAACACTATTTAACCCTTTGCACTAGAAGCAATTTTAATTCCAAAATCAAGATGTTTCTTTCAACCTAGAACAATTTTATTCTATGTATATGGTTTACATTGTGCACCTGAAATTAATTCTGCTTTCTGATACAACAGCTTAATATTCAGCAATTTATAGAGTAGAGACGAATTTGATAATATGAAAATTGTTTTGAATAATGGTATGTCAATTTTTACTGGTGACTCAGAGTTACCATCCGAGTGGAAAGGGTTAAAATTCCTGTTAGAAATCGGGTATTCCACGTGCGACAGGCTAATACGATAATAATAACATCAAATTCCAAGCATAAATGGTAACGTTCCCTTATCGCGCTATTGCAGAATCAAAATGGTCAATTACCCGCATCCCTGAACGGCCCTATGGTCGTTTAACGGTGTCCACGGTCGCTTCCGCGAGGACTCTTCCAGTTTCCACGCTTATCGTGGCAAGAAATTCACTCGGGCAAGTTTCCGGATGCGTTTAGTGCGATTTGTTTGTCGGTTCCCATCGTTTTCACTGACCGTTCCCGCAAGAATCCAACTGGCGCGGCGGCTATTCGAACGACCAGCGAGAACTGGTTAAATATTAATATATGAAAAATGGCTCGATTCCCGCTAACAAATCGCTGCAACAAGATCGGTCGGGAGTGAACAGTAAACGCGTGCAACGAACACGATAATCTTCGGTAAGAATCCGCGTTCCCCTAAATTATCATAACATTCTCAATAAACGCCGGTATCGGGTAATCTCGGGCCGTGTCGTGTCGCAATTCGGCGACAACACGATTGTGTCGTCATCGTCGCGCGCGCAAGCTCGTCGATACATTTGTATTCCGTCCCGATCACGGTGTTGAAAATTTCTCAATACCTCTGTTGCACTGTCCGTCTCGCCCGAAACGCGAACTAAATTCACAGCACTTTTACTTTCACGTTACTCGCTATAAAAGGAGTAATTTTATATATGGCTTTTGAGTTGTAGAAACCGATTTTCATTTTTATATAGAAAAATGTTGAAAATGATTGTACTGGCCTCATATGTGGCTCGCAATTACTCATCAGATGATATTAAGTAAAACTAATTTATTATAATACTCTCATCATCATTGGAGCCCCCAAAATTCAAAATATGTGACTAATACGACTAATATATCGAATACTAATAACTAATACGACTAATATCGTGTAATATTAATACGACTAATAATCGACTACTAATAACTAATACGACTAATATCGTGTAGTACTAATACGACTAATATATCGACTACTAATAACGAATGCGACTAATATCGTGTAGTACTAATACGACTACGGCTAATATATATTCTACTAATAACTAATACGACTAATATCGTGTAGTACTAATACGACTACGACTAATATATCGGCTAATAACTAATACGACTAATATCGTGTAGTACTAATACGACTACGACTAATATATCGGCTAATAACTAATACGACTAATATCGCGTAGTACTAATACGACTAATATATCGACTACTAATAAGTAATACGACTAATATCGTGTAGTACTAATACGACTAATATATCGAGCACTAATAACTAATACGACTAATATTGTGTAGTACTAATATGACTAATGTATCGACTATTAATAACTAATACGACTAATATCGTGTAGTACTAATACGACTACGACTAATATATATTCTACTAATAACTAATACGACTAATATCGTGTAGTACTAATACGACTAATATATCGACTACTAATAACTAATACGACTAATATCGTGTAGTACTAATACGACTAATATATCGACTACTAATAACTAATACGACTAATACCGTGTAGTACTAATACGACTAATATCGATTTCGGAATCTGTTTCGTACGGGTACCGGTCGCTGCGACAAAACTCGGGACTTAGTGACAATTTTAGAAGAAACGTGTAATCATTCTAGAACTGGCATTTTTCCTGGTTTCAAATGGTCTCTCAAAAAATTTTGAATGAATTATGGCAACACGCTTGCCTGGCAAAAGCTGGTCCATGGATATAAGAATCCATAGTCAAAATTTTGTGAATTTCTTACGAAGTTGAAAATTTGAATTTAGTTCGTGTTTTCGGCGATTCGAACCACTGTGCGTCGATAAGTCGCCCTCTCCACTCCTTAACTCTGCCCTCTTCTTTTTATTCCGTTTCTTTTTATCCTTCGATCCCGATAAATGACTCGGGACATTTGCAGACAATGAACGCGCTACGGCCTCCACCGCGGTAACGCCCGATCTAAATGGATTTCCATCCATTCATAAGCAGTTCGCAGGAATGATCCTTTTTTCTCCCAATGGCATCCACGGCTTCCGAGCCGAGAACGGATTTTCGACGGACATAAACTTTTGACTTTAGTGTTCCCGGCCTGCTGAATTTCTTCAGTACGGAATTGGATCGCGAGTGATTCAGTATTATACCTTATAATTTCCTTTAACGGTGTGTTAAAGGTAACGAAGCGAACTCCAGAAGTGTGTATCTACTCTGCGACGGGTGTTCAAGCACGAGGAAGTGTTCTTTGAAAGTAGATTTAACCCTCAAATTGAACTCGGTTCATTCAACTTTTTGATATCCTACATATCTTCAAATTCTATTGGCTTGTTCGGAAAGTCATTTCAATTTTCGACATTTTCTACGTAAAGTATGGTTAAACTGTACTTTGGAGGACCAATTTTTTTTAACTTTTTTGTATGCGGTCCTATAGATTTCAACGAGTAAACGCCGAAAATGAAAGTCTTATTGCCAGGAGTTCAGAAGTTATGCGCGTATGAAGTTGAGCACTTTTAAGCCTTTTTGAAGCGCCGCCATATTGATGTGTTTGCTGGATGGTACACGTAAGATCGGCTAAGTAGTACCGGGTAGTAAGTAGTACCTAACCCCTAAACCAACTGGGACTATTTTACATGCGTATAACTTCTAAACTAGTAAATTATAAATAATACTACTTAGCCGATGCGCTGAACACCCACCATCTATCCAGCGCATGCGTTCAACAATCCTACCTCTACCACCCAGCGAATATCCAATATAGCGCTGCTCTAACCTGTCAAAAACGCTTGGAATTACTCATGTTTATACATGTATATCTTCTCAACCGGTGAACTCCCAGAACCTAAACTTGAATTCCGTATACTAAAACTTACACGTCTATCATTTTCTCGTCAAAAGGTGTAGCATCGCACACGGAAAACTTGAAAATTTTTGGTCCTCTAAAGTACAGTTCAGCCTAAACTATTATAACAATTTAAAATTGAGTTTCTTAATTTTTCATCACATTTATACAAGAGTTTAGAAAACAAATTGTCTCCAAATCTACTGTAATCATAGAGAAATGAAATTTAAAAATATAAAACATAAACAGATACGATCCACATCACATCGAGATCAGTGTAATTTTTAAAATAAAAAACTGTCGCAAATGTGTTGGTCAAAGATTTATGAAAGAGTTTTTGAATAACCTAACGATCAGTTTAGAATATAAATAAAAACTTTAAAGATTTGTAAGGCGGTTATATATTTTTTTATATTATAATTTCTTATTATATTTTATCATAATATTTTTCGCAGACTGCATATCTCAGTTCTTGTCAAGATATTCGATCAAGAATTTCTGGATCAAGTCGTGTATGTATATACACGCATCAAACCGAACAAACTCGAGAGACTATGTCACTGTTCAACAACCGACGAATAAGAAGTGAACAAATGAATCATTTGACCCGAATAATGAATGAAATTTTATTTCTTTATTTGAATAAACTTTCATTCGAACAATTCTCAACTCCTTTTTTTATGTGTTTTTCGATCGCAATTTTTGACTAAATGTGTGATGGTTTCGGCGCACAGGTTCGATCAGTGGTACAAAAATAATTTTCTAATTTGCAAAACTGCTATTTTTGTACCACTGATCGAACCTGTGCACCGAAACCATCACACATTTATTCTCAACTCTGGTGTGCAGAGACTTTTTTATCTGACTGTATCAAAAGCGAATGTATGCCAAGAATGTCAGCACGATTGACACTCCCCGACATGTTGATAAACCTTTCTTTCGAATCCAACGAGCGTTTCCAAACACGCCAGCGGGGTCCATTAGCAGGATCAGGAAAGATGGATTTTCTATTTTTGTCGCAGAGGCAACAGACTGCTTGCCGCGTCTTTCGGCCCGCTCGGCCATCGATTTCCACATTCTTCCGGGAAGAATAATTTCCCATTTAACGGGGCCATTTGCAGCGCAACCTTACGCGAAACTGCCGCAACTTTTCGACCGCGCTCTCGCTTAAAGTTTGATGCAGGCATTCGCCGGAGTAACCGCAAGGCGTTCGGTATTTATGCCGCTCATAGTTCAGTTAAACTCTGTCACGTGGCCGGGAAGGATGTTAATACTCCGGCCGTTCGTGTTTTCGAGGCGAAACTGCTATTAACGTTTCAACGATAATTCAAGCCATTAACGGTAAACGTATCCAGCCGTTGCGCCTCGAGAACTTTGCGAATAATAAATCTTCGGATTTTTTCATTATCTGCTCAAGATCCGATATCTTATCAACGGGCCTTTCACTTTTAGACGGCCGAAAAGAGAACTACCATAACTGTTCGAACGGAACAGGAACTGATATTACTCGCACTCTTTTATTATTTGTTCAACTTTTTAGTGGAACAATGCAGTAAGGATTTTTTAGGCTTTGTGCTTGGGCAAGATTTCTCGATTCTTGTGTGAAATAAAAATACCATGCAATGGTGTAATGATTAAAATTCATCCAATTTGGTTAACACTTGAAATGTTGAATATCAACCCCAAATTGTGCGCGCAAAGTCAAATTCGTTTAATTAATGAAACCGAAACTACAAAATTCTAATTTTCCATGGTTGTAATCCGTTTGCTTCACAAACATCTTAGTAAATAATTTGGTTTACTTGAATATATCAGGATAAAAATTAATTTCTCAACCTGGAGAAAGGTTAGCCACCCATACGCGACACTTAACGTGAAACGCACTAAACGAGGGAAGTACGTAAAAGAAAACTCTATAATTTCAGATGAAATTAATTTATCACAGTGCATTTCTGCAAATCTAAAAATACACTAGATTACAGATGAAGTAAGTAGATGATAGTGATGCAAAAATTAATTCTACAAGTCTCTTTTTATAACCTCAACACGATCAAAAGGATTCACTGATGTAAATTCACTGAAAAATAATTATGAGTGAAATATTGCGTTAACGTATCGTCGAGCCTTAATATTAGGTCGCACCATAAGTTCGTGCTGTTTACTGTTTTACTATTTAAATTAATATTTGAAACGTACTTTCAGAAACGAAAAAATGTAACCACCTTCTCGTTCTACAACCTCTTCCTACCTTTTTGGTAAAGATATTATACCGTCACTATTAAATTTCTATGGTTTTTCATTAAAATACTTTTCAATCCGCGGCACGAACTTATGGGACGACCTAATAGATTAACATAATTATCAGATTACAGATCTACATGGAAAATTAAAAATTGTCTAAGTCAATTGTGGGAAGAAGAACATTATAAAAATGAATTGCTCCTTTTAATCATTTTAATGAGTCTTATAACAATATAACGATATTCTGAAATGTTTCTAACTAATCGGTATTTCACCTATTTCCCTTTTCAGCATAAAATCAGCAGTATTAGTCTAGTATTATTGTTTCCCTCGCAATTCCCTCTTCTTCAGCAGCATATTTCCTTATGTTGTTTCCTTATCGTGCCTAATTTATTCTACAACGGCGGGCTGTACATAAATATTCGAGTCGAAATAAATAATTGTACTAGCACCGTAAATCGACGGTAATTTAATTCGAGTCCTCGAGAACGACGGTTCGAACGGTGATAATTCTTTGCCGGGATTCGAAATTGGACTCCTCGGTTCCGCAACAGGCGGGAGATTCAACCCGGGGAGTTGGTAAATATGGTTTACGAGCCTGGCCACTATTTCCTATTAACGCTTTCAAGACTGAATTATGAAACATGCGTAAAGTACAGCTCGTAATTGGAAATATATTACGATAAACGTTCGCAGGGCTGCGTAAAAGCGGCCCCGACGAAATTATTTATCGTGTAGAAAATTACGCCCGCGCCGCGCCTCTCACCTACGCCGCGTGCACTGTCCCTGATGATTGTTTCTTCATGGCGCGCCGCTGCGCTGTTGCGACCCGCAGCTGTACTGCAAATTCCTTCGATTCGCATTTAATCCGGGATTATTGTGTCCCAGAGTTATGGCCGTTCAACTGACAAGGGAACATACTGAAGTCACATCTGCTGCACAACTAATAAACCATCATGGAATTTATTAATATTTCTTCGTAATCGTAGTATCCTTATGCGTAGATATTTCGTCCATTATACCTCTGAACGGCTGGAAAGTTAAAATAGTTCAATAATTTTTATTAAACATACGAATATGGTTCTTGAAAAAGCAATATACATATATTTTTTTATAGTGCACGGGCTGAACCTTACAATTGCACTTTACTTTTTGCACATTTAGGAATTTTTGTAGGTGAAAGTATTGTGGCTTTTGCATTAGGATTTCGCACAAGTATTTAGTGGTACTTGAAGTACATCTGAGATTTTTTAAAAGTCAAAATCACCAAAATTACACGAGTTATATATTGTTTTATAGTACATGGGCTGAACCTTACAAGTGCCCTCTAACTTTTGCCCTTTACTTTTTGCACATTTAGGAATTTTTGTAGGTGAAAGTATTGTGGCTTTTGCATTAGGATTTCGCACAAGTATTTAGTGGTACTTGAAGTACATCTGTGATTTTTTTAAAATCAAAATTGCCAAAATTACACGAGTTATACGTTTTTTATAGTGCAAGGCTGAACCTTGCAAGTGCCCTCTAACTTTTGCAAATTTAGAAAGTTTTGTAGAAAAAGGTATTGTAGCTTTTGCATTAGGATTTTGCACAAGTATTTAGCGGTACTTGAAGTACATCTGTGATTTGTTTAAAGTAAAAATTACCAAAATTACACGAGTTATACTCTTATTAAATGATATTTAAGTAGTATTTGCTGAAAAGTTGAGCTAAATATCTTAAAGTAGAAGACTAGAAGTTTATAGTACCAGATGTATCCGCATGAGGTTTTCTTATCTGTTTAGTATACCACTATAGAACTAATGAAAGTAAAATATTCTTCCTTGTGAACTGTCATGGGGTTCAATGACACGAATTCAATGTTACCCATTCAATGTTACAACAATTTATGCGCACGCCCTGATACAGTGAACGTGTTAATCTATTTCATAATCATCATCATTAAATTTAATTAACGCTCTTACTAATGTTAGTTAATTATTATTTCAAGCTTTTGCGCCAACAGTAGCTGTTGTGTACACGTAAACAGCACGAGCATTTATGTATAATGAAATTTAATTTGTAAAAACAGAGACGGAAGAGGAGCGCCCTTGTAATTAATTGTGAGCATTCGACATTTAACGAACTACACTATCTCGTTATAATCGAGGGACACGTTTAATTGCTGCATACGTACAATCAATACAATCTGAAATTAAAATTTCCGTAATTCTCATCTCATTAAAACTTGTCAAATTCGGCACTCGTCGCTAGAATTTAATTATTCGTCCGTGAATATTTCATTTCCGCGGGTCTAAATCTGCGGAGTTAATGCCAACACCGAAATAATTTGCGAAGATACGTCGCCGAGCGTTTTCCTCGCGGTAAAATTGCGCGATGTTTCTCTTCCGGATATTCGAAAGCTTTTAAATTCTATCCTTCCGCACTGCTAATGGCTCTTATATTTCCCGATGAAACGCGGAAGTTTGTAATACGAAAACGAAGACGAGCGAAAAAGATAACGGGAGAGAGAGAGAGAGAGAGACAGAGAGAGAGATATAAAGAGAAAAAGAGAAAGAGATAGAAATACAGTGAGATGCGAAATGGGGGTAGATTAAGATCGTTGTCGGAAAATTGTGTTTCAAAAATATTTTCTTCCGCCGATCCGACAACTAGGAAACTCCGTTGTGCTTCGCACGGCCTCCATAAAAAAAGGGATGCGCCACGTATCCGATATTTGTTGTTTAGCGCCGAATAAATGGTTTTTACCGGGTTTATACACCGACGAGTTTCGATTTTTCGAATGTTATTTTCCAGCGGCGAACAGTTTTACGTTCGTAATTCTAACCGTACGTGTTCCCACGGCCAGAAAATGTAAAAAACGATCGCTGTTGTAAAATGGAATCACGTCCTAGATAAACATGTTCACGAGACCTATGAATAATTATAAAATGAAATTCGAAAACCGAGGAATCCTCGAAATGGATCTATAGATATGTTCCATGGTCGGTTTATTTCTTTTCTATTGCGCGTACATGTATGGCGGAATTTATAGCTTCGGCGGAAATAGGACGATGCTTCGCGCAAAAATAAAGTTAAAAGCTTAAAATATAGCTTCGTCTCGAAGGGATGTTCGAGGAAATTGAATTTTGACTGATGACGGGTGAAAATATTGTCTGACGTCTCTCTGTCTGTCTGTGGCACACCGTTTCTACTTCCAGAGCATGACGGTATTAAATTGCAATTATCTGTTTTCCTGGTACGTTAATACTGCACATATTTTGATCACTTCACTCATACATGATAGGAGGAAATGTGTGTTAACAAATAGTAGAGAATATACTTTGTTATGGCGGTAATTTAATGGTGCATTTATCTAATTGAATGACCCTCTGGTTAGTTATACATTTTGCGAATCGATCTTTAATAACTGATTTTTAACAACTGAAAAAACATCTGAAATTAATCAGAATTTTGTGTTCTTCTGACATGTGTTAATAAGTCATATTTTTGTTTCTCCAGGTACAGTACTTATAAGAATTAGTATATTTATAAGTAATTGTGAGTAATTATTCAAAATTCTCCTGTACCATATTGGTCTGGATTTTAATGATATATTAATTTGATATGATATTAAAACATGTGAATATGAGTCTTTGTATACTTCAGCGGTGTCCAGTGTAGGGGCCCCTCACGCGCCTGCTTCCCCTTCCTACTCATTTTGCGCAGGCGCAGTGTGTTCTCTCCCCGCCGACCAAGAAACCGAGTAACCGACCCAGGTGTCATAATTATTATAATACAATCGACGATCATCTTTTTAACGCGAGAAGCGAGCGTATTGGTAATCGGTTCGCCGCGTCATGGCGCTATGGAAACGGCGAACGGTGGTGGGGATGGCGTTCAGTTCCCGGAGCCGAGTTTGGACATCGCTGGTATACTTGAACATTATTTCTTAATGTTTTTGATGCTCTATTTCATGGTATGTTGGTGGTTCGGAACCCACCTTAATAAATAGTAGATCCGCTGAAAACTAGGCTGAAATAGGCTGTAAAATTAGACGATAGTGAGAGTGGAAGAATGGAAGAAGGGGGGAGTGGTAAAAATGGATTTGAAACCCTGAGGGGACCAAATATCTTTACCTAACCTAACCTAACCTAACCTAACCTAACCTAACCTAACCTAACCTAACCTAACCTAACCTAACTTATTTCATGGTATGTTCAAAACTTGTTTCGTCGTATTAATAGTCATTCTTTTCAAGTATTTATTTAAGCATGTAGTTAGTTATATTTTTTACAATTATATTATTGTCTAATAACTTCATACATCACTGCATAGACTAACCTAACCTAACCTAACCCAACCTAACATAACCTAACCTATTTCATGGTATGTTCAAAACTTGTTTCGTCGTATTAATAGTCATTCTTTTCAAGTATTTATTTAAGCATGTAGTTAGTTATATTTTTTACAATTATATTATTGTCTAATAATTTCATACATCACTGCATAGACTAACCTAACCTAACCTAACCCAACCTAACATAACCTAACCTATTTCATGGTATGTTCAAAACTTGTTTCGTCGTATTAATAGTCATTTTTTTCAAGTATTTATTTAAGCATGTAGTTAGTTATATTTTTTACAATTATATCATTGTCTAATAACTTCATACATCACTGCACAGATTTATTTCTCGAATGAGAAACAGCAAGAATAATCGAAAGTGTTCTCCATAAATTATTCTACACAGAAAAAATTCGCTTGAATTACTGACACACGTGAAAGTATTAGCATAATTTTGAACAAACGATCGCACGCTTATGAATAAAATCTCCGAGTTCGTTCGCGTAATTCACAGAAACGGCGAGCGGCTGATTTATTAGGAAAACTAAAGCAAACGCGCAAAAAGAAAGCGTTTTGACGGCTATTTGCGCAGGATCGCGGAGTTCATTATTCCGGCACAACATTGTTTATCAATTAGAAATCTCTCATTTCCCTGGGTTTATGCGGCGATAAATTCAGTGTTCACGAAAGCGTGACAGGACACTTTGCATTTTCCAAGTTCCACGTTGTTTGCTTATACATATTTAGCATTGCGCAAGCTTCCCTGAAAACCGACTCGCTCGAATGAAATTTTCCATGATCCGGTTAAATGAAGTATGAGCGCCGACCGATGCTAATGTCGTCTGTAAACGCTGCCCGTCTCATTTTCGTATCGATCGAGCCATCAACGACGTTCCCCTCGTCCTCGTCGTCCTCATCCTCGTCCTCGTCCTCGTCCGCGTCCTCGTCCTCGTCCTGGTCGTTGGGCGCGCGCAGGTTCCACCCGGGAATTGGCGCAAAGAGCTCGGCTCGCAAGAATTTCTACTTCCTCCGGTAGTTTCCGGTTCGAAAGATAGAGAGCCATCTACGACTGGCTGACCTGTCGAATCTGTGACGCTTCCGTACTTCCTCCGATGCTCAAACGGAAATAAAAGGATTCTCGTTGTCCAGCACTCTCTCGTGAACGTTCGCTTTCATACTTTATTCTGCAAACATTTGCAATGCATTTTTTCACGAGACAGAATATAAATCTGCCATATACTTTGATACCTCTGCTATACACTCTTTAACCTTTCTTACTCGTTTGAACCTCGCTGCTAGCCGAAATTGTTTCTATCGAACTGTTTCTATTGGATAATAGCAAAATTTTGTGTTCGATCTGAAAATGAAACACAAAGCAGTTACATTTTTAATTAAATATTAGTAAATCAATGCTTCTCAGCTTTAATGTTTGACCAATATCTAATATTATTCTCTAATACAATTCTCTATTATCGTTCAATCCTCAATGCGTTTCACAGGTTAAAAATTTAGTCATCTTCTTGTAGCGATTACCAATCGAAACAGATGCATATTGCTTTGTAATAATATAGAGCTTGCATTTGTACAGTTTCCGTATACTCCGTTAGGTTTTCATAATTTTGACAGTTGTAATATTGTAGATTTCATCGCATTGTCCTCGATATCTGATATTTAAAAAGAAACATTAATATCGCTATACACTTCCTTCTCTTTTTAATAACTCGATAGTTATGCCGTCTTAATGTTTGATCAATATCTAATATTATCAAAAAGAAAAATTGATATTAATCAATTCTCTACTATCGTTCAATCCTCAATGCGTTTCACAGGTGAAAAATGTAGTCATCTTCTTGTACCGATTACCAATCGAAACAGATGCATATTGCTTTGTAATAATATCAAGCTTGCATTTAATCAGATTTCCTGTAATTAAATATTAGTAAATCAATGATTCCAATTTCTGAAACAAAGTCAAGTCGTTTGGTGCAAATTTCCAAAAAATTTATTCTCTTTTAAGGTGCGTTCGGATACTTTCGTGAGCCACTGTATTTCTTCATAATGGTAAAACCACCGTTTCCGTTTCAGTTGATTCAAATGGGCCAGCTTCTGCCGTGAAAATCCGTGGCCATAATTTTGAATCCTGATGACAATAATTATTTCACACAATTCCCAGGAAGCATTTTCGCAAAACTGTTGCAGCGAATACATTTCTCCCCGCAGTTTCATCCCGGGGCCGAATTCACGTGTGCAATTCGTTCCCCGGTACAGAAAACCGAAGCGTTACACAGCGCAATGAATCACGAGAGCCGAACGCAGGTTTCCGCTCCCGAACCGGCGTGATTGCATTAATCGAATCTCGACGACGCAATAAACCGGTGGAAGAGGGAATGAAAAAGCTGATACGAGGAGGCGGTGCGATGAATTTTTGGTAATTTATCGCGGCGATTTCCTCTTCATTCTCAGCGAACACGCGGCCGTTTTCGCTTGCTTTCGCACGCTCTCGTTTGCTTTTGCTTGCTCTCGCTTCGTTTCGCTCGCTCGCTCGCTCGTCCCGTCGAAAAACGATTCACAGATTTGTTCCTATCGTTTCGGTTTGTAATCGAGGATGCGGTTTCGAGAAAGGCGGCTGTCAGCCACACGATCGATACCGCTTTTCCTGCAATCTTCTACCCGGCTTTTACGCTCGTTCTATCTTGCGCCGTTCCTCGAATCCCCTTTCCGCCTTTTATACCCGCCACGCTTCGCTGTTTCTGTCATACACGCAGCACGTCGATATTTCCAGCTGGATATCCGGCTCCGACGGTGAATTTTATCAACACACATCCGGCGAATCCAATGAAGACCATGGGCGATGGCTGAAACAGGGAATATATGTTGTTACATTCGTGTATCCCGAAGAATACTGCAGATTTCCCTGTTCCCTTTCACTTCTCTCGATACTTGACGTTAAAAAAGAAACATCAATGCCGATATACATATATTCCGTTGGGTTTTCATAATTTCGACAGTTGTAATATTGTACATTTCATCGTATTGTCCTCGATATCTGATATTTAAAAAGAAACATTAATATCGCTATACAATTCCTTCGCTTTTTAATAATTCGATAGTTGTGCTGTCTTAATGATTTACCAATATTACTGATATTATCAAAAAGAAAATTGATATTAATCAATTCTCTATTATCGTTCAATCCTCAATGC
Source organism: Sphecodes monilicornis (assembly GCA_913789915.3). Classification (NCBI taxonomy): domain Eukaryota; kingdom Metazoa; phylum Arthropoda; class Insecta; order Hymenoptera; family Halictidae; genus Sphecodes; species Sphecodes monilicornis. The sequence continues at coordinate 24,697,236 of OU565287.1, forward strand.
GTTTCACAGGTTACAAATTTGGTCATCTTCTTGTACGGATTATCAATCGAAACAGATGCATAATGCTTTGTAGTAATATCAAGCTGGCATTTGTACAGTTTCCGTATACTCCGTTAAGTTTTCATAATTTCGAGAGTTGTAATGTTGTACATTTCATGATATTGTGCTCGATATCTGATATTTAGAAAGAAACATTAATATCGCTATACATTTCCTCCGCTTTTTAATAACTCGATAGTTGTACTGTCTTAATGTTTTACCAATATTACTGATATTATCAAAAAGAAAAATTGATATTAATCAGTTCTCTGTTATCGTTCAATCCTCAATGCGTTTCACAGGTTAAAAATTTAGTCATCTTCTTGTAGCGATTACCAACCGAAGCGGATGCATATTGCTTTGTAATAATATCAGGCTTGCATTTATGCAGTTTTCGTATACTCCGTTAGGTTTTCATAATGTCGACAGTTGTAGTATTGTACATTTCATCGTATTTTTCTCGATATCTGATATTTAGAAAGAAACATTAATATCGCTATACATTTCCTTCGCTTTTTAATAACTCGATAGTTGTGCTGTCTTAATGTTTTACCAATATTACTGATATTATCAAAAAGAAAAATTGATATTAATCAGTTCTCTGTTATCGTTCAATCCTCAATGCGTTTCACAAGTTAGAAATTCAGCCATCTTCTTCTCCTAGATAGTTTAACGCCAGATCTACTGAGTACCAATCGAAACAGATGCATATTGCTTTGTAATAATAATAAGCTTGCATTTAATCAGATTTCCTGTAATTAAATATTAGTAAATCAATGATTTCAATTTCTAAAACAAAGTCAAGCCGCTTGGTGCAATTTTCAAAAAATTTATTCTGTTTTAAAGAGTGTTCGAATACTTTTGTGAGCCACTATATTTCTTCATAATGGTAAATCCACCGTTTCCGTTTGATTCAAATGGGCCAGCTTCTGCCGTGAAAATGCCTGGTCATAATTTTGAATCCTGATGGCAATAATTATTTCACACAATTCCCAAGAAGTATATTCGCAAAACTGAAAATTAAAATTGTTAATCAATTCTCTATTATCGTTCAATCCTCAATGCGTTTCACAGGTTCGAAATTTAGTCATCTTCTTCTCCTGGATAGTTTAACGCCATATCTACCGATTACCAATCGAAACAGATACATATTGCTTTGTAATAATAACAAGCTTGCATTTTTATCACAGTCGTCTGACTATGGTAGGTTCAATGTTAGTGTTGTCCTTTCCGTAACGGGAATGGCATTGCCCACGCTTTCGTAGTTACTCATATGTTGACGGTGCATATTGGTAGCGACAGGTAACTAAGGGGTTGACGCTCGATAATTAGTCTTGTTGACATTGGTTCGCAACGCGCATACCTATAGCCACGCTTAGTAAACTGTCACAAGGTGGCCATCGAGCGTCATCCTTCGATCGGAGTATTAATTACGCTACTCTCCGGCTTTATGTCCCTTTGACACAACGTTTCCATTCCGATTCACTGATCATTCCTTTTCTACGATATGCTTGATCCGTCTTCTATTTCGACACAATTAAAGTGTTTACAGTTGCATCTTCGAGGAAAAATTATAAGAGTTAAAATAGCAAAAGTTACTTTTATACTCAAAGACCTTATTTTCATATCCGAAACAGTTCTAATCCTACTGAAGCCATTTGTACAAATTGACGATTTTACATTGGCGGTAGAGCTAACAAGCGCTAAACTCAATTGACATATCTACTCTTTGGTAATGTTAACAAATAAAGATATTGTATTTATATGTATAGATCTCTTCCCATATGGAAATCACCGGAAATGAGAAGGCCGACACATTGGCTGCTAGAGAAGCCATACTTACCCCTACCTTAAAATTTTTCGATCTCTCCCAAGGACCTAATCAGGGAGCTTAAGTTAAAAATTCAAAATAGCTGGAATGAAAAATGGACTAGCTCTCGCCCCTTCCCCCTGTCAAATTATTCAAAATAAGGAAAGATATTTATAATAATAGCTCCCCTAACATTACCCACAGAAAAGACGAAGTAATCACTACGCAACTTAGTCTTGGCCACGCAAATATTAGACACCTCTATAAAACACGAAAAACCCTCCAACTCTTTGTTGGACAAGTTCTCAACATTCCAACTAACCTGAGTGAATGTTTCAATGATCAAAAGAACATTGCGCTTGTTCTTAACTCCCTAAAAAATGTAGACCTATATTACAAAATTTAAATATCTCCACACTCGTGTAAACATACTAACACGAACCTCTGTTTATTACTGCGCCAATAAAACACTGTATCTATATTCTCAATTGTATACCAAAGTGGTCGCTAATGACCTTGATAAATAAACAATATAAAAAAAAGATGGAATTTATTCCCATTTTTTTACCATTGCACCTCAATACTTTTCACGTAAGATGACAAGAAAAAATTTATTACTGGTCCAACAAAACACTGTATCTATAATTGTATACCAAAGTGGTAGCTAATGACCTTTATGAATAAACAATATAAAAAAAAGATGGAATTTATTCCGATTTTTTTAACATTGCATCTCAATACTTTTCACGACAAGAAAAAATCCGACTGTACCAAAAAATGCATTTCCATTAAAGGAAAATAATACAATTATTAAATCACACTTCTTAAAAAACATGGTCCTACGAATGCAGTACTCTTTGAACCGTTCATCTTTCTCCTTTCACAGAAGTATCCTCAATTTCTGCAGAACCGTTAGAAAAACAACAGATCAACACGAAATTCCTTTGTTTTTTCGAAATTCGAAGGAAGCGCGATCTTGTCAAAAAGCACAAGCTCCGAAATTGCAAACACAAATCGAAACGTGAAGTTCGGTCTAGATGTTTTAAAGTAAACCGAAACTTGAACGTTAACGGAGACCTAGTCTCGAAGAGAGACCGAGTTCATCAAAAGACGAGGACTCGCACGTGCGCGCGCGCGCAACAAGCGTGGTCGTCAAACGGTGCCGCGGAACGGAAAAGCGCGCAAATTAATAGTCGCTTGCCGCCGAGCTTTCAGTTCAGAGGTGCCAAAAAGCCGAAGAGAAAAAAAGAGCGAACGCACGGAAAAAAAGCTGTGAAACGGGCGCGGGCGTCGCGTTCTCGGGGTCGAGTTCCTGTAAAGTGTCTGGGGCAGCATGGCGCGGCAAACACGTAGTTACTCCAATTTTTCGAGCGGTTAAAAAGAGAGAGAGAGAGAGAGAGAGAGAGAGAGAGAGAGAGAGAGAGAGAGAGAGAGAGAGTGAGAACAGTTGGTGGGGTGGTAGAACGCGAAGGTAACGAGCTTCCATTTCGTCTTGATGGTCGCATTAGCCACATTTCAATAGAGCAACCCACGTTGTTTTACTGCGACCATTGTTTCCAACCTCTCTCTCTCTCTCTCTCTCTCTCTCTCTCTCTCTCTCTCTCTCTCTCTCTACCTCTTTCGCTGTCTCTCTTGCTGTCTCTCTCTTTCTGTCTCTTTTTCAGAGACTCTCCATCTTGGAGGAGGGACAGAAAGAGACGAGGCGTGCCGGCCAGGGGTGGAAATAGTGCTATTACGCCCCTTTCGCAACGTCGGCAACGTATTAGCACCAGGAATGCAAATAATTGTTCGGCGTAGTGTATACAGGGTGGCGAAAGCAACCCCGGAATGTAAATAAAGTCGACTTCTAGGTACCCCTGGTCGCGAGAGTGAAAGCTTTACGGTCCGCTTACGTATCAGCTGGTTTATACCAGTGTTTGTACATGAAGGGCCTCAAATGTTTAATTTCTTAACGACAAATTCACAATTCCATGATTGGAATGAATCACAATATTATCAGCTGGGAATATGCGGATCGCTAACAATACAATAACGTCTCGATATACAGTCAGTGTAAGAAGTATTCGTACACTCATTAAAAATGAACAGATTTTTAAAATTTAATATTTTGTCAATGACATATTTCAAGGTCATCAAAATCGGTGAGGAGGACCAATTTGTATATAATTACCGAATTAACACAAACTGTAATATTAACAAGTCGCCCTGTCCAATTTTAAAAAGTTCTAAATATATTGTCAATGATATATTTCAAGGTCATCAAAATCGGTGAGGAGGACCAACTTGTATATAATTACCGAATCAACATATACTGTAATATTAACAAGTCGCCCTGTCCAATTTTAAAAAATTTTAAATATGTTGTCTATGACATATTTCAAGGTCATCAAAATCAGTGAGGAGGACCAACTTGTATATAATTACCGAATTAACGTATACTGTAATATTAACAAGTCGCCCTGTCCAATTTTAAAAAAATTTAAATATGTTGTCTATGACATATTTCAAGGTCATCAAAATCAGTGAGGAGGACCAACTTGTATAGAATTACCGAATTAACGTATACTGTAATATTAACAAGTCCCCCTGTTCAATTTTAAACAATTCTAAATATGTTGTCAATGACATATTTCAAGGTCATCGAAATCGTTGAGGAGGACCAACTTGTATATAATTACCGTTACTTCTTCTGTTGTATGAACTGTTTGGTATTCATTTCTCTTGCTCATTTTTACCACAAATCCATTAAAGTCGCATTCCAGAAATGACAAATAAAGATGCTCATATTTTCCAATCAATAAATTTACACAAGAAGTATGAATCGTTATTTACAAATTCACGATAATTTTTATTCTTTATATTAAATTGATGAAGACGAGAATCGGGATACACGTTGTAAATAGTTCTTGAGAAAGAAGCTTTTGCAGAATATTTCTCAGCAGAAGCGATCGCCCGGACAATAATTTTAAACCCAACCAAAAATGACAATTCCATGGAAGCTTATATAAAGAATTGAATGTTCTCCATCATAAAAGGATCCGACGTTCAAAGAAACCCGACGGAAAAACTCCGGCCGTCCAGATGAATCCTCCATTTCCGGTTCAAAGGAAGAACGTGCCGGAAAAGCGCGTGACGTTCGCTGGATTTCTCGGGCTGAGCTTCTAAACACGAAGAGTAACGTTCGGCACGGTGCAATAAAGTATCGCATCTCGTCGCGGCGACGCGATTAATCGCGGCCCGGCAAGAATTAATTGCCGACTCCGCGATAATTTATCGTCGCCGTGCTCGCCGTGATATTTTACACGCGTGCTTATTTTTCGTGGTTCCACGGGGCCCCGCGATAACCTACGACCCGGTTTTCCTATAAGAAAAACCACAGCGATGCGGCAAGGAAATCTCGCTAGGGGAATTCCTTTCTGTCTTTACGAGCATCCGGCGCGGCGACACGTTTCCACGAGAGATTCGCGCGATCGTTCGCCTTATCATTTCCCGCTTAACCTTGCTCTCCCGCAAGTTTTTTTCGATCGCGGATAAAGTATGCATGAGCTACGGCCCGGCTTTATCGCGCGATGTCTTAATCCCTCGGAAGCTCACAATGCTTGTTCAATTATTCATCGTGCGTTAGCCCCGGCGAGCGGTGTCTTTCTTAACGCTCGTTTATTGGATTCGAACATTCCTCCCGGCCTATTGGCGGAAAATTTCATACTTCAACAGCGGAATTCCATTTATCAACTACCAAAAATTGATTTCTCCCCTTAATCGATACTTGGGGATCATTTAGCTTATGATAAAAATTAGAAGTACAGGATTTTCCAATAAGAGCTACCTAATAAATATGTCCTTTGTATCGATCGTAATGTTCTTAATAAGAAATGTTTGGTTTTTCGGCGCTACCTTTCGATCGTTTATTAATTAATGTTACCAAGCAATTTTGCTAATAATCAAATAATCGACGTTTCAATCCATGTTTGGATCATTATCAAGATTAATTTTGAAAAGCGTCTGTAGGAATGAATATGTTATACAATTTTCAAAAAAACTTTTTTCCTTTTTTAATTAACGGTAAATTGATTGATGTAGAAATACATCCGAAATAGATCCAAACATGGATTGAAACGTCGATTATTTGATTATTAGCAAAATTGCTTGGTAACATTAATTAATAAACGATCGAACCGTAGCGCCGAAAAACCAAACATTTCTTATTAAGAGCTACCTAATGTTTTATTTTCCAATAAAACACATTCGGGTTCAGAAAATTTTGAAAATCTCCATTGTAGCGTATATTTTAATCGCTTTTAATTATAAATGAAACAGAATATCAGCGAAACGGCTATCATAAATCTTTTTGCGCGTTTCCACTCTTTTGTCTAGAATTTTTATGACATTTTCGCATAATTGTGACTCAATGGCGTCAATAACTTACCGAATTTCTCTCCGAAGTATACTATACCTTTGACGCAGTCCCTCTCCCTCTCCCACTCCTCCCCTCCCCAAAACGATGAAACTTTAATAGCATTTAATGTTTAACACTAGGTTTACGGAGCAGTAAAATTAATTATTTTACATTGCTTTATAAAAATAATAAAATTGTATTTACTTGGATCTTCAACGATTTTTATTGTAATATGTACACAAAAAAATAAATCTATTTAATAATTCCTCACGAATGCCTTCTTACACTCTTAGTGATCGTAACTTAAAAATGTTTGAATCCGTCATTTTGACGGGCCCCGTAAATGTAGTGTTAAGAATCAAAACTTGCTCAATGTTGCTGGTGTCTCGTTCAAAATTCGCTGTAATTGCAAATTAGAAAGTTTATGTGTATGAACATAGCATCATAGCACCATAGAGTTATACCACTCTGTCGTGAATGTTTGGACAACTTATTGCACGTGGTTACATCTTATTAGTCACGTGCAAGTGCAACAAGCGACTTTACACTGCAGTTACACGAGCTGCAGCTGCAAGCTACAAATACGAAGTGCAATTCTAGACTGTAAATGTAAATTGCAGTTGCATAATGAAAGCCGTAAGCATAGGACAGGAGATGCGGCTATGAAGAACGCAACTGCAAGCTGCATTTGCATTTATATAATGTAATTGCGAAATACAGTTCTATAATACAGATACAAGATGTAATTACCGTCGTGCAATTGTGATACATAATTACACGATATGTGGGCATAAAGTATCTACAATTAAATAATTACCTGCCATAACTATAAAATACAATTACCGTAAAAAATTATATTTTTGAAGGTAATACAAGATGCAACGTGGCTATTAGATCGAATTATCAGATAACGTTTAAGAACAACGCAAATTGATCTACTCGTCTATATTCCATTCCATAATTCTCAGAATTTATAATAGAATCATGATTTAAAAAATAAAAAGAATTGTAACATATAAATATAATAAAATACACGCTTTTCACTAGAATATGTAATGCAATTCTGAAATTTGGCTATTTATTATAATAAAATACACACTTTTCAATACGATATATAATGCAATTCTGAAATTTGGCTATTTATTATAATAAAATACACGCTTTTCAATCCGATATATAATGCAATTCTGAAATGTGGCTATTTATTCAATAGGATAGGGTTTCAATAATAACGCAATATCATCTAGCCAGAAACCCTAGATTTAAAAAATGATTTAAAAAATAAAAAGAAGTAATTGTAACATATAAGTATAATAAAATACACGCTTTTCACTACAATATGTAATGCAATTCTGAAATTTGGCTATTTATTATAATAAAATACACGCTTTTCAATACGATATATAATGCGATTCTGAAATGTGGCTATTTATTATAATAAAATACACGCTTTTCAATACGATATATAATGCAATTTTGAAATGTGGCTATTTATTCAATAGGATAGGGCTTCAATAATAACGCAATATCATCTAGCCAGAAACCCTAGATTTAAAAAATGATTTAAAAAATAAAAAGAAGTAATTGTAACATATAAGTATAATAAAATACACGCTTTTCACTACAATATGTAATGCAATTCTGAAATGTGGCTATTTATTATAATAAAATACACGCTTTTCAATCCGATATATAATGCAATTCTGAAATGTGGCTATTTATTATAATAAAATACACGCTTTTCAATCCGATATATAATGCAATTCTGAAATGTGGCTATTTATTCAATAGGATAGGGCTTCAATAATAACGCAAAATCATCTAGCCAGAAACTCTAGATTTCGTTCGCTATGAAGTGCACATCATGTGCACATACACCATCATGTGTACCATTCGTACGTTCATGGTTGCTCAGTGTCGTAAACCCACACTGAGAGAAGGCACAATCAACTCAGATTGCTGCTATCGTTTACAAATCTGTAAACAAAAATTGATGCGTAATAATTTCAATAAATTTAAACAATTAAGAAATTAGTCTTTTTTTAATAGTTTCTAGATCTAATGTAAACAATGAAGGAAAAGTTGGTCAATAATTATAATTGTTTCTTGTTCTTTTACAGAAATTGCAGACCATCAGCGAGGACTTTTGTGGACTCGATGTGAACACGCCTTTGGGTGGCGAAGATGCGGTTGAAGGGACTCCAGTGCTCACGTTCAACACCCGTCTGACCGCGGTCATAGCTACTTCCACCGGTGACTACACCGTCGTCTTCGTGGGCACCAAGGAGGGTCACCTGAAGAAGGTCAGTGCACGATACTCTTTATCTATTCGATCGAAGACGCGCGAAGAGGTGCTCGAACGGTACCGCCTGTTTCATTAGGCCAGCCTTGTACACTCGTTATCCCCTTGCTGCTCACTTTTCAGTATCGCCCGATCCTCCCATAGGCGACATCTGACTCTTCCTTTACGGCCTTTGGCCTTTCATGCCGGACACCCGGCTCCTGACACCGTGCAAATAACTCGTGTACTATTCCTTTTTATCTGACGCTGCCGCAACAACTTTTCCACCACTGATATTATAATGGACGTTGCATATGCTACAAACGTTAATACTCTATTCATCACGCTAATTACCGCGTCGATCGTACGCTGATGGCAAAATTAAGTGGACACCCTTTGAAAACTAATATCTTTTTTAAAAGTGGACAAAACGATTTGATTTTTCGGGAGGCTGTTGGTCAAATCATTAGTTTACTAGGTAATGCATAATAATTTTTTTAAGAGAGTCGCATTTCAAGTACGAATGCGGACATGGTTGCTCAGTGGTGGGGGAAGCGCTCGAACGCGATGTAGAGGAAGTCGAACTATTGAATGAGAGTACTATTGGGTTGGCAACTAAGTGATTGCAGATTTTAAATATTAAAGGAAAATTCAACATTTTTACTTGAAAATATAACTTTATTAAATTAGGTATTGTCCGTTTTAAAAAAGAATTTGGCAAACCAATTTTGACACTGCCTTTCTTTCAAGGCTTCATCCCCATATACATAACTTCTTGTATGCCTGCGATACGTTCCTGCCTTTTCGGAAATAATAATAAAATATGTCTGAAATGCGCGTTTTGTTCTTCCATTTTTAAAGTGGGATAAAAACGGAACTATATAACTAATCTTATAATACAATTTTCTTACTAATTAAAGGTGGAAGTCCAAACAACAAGAAAACAATATAGGTTAGGTTTATTGAACACGTAGACCAGTGGTGAGCACGGGTGGAGCCCCTCAAACGCCTGCTTCTCCCACCAACCTCTCTTTCATGCAGCGCGCACGTTCGTTACGTACGCTGATGTCTCGTGCAGTGATGGGAACTCTGACGTACCGTCTTCCCCTACTTTGCTTCTATGGCGCACGCGCTACACACAAGCGTACCTCTATTCTACACGGCCACGGACACAGTAAAGGTACGCTTGTGTGTAGCGCATGCGCGATAGAAGCAAAGTATGGGAAGACGGTACGTCAGAGTGGTGGTAGTATTTTCGGCCAGCGCCCACGGAGTTCCCATCACTGGTCTCGTGTCTTCGTTGCTCCATTGTACCGCGCTTGCTGGAAGGGGACAGAGGGCGCTACGGTGTTGACGGTTTTGCCTCAATTGAGGCAAAATTGCCGATCTCTGACGTAGACTATCGTAGACAAAACAAAAGAATGTGATAGAACATCTATCGACAAAATCCGCAATCATTTAGTTCCCAACCCAATATATTACAAGTTTAATTATTTTGTACACAGTTTTGACTCCGACTCCGCAAACTTGGCTATAAGTTACCGTTGTTCGAGCTGGTTAGACTGTTTCTCGTCGGACATAAGTAATCCCGAATCGGCGAGGCGGCGCCGCGGCGAAAGTCATCACAATAGATATTAATACGAACGACAGAATCGGGGCTACAGCGAAATCCGCTTTCTACCGGTGTTCCATTAGCCTCGGTCCAGGTAGCCATTACGGGCTATCGTTGCCCGCGAAGCGTTAACGCTTAACGAGGCTAATGGAGTCCGTGGACCGTCTCCAGCTCCGCGAACTTCGCCGTATCAAATGCCAGGTTGATTCGTCCCCACGCCCACGCGTACGCAGGTTTCCTCGATCGTTAAATTCATCGGGATCCAGGCTCGATTATATCAGATCCGCGCTTCGGACGACTGTGAATCAAACGCAACACGACCCGCGTAATTGGCTACGCGAGAAGGCCGAACGCCAGGCGAAAAATCGCCGCGAATAGTTATAGAAAATTATGGATCTCTAACCGTGCACGTAGCGGTGGAGGGGAAAAAAAAAGGAGGAAGTGCCGACGGGTCGTTAGCCGGTCGGCTGCGTTTCCAGGATCGCGATATCTCCCGTTGGCCCCCTCGAATCTGTCGCGATTAATCACGATTATCGGGCTAAATCCTCTCCGATTTCTTGCGAGCGCGCGCCCGGGAATCTTTGCTCGCTCGTCTTATTCGTGAAATCGCGTTACTCGATATCGCTGGAAAACGATCGCCGGAGAACCTAAACCAGCCCGAGATGCCTCGCCGATACGATCGAGACGAGTTTCGAGTGGGAAATGCAATTTCCGACGGCGTGTTCTTCCGTGTTTCGGTGATTTCGATGCACGGCGGGAAACTCGATCGTCGGACCATCGTCAATTTCTAATGGAGGATGATGCGTACAGTATATGTACGGTCGCGTAGATCACGGTATAATTGTTAACCTTTCCCATTTTTACAGTCCGTGAATTCTTGCCTACGTGCCGAAATTACAAACGCCTAATTCGTCACACCCATCTGCAGTTTCCTGGCCACTTTCTCTCACAGTCCTCTGTACTTGACCAAGGCATCTGTTTTTCCCTCCAAAATTACGGGACACCCCCGTTTGGACGCCATCCGATTGGACGCGTCCCGATTGGACCCGTTCCTTTTGGACTCCGTGCCGATTGGTCTCGTGTCGTTTGAACGCTGTGCCGTTTGGACACCGTGCCGAGTAGACTCCGTACCGGTTGGACATAACCCAGACCTAGTTAGTTAGTTAGTTAGTATCTTAAGCCTCTCGGACGTCCGGGCAGTCCCGAGACGCAAGGCTGCATCCTTTTCTGCCTCATAAAGAGCGGCGCATTACCGAGAGAGTTTAACCTCTACCCGACTGTTTGTCGGTTTACTGGCCGCGTTGCCCATGTCCGTCGGTTGTCCAGCCGAGTAGAGGTTGTCACCAGTCACCGAGCCATTCTACCTATTTTTCCTGAGCAAGGTGGTCGGAAGTTGGGCAAGTTAACCAAGACATTTTTTTTTTAACGCAGGGAAATGCTTTACGCATTCCCCGCCCCCCTTGGGGGAGGAACGGGGATATGTGGGACTCCCCCCCCCCCCTCCTGGATGGAAGGAGAAGGGGGGTAAACCCACTAAAACCCTGCGGAGACCTGCCTAAGCGGTTTGGGAGTGGCCAGGAACTCGGAACGAACACTACTGGACCACTCCCCCGCTATGGCGGCGGCAAGTTAACCCAGACCTAACCCACACCTAACCAAAAACTAACCATATATTTCAGAATAAGATATCACCATATGTAGAATTCGAAAAGCAATGATTATAAAATTTACGGCACCCAAATGTCATGAATCCAAACGACGCGACGTCCAACTGTCATAAATCCATACGGCATGGCGTCCAAACGACAAGTCCAATCGGCACGGCTTCCAAAAGGAACGCGTCCAATCGGAACGCGTCCAAACGGATCTAGACCTAACCCAAACCTAACCAAGAACTAACCATATATTTCAGAATAAGATATCACCATATGTAGAATTCGAAAAGCAATGATTATAAAATTGACGGCACCCAAATGTCACGAATCCAAACGACGCGACGTCCAACTGTCATAAATCCATACAGCATGGCGTCCAAACGACAAGTCCAATCGGCACGGCTTCCAAAAGGAACGCGTCCAAACGGATGGCGTCCAAGTGGGACACCCCCAAAATTACCAACCCTCCCGTCATCCTTGTCCAACAGTAGTTTCTCTTTTTCTTCAGTCACATCTCACTTCTTTACCTTTCCCTTTCCAATCCTTTTCCAGGCACGATTACGATTTGCGTGGCTCCTACTTTGAAGGTTAAATTTGTGTTCTAACCTAACCTAACCTAACCTAACCTAATACGTCAATAATATTCACAGCTAATTGAGTTTTAATACATAGACATTTCTTGAGTCTCGTAAAAGCAGTTGTGAACAGAGCCTTTACGTTCCCCCGACCATCATTTCGGGAGGGAGGCAGTTGTTCTGCAACTTCACCGAAATATAAATATACTCGGAAACTGCGCAGCTGATAAACAAATGTTATGCGACATCAATTGTTGGAAATTTAATTTTCTACAGAAAAGGTCTCTTGATATTTCGCCATATCACGCACAATTACCGAGATATTTGCAGATTTATAAAAAACAGGAAATCTACTTTACCGGCTGAACCAGGCCCATTCGATACCTGTGACATATACATTTTTTTTTTAAATGGCCCCAAGAACACAAATTTAACTTCTGAACAAGGGGCCACGGAAATCGTAATCTCCACCTTTTCCACCACTACTTTTTACGATGTTGTTTCTACAAGATAATAAAAAATCTAGAATAATTCTATTAATCGTGGGACTAAAGAGAAACTATTGGTAGTTGTAAAAGTGGATCTACATAAATCAATAGTTTGATAGGAAAATAAACTGTGGGGGAATGGTATTGTTCTTATAATTTCACAACACAAGTGGTAGGTGCTTCACAAATGCTTGAACTTTATTAAACTTTATTAAACATTTTCCAATACTTCTGTTCTTACATTTTCTGTCTTTTAATTAACTTTTCGGTATTTTAAATATACGTAAGGCAGAACAATTTTTCAGAATATTTTACCATACTATGTTCACAGTCGGCAGTGACCCAACAACAAAAAAGAACGCTACAATATTACACGAAATAACAAAGAAGCGAAACAAGATGAACAAGGCAAAAGATCGCAACAAAAATTGTTTCTTAAAATAATTATTACAATAATTCTAAATTTACCTGGGAATGAATAAGATTACTTTGAATCTAGAATAAAACAAAGTAAAAGAAAAAGCGGAAGAGAAGTCAGTTATTAACGATTTTATAGAACTTAAAAAAACAAATATTAATTTACAACATTCATCAAGAAATTAATATTAATTTACAACGCTAGAAATTAAATCAATTAAAATTAATTAGTACCGTGCGGAAGTGAATTAAAGCGACAGCAAAAAGAAAGTTAATTAGTATAAAAGGTGAGTGTAACTAATTCAAATGAAAATTCAAGAAAAATTAATACTGAAAAAGGTAAATAAAAAGAAAGGTTAGTCCACAGAAGTAGGATTAGTCCCAGGTGATTCCATGGTTCTGGGAGTCCTTTCTGCTTCTCCGGTAACCTCGTAGTTAATGACTCTCAGGGTAAATTCGGTGAATCGTGAGATTCGCGACACGCGTTTTTGTAAGCTAGGAACACTTCCCTTCAATTAACCTCAGCGTATCTTGATCAGCCTCATCTATAATGATTGATAAATTCCGTATATTTCACTGCTCAATATGTATTGCCAAACTACAGATTTTCTGCATTTATAACAAAAATCCGTAGGTGAAATGTAAAATTAGAAAAATGAAACCATAGCTCATAAACTAATTCAACAATATCGATGAAATTATCAGCATGTATAGAATTTGTTTGAGCCTATAAAACACATGTTTTAAATCTTCAATACAGGTCCAGACAAAAAGTTGTAAAATTCAAGGGCACTTTACTCTTGCACTTTACTCCTTCGCGGTGGACACTATACTGTTAATTTGAATTTCTGATCATCCGACAAACATAATATTGCATATCTGAGTTGTGCTAAGCTAGCACAAGTGTTTGGATAACCAAAATATGCTGTTTGGATAACTGTTACTATCTTAAACGTTAATTGCATGTTCAAAACGATTATTTACCATAACTTCTTTATTTATTATTTTTATAAAATAATACTTTAGCACAATCTTAGCACAACCTAGCACAACTTAGCACAATTGAGAAAATTGAAAAAAAATGAAAAGTGGGGGGCTAGTAAAAAAAATCGTTTTTCTCAATTTTTAAGCTTATTGTTTATATTATTGTTATAATATTCGAGAACAATGTAGCACAAACCTAGCACAACTCAGCACAACTGTTGAAATTATTTATTTCGACAAGTGGGGGGCTAACTTCTAGGAGGCGGACAAATGATCCAACGGGGTTGCCGCGTTCGCACGAGCAACGTTGTAAAACAGAGTCACCAGGGAATTACGAATCTCTGCCCGGCGATCATTAACATCAGCCGCGCGTAGTTAGCCGCGGAACGAATGCGCGTAAAATCGCAGCGGCCGGGCCGAGTCGCGGATTTCTTTCAATTAATCACAATTACCGGTCGCAGCTCGGCTCGGCGTGGATCTTCTTCAATTTGTTCAACGATCCAGCCGGACACACGGGGCCCTCTCGCGTTCCCGTCCATCGCGATCGCTGAATTAATCCTAATCGGCGCGCCATTATGCGGCCGGCGATTTACATACCGTGACGGGATTTTTGCTCGCATTCATTAGCGGGCGTTAAAGAAAATGCAAAATCGCGGCCGGGAAATCAAAGTACCGAAGGGAAGTTATCCTGGAAGGGTCTCGGGAAATTTGCAAGTTAACGAAGTTTCGCCATGGTACCTCTCCGTGCCCCCTACCCTTACTCCCATGGCTTTCCCCGTGCCCATCCCCTCCACGCCGTTCTTCCGTTATTCGCCGTGATTAATTAAAGCCGCCCGTGTCCGTGGCCGTGAATCGCCGAGGTTCGATTATAATTATCTATGTGCAAACGCGAAACTCAAATAGCTTCTCCGCGAACGTGCGCAAATATACCAAGGCAAATTCGCTGAAAGGAACGCGAGGATCGACGCCAGTCCTCATAACCGGCGTCGATCTGTTAAAAATTTATCAATGTCCGCCGTCGGGTTCGAGCGCGTTTGATTCTGGCCACGAGCGGCCACTCTCGAAAGCATGTGTTCAATTTTGATCGCGCGGGGTTGCCTGGTTTCGAGAACTACGCCCTGGCACCGATGTGGTCCTCGATTTTCGTTTTAAATATTTCAATGAACTTTTCCGTTGGGGTCACGAAAGCCGCGGGTTGTAAGTGCTGCGTTCGTGCCCGAGCGCTCGCTCGGTTGCCGAACTTGTAATTAATTTATGGATTGGCTTGCTGCGAATGAGGTTGCTGCGGAAGTCCGTATTCCAAACGCGAATTTATTTTGAAAGTCAATTTTTGTTTTCCTGTGTCTTTTACAGCATTTTACAGTCTCGTTTTTTCTACTCGAAATGCGCATTCAATTTTTTAATTTGATTAACTTCTTGCTGTACTCGTGATTTTAATGAGAATGTAGCAAATATGACTGTCATTCATTTCTTTTAAATCAGAATAAAATATGAGTCATTTATTATTTAAGTATTTAACTTCTTCGGTGGGAAGAGGAAAGAGGGATATGCGAGAGAAATATTGGATTGTTTGAGATTGTCATTGAAAAGAAAATTGTTGAACTTGTTCCGGGTATAGTTCAGTTATTAAAACAAATATTAATAATATTGTTACGGCGGCGTGAATATTGAGAAGTCGCTGTAATGCCGTGATGAACAACCCCTAAGGAATAATTGAAGATAGGGGTTGTCAACGAACTGTTGATCGTTGAACAGAAGAGAGAGACAGAATCGACAGCCGAGCAGAAAAGATATTTAGATTCTGTACGGTTTTTGTTATTGTAGCTTGAATAATGAAATTTATTCGATAAATTCTCATGGAAAATTTCAATAATTAAGAAATAAACAACATATCAGTTGATCGTAGTAGTTAATAGATCGAAAGATGGTGTATTGATTTATTGTTGATCTAGAGAATTTATGTTGCAAACTGATTGTGTCGGTAGAGCATAATGCAAAATATAATAAATACGATAATAATATATTAATAAATTATACGAGCGATGTATTATGTCGCTTGTATCATTTTTATCATAAAATCCTTTATTTTATTTGAAATAAGAAGAAATTTATTTTTAAGACATCTAAACTATATGAAACGCGCGTGCGCGCGCGAACTTGTATACTTTAAGTTCCAAAACCTAGGAATATAATTTTGCATCTCCGCTCTAAAAACTTAGTTGTGTTATCAAAAATGTATAAAGATAAATAATGTACGTTGATTAAAATGTAGTAATTGTCCGTTCACGTTAGCTTGCATCAATTTATTTTTAGATAATCGACATTTGCATCCACAGTTTTATTTTTAAAATTCACTGTCGGAAATTGTAAAATCGCTCTCAAAGATAAAGTCAATATTAATTTATAGACGTCGAGAGGTAAGTCAAGATTTTCTAACGTTATTTGCTCGGTGGTAGCAATTAAATTTTCAAGTAAATTCCGCGCTGCCAAAACCGTCAGCGGAGTAAAATTTTCATGGTATGCACCGCGAGAACCGAGGAAAATTTGCTTACGGCGTGAATAGCTGTTCAAGAATAGCAAACACGAATGATGTGTGCGGGGTCGTAACACCGTGGCACCGTAGCGGAAGAAATCACTCTCGAATATAACGCATTTTAATGTTGTTAAACCGTGCAATTATGTTGCGATTCATTCGTCCGAGCGCGAAATCTATTTCGCCTTCGCCGACATGCAACGTTGCATTAAATATGTTAATTGGGACTGTGTTTGTACGCAACAGTCATTGTGCTATCAAAATGAGTAGACTTGACCCAATTAGAATAATTAAGCTCTATTAAAGATGAATAAAATATTCGACGTAATTCAGAGTGAAAATTCCGTGTCAACAAAACTGGACTAATTAGGCGCTGCAATTCAAACTTTCAATTTCTGTAAAATTCAGGATTATTCTGATCTACAATAATTTTTCGATATTACTATATTATTGAATATAAAACAGGAATTTAAAAAGAAATAAATACCACTAAATATCAATTTATTAATGGTGAATTTAACTAGGTTGTAAGATGAGACCATTCTTGTTATGTAACTAAATATAAAATATAAAATCGTGACAGAACACGTTAATAAATTACTTTCTACAAAAAAACGGAATTAACCGGAAAGGAGATGGTCAGATCAGTTTGAGATTATTGCAGAGATTACGTGGGCGGTTGTGGGTAGTGGGTCAGATGCAAAAGTATACACCGAGGGCGCGCGAGTACCGTGGCGCAGCCCTGTACTACCCTGTAAATATTCGACGTAATTCAAAGTGAAAATTCCGTGTCAACAAAACTGGACTAATTAGGCGCCGCAAATCAAACTTTTAATTTCTGTAAAATTCAGAATTATTCTGATCTACAATAACTTTTCAATATTACTATATCATTGAATATAGAAAAGGAATTTTAAAAAAATAAATACCACTAAATATCAATTTATTAATGGTGAATTTAACTAGGTTGTAAGATGAGACCATCCTTGTTATGTAACTAAATATAAAATATAAAATCGTGACAGAACACGTTAATAAATTACTTTCTACAAAAAAACGGAATTAACCGGAAAGGAGATGGTCAGATCAGTTTGAGATTATTGCAGAGATTACGTGGGCGGTTGTGGGTAGTGGGTCAGATGCAAAAGTATATACCGAGGGCGCGCGAGTACCGTGGCGCAGCCCTGTACCGTTGTTTAAGGGATCGATAAATCATGGCGTTCGTAGGCGACAGACGGATGGAGATTTCACGCGTGCGTCCTCGCGTATGAAATAAATTTACGACAAATTACGGGGACGTTGACTGGACGTGACAACGCTCGCGAGAGGATTTTAGAGGTACCATGGTTGTCGCGATCATCCGCAGCTCCTTCTTTCCCGCTTCTTTCTCTTTCTTTGTTCCAACGATTGGCAAACTCGGTTTCATTTCGCCGACCGAACCACGTTCTCCGGTGTTCTCAGTCAAATTGATTAATTAAATCGTTCTCTCCCGCGTTCTATCTTCTTTGTCGAAAGCTGGACTGCCATTCAAGATTAGAAACCTCAAAAAGTTTGGCGGTTCGTTCCCTGGCGCGACCATAAATCCGTTTCATTAGCCTCGCGCGACCACGTGTCCGCTCTGTTCCGCAATCTCCGGGAATTTCATTCTCTTACTTGCGATTGCATTCTACGGTTTGTACTTTATTCTCTCCCCCCCCCCTCTCTCTCTCTCTCTCTCTCTCGTTATCCCCTCCTTCGCTGTCCCTGTTCTTCAGTGTTGTCCTTCCTTCCCTCATTTGTTGCTCGGCCGTAGTTTTACACCGCGGTTTTTATTTCTCCGCTCGAGTCCCTTTTCTTGTTTGTCCACTTGTTTTTCTCTCAGATTTCCTTCTCTCGTGCTCGTTGCTCCATATTTTCTTTGTGCATCTTCCCCGCTTTCACTCGCATCCTTATACTTAACGCTGTCTTTGCTTTCTCGTGTTTGCGCCCACCTTTTCTCCGTGCACACGTTTGCTCTTCGTTAAGTCGTCCGAAATCGTTGAGCCGCGTTACAAATATTTGGAAGGGAATGCTAACAATCGTAGAGTAATTACAAGTTCTTGTAAATTCCGCCTGAATATACATTTTACACTGGTTACTCAAACGTTATTACAATTTGCTGGTTTAATCGTTATAATTATTAAGACGCGCCAACATTCTGTATAGGCGTCTAAATCTACAGTCACTTCCATTGAAACTTGTGTTTTGGATTTCGGCGCACAGGTTCGATCATTCGTATTAATGATCGAACCTGTGCAGCGAAATCCAAAACACAAGTAATCAAAAATTTTCGATCGATAAACACATTTAATTTACTCCCATTAATATTCGGACACTCTTAAAAAGACGATAACTTGTTTAATATTGGACCATACGACTTGGACTTTTTTTGAGAAGTTAGAATAATTAGATTACTACATGACGTGAAAAAGAAATTTTAAACAATTGCTATTGGTCGGTATTGCAGAGAGAATACTAAAAGTTGTGTTTTACAATTTTTTTATGTGGCTTATATTGAAGATTTAAAACATCCATTTTGTAGATCTGTATCAATTGTATACATTATCAAATTTTCATCCAATTTGGATTACGTGGAAAACAGCGACAGGCATCGAATGACGTAAGAATCCTTCGATTTATTACAATTTAAGACCGAAAATTGTGAAAAGCTGCAATTTTTACCATCTTCAATCAGTTGTAGCTCATCGCAACGTTTGCCGATTTTCGTGAAATATTCAGAGTGTATACAGTTGACACAGATCTACAAAACGTATTTGTTGAATTTTCAATATGGACCCACATAAAACAGTTATAAATAACAACTTTTAGTATTTTCTTTGTAATTCTTTGTAATATGAGAGTTTCAATTAAAAAATCTGAAACCAATTGCAAAGTATGCATTTGGATTCTTGACATGTGTCAGATTTTTACCAAAATTTCTAAACATCATTAACTAGGGAAAATAGGCCAAAAACTGATTTTTCGATTTTACCCCATAACTACCCTCCCGATCGAGATACAGGGTTGAAATTTTGCACAGTCGATAAAATTCGATTCAAGGGCACTTTTGACGATTTTATCCGGCTATACCGTTTGTTGTACTATGCAGATAGAAATCCTATTCGGAATTCAAGTTCCTTGGACTCTTTTAGGATCTACGGGATAGTTTGATTAATTCTTTCCTTCCCGTTTGATCGTCCTCAGACGATTTCATAGCTCAATCACACGGATTGGTCTGGCCAATTCTGGCCCTAATCCCCGCTATCAAATTCATTTCTATGAGCGAGCATTTCGTCCTCGATTGCGTTCTCACGCGGTCGAAACTGCACCGGAGACCGATCCCCGGACCCGACGCGGCCCGAGTTTATCGCTTTGGATTTATGGGCTCGATTTTTAAGTAATCTTCGAGCTCGTTGTTTCCCCGGGCACCCATGGGACGTTCTTTTCCGCGGCGCCATGGTAAAGCTCGTTGATTCCGTTCGAGTACTCGAGATAGCGGCGCTTTAAAACGGATGTTTATTGTAACCGATGGCCATTAGTTTTACGGCGCAGGTGTTGCCGCTTATCGGCACCAACGAAAGTGGCAAACTGCTCCGGAATGAATATTTCACGGATATTTACGACGGAACAGCCGGGCGTAATTCGGTGCTCGTTTGCCCGTCGAGTTTCAATTACCATAGGATAGCGACTTCAGTCGACTTTGCGCGAAGAAACCATACGAATCTTTCGGTTGGCAATTGTTGTATTGGAATATGAGTATATGATAAACTACACTTTATGTACGCACAATAGAATTTATTCAATAAGTTTTAAACACACGTTGCTAGGCACGGTTGGAGAACAGTGTCGTCATTAACCCTTAGCACTCGAGTGGTGACTCTGAGGCACCATTAAAAATTGTTATACCACTATTCAAAGTATTGTTTACATTACTAAATTTGTATTAAATAAATTAGCTACTAAATATTTAAGTATTGTACGAGGTATTATATCAGTTTCATATCTATAAAATAAAAAAAAATCATATAGAATCGAAATATTCTTGGTCGAAAAAAATGTTTGGTTTTCTAGTTAAAATGGCTCCGACTGCAAAGGGTTAAACCGAGGAGAATACGGTTTACCACCTCTCTGATGACCAGAGTAATATGTGACACGTTGCGCAGCACGTCACGTGACCAGTCTACGGTCTTAGTGGGGGACGTTGGGGCAGTGTTGGGATATGGTGCAAGATTTCCCGCGCATGCGTGGCCAAAATGTATCTATATTATGATGGCAGAGGTAGTGGAGCCCTGAGACAGTTATATTAGCGGGAATGTATCGAAACAATCTGTTCCGGACAAAAAGACTGCAGAACGTGTCCTACGAGTTACAAAATATACACAAATACACATGTTATACATTCATTTTTAAGAATCAAATCATACCATTTTTTTAAAATTCTGCTGTGTGCTCAAGGTACCCCATTTTATCGAGAATCTTACTTTACTGAGGCTGAAATCGCCGCGCCTGCGCGCGGAATCTTGCACCATATCCCAACATTGCGTTGGGGTGTGCTGAGGTAGTGGAAGGGGAATAGGAGTAGAGGAAAATCCACCCAGTTTTGGGTCAGTTTTTTGTCTTTTTTGCGTTCAAATCCAGGAACGTACGTACGTCCTATATTTGTGGGGAAATTAGGGGGGAACTATTATTGGGGGGCAACCGGAGGGAAGAGTGCAAGACGACACGACGAGACGACCGTGCTCCGAAGCCAGATAAAATATTTTATTTTTTTATTATATATTTGGTTTATAAAGTTATTTTAGTACCCTTCCCTATCCCTAAAATAAAGGAAAAGAGTGAGTATGTTATACATATATACACAATTATAATATATGTATATATTGTATGTACATACACATTCAATTTTAATATAACATAAGCATGTTAAACATTCATTTTTGAAAATCGAAAAAAAAATTTTGCGAAATTATGCGGGGTGACCAAAGTACCCAATTTTAGCCCAACTTTGAGCTTTACTGGCGCTAAAATCGTCGCGTATGCGCGAAAAAAAGGTGTAATATACCATCACTGGTTCTGGGTGGATCTGGCGACACTGTTGGAGAAGAAGGCGTCTCAAGTGAAGATCGCTCAGGCTAAATTCAATTAAGCTACGATTTAATGAAGAGGACAATCTAGATACGATGTATACATAGTTCCAGAGTATAATTTTTCACCTAATCTCCTACTACAATTACAAGAAGCTTCCACAATATGTCCAGTCTCCTATACCGATACTCATAATTTGAATTTCGCGCCAATCAAATTTTACTTGTAAGACGAAATTCGAGCAAGTTTGTCACAACGTCCTCGAATATCACAATTCGTATCGTTGAATTCCAATACGAATCGCGAACAAAAATCAACTTGAAACGTAACTAATTTCAGTATCTCGTAGTCTGTCTACGGGAACGTTTGTACAAACACGGCTCCATTAGATGTATCAATGTCGAAGAAAATCCCGACAGGACCTGGTGCGGTAACGGCACGATATTACTCAATACACGATGCTTCACCCGAAGTTTCTCACCCGGTGTCGATCGACCATGTTAATTGTCCCGAAGCTCGGTCATGATCGATAATCGTCTCGTGACGCATTGTTTATCACTAGCGATCGAGCCGGTGTTGCCACGCGAGATAGCCACATCCGAGAGGAGGAAGGCGCTTTGCCACGCCGTTCAAACGGCGTTGATTCATGACTCGCCCTGTCGCGGAAGGTATTAATTAATGATTGCCCTCTTCCACGTACACACGTGGCCCGGCAGCCGCGAGTCTTCTTCAGGTCGCGGTGAAAGGTTATCCCGGAGGTATTTAAAGGCGCGCGCGTCGGCCAACGATCGCACGCCCGTTCCTTCTTTCCGTTTCTTTCTTCGATTGTCGTGCGATCGGCCTGCGGAAACCGGTTGATGTTCTATGAACAGTATGGAACGATAATGCGGAATCGACTGTATCAACGGAAATTCGGGCACGAGTACGATTTCCGCCCCCTCCACGACCTAACCTCAACTCATTCTATTCACATGATTTTTCCATTACTAATTCAAATTGTGGATGACAGCTGCAATGCAAAGACTATGCGAATAAAATTTCATTTTCTACAGAAAAGGTCTCTTGATATTTTGCCATATTTCGCATAGTTACCGAGATATTTGCAAATTTATAAAAAACAGAAAATCTACTTTACCGGCTAAACCAGACCAATTTGACACCATGTTATATCTACATTTGTGGATGACAGCTACAATACAAAGACTATGGGAATAAAATTTCATTTTCTACAGAAAAGGTCTCTTGACATTTTGTCATATTTCGCATAGTTACCGAGATATTTGCAAATTTATAAAAAACAGGAAATCTACTTATCCGGCTAAACCAGACCAATTTGACACCATGTTATATATACATTTTTTCCCCAAGAACACAAATATAACCTCAAAACGGGGGGCCACGGAAATCGTACTCTTCCCAAAATTCGGAACCTGCTGAAAGGAAACGGGCAGACATGCTCCGCGATACGAATTGCGAAATACGAGTTACGAGACGAGTGCGAGAAGTTGTGTTGATGGCGCTGAGGCCAGACATACACAAAAAGCGATCACGCTGTAATGAACATTCGAGGGCGAATGTCATTGCAGGACGGCCGAGTGTGGGATTAGGACCCCCCAGACCACAAATACCGTAGGAAATTAAGAAGAAGGGGAGAGGGTTCCGCGGGTGAGCGCGTTAGTCGATCGGCTACCAACACGAGGGCCCGGGTTCGATTCCCGGCGCGGTGCCTTCCTTTTTCCTGAGATTCTACAATAGCAACACTCAAATGAATTACGTATACAAATTTAAATCCATACAAACGTATATACAAAGTTAAACTAACATAAATCAGTCCTTAACAAGATGCTTGGGCAAGGAAATTTATTGCACTTATTTCCCATAAATGTATTTTTATAATATCGATAATCAGAAAATATGAAACCAGTCATCTGACACAGTGATTGGTATAGCGCTAAATAAATATTGTTGCATATGAAACGTATTATTATTCTTCCGATCTACAAGATCAGCGATCTTGTACGGCACAGCTTCCGTGTTTCGGGATTTATAGAACAGAGGATGAGATATTCCGCGCACAGGAGGGAGAGTTTAGTTACCGCGCGTGCTATAATCCTATTCAATTAAGGATCCACAAGGCAGTTTCCGTCGCACATCTATCGCGATTGCCTAATTGCCGGCGCGTTTACCGTCGATCTCTTAATTAATGCGCGTCTTACAGTGATCCGAGGGCGGGCCGGCGTGGTCGACAAAGAGGAGGTCGCCGGGATCGATCTATCGATCGGGCGGCATTCACCGCACGGGCGAACCGCACCGCGGACCCGTTCGTTAACCAGTATAATTGAGCGGTGCGTGTGCACGCGCACGTGCATCCCGATCGAACAATGCGGTATTCCGCCGCGGAATTGAACAGTGTCCGTGCGATCCGATCGGCGGGGCTTCGCGAGGAAAGTGAAAAGGGGGAATTGAACGAGCGGCCTGATACGGGACACAAAGGCTCCGGTGGATGGGCTCCGTGTTTCCGGAAATGGAAACAGTGGGCTCCTTTCAGGGAAAAGAACCTGATAAATTCGTGTGGAAGAGAACCGATTCGCTGGAAGCTCGATATTAGATAGAAAAATACCGTGCTTTGTCATTACCTTGTCCGGTGATGATTGATTCCTTGCCGGTACAATGGCGGATCGAGGCAAGACGAGTTCGACAGAAGTATTCCGTCCAACCTTTTTCTGGATCGAGACGTTAGGTTAAACAATACCGCGTGTTCCATCGCAAGGGAACACGCGCACGGGGAGTTCGCGTCAACAGGGTTTATGACACGGACGTGACGAAAAGGCTATTTTTGAGATTAAAACCTTTTTCACATTTGGCGACCACTCGACGTCCAACTTTCGTTTCCGTCCTTCCTCGATAGCCGTGACGTGCATAAACCAATAATTCCCGAAGAGTCGTCCTTTACCGAGGGTTACTTCGAGGAATTCCGACGACGCAGTCGAAGGTCCAAAGGACTCCACGGTCCTGCAAGTATCATCCCCACTCTACCTCAAGACAACGCACGCTCAGGGCGTAACGGAAGGGTGGTGATGATCCGTAAAGAATGCGCCGATTGGGAAAATGCATCGGCAAGAACCAATTGGCGTATTTCTACTCAGCGACACCGAAAACCTCCGAAAACATAGGAACGCCTACAAGTACGAAGGCAGCCTAGGCGCTCCTCAACTTCCGAAAGAACTCCACTCTACATTCAGACAGCAGTCGCAGAACATCGTTCAACAACGCAATCAAAGTCTCACGCAACCATCGCTCCTCACTACGAATCCAGTCACCCAAAATTAGTTTGGCGGGTGATAAGTCGGTGACCCACATATCGAAACGCGTCCAATCGGGATCTCGAGATTTACAACCTCGAGTGAGTTTACGGTCGACAAAAACCGCGCGTTAATATAGTTCGGTCGCATCGCAACACCGCGTGAGCGAATCAGATAAAAATTGAACTTAATTTCTTTTTTCATTAAATAGGATATAGTGTTTAAATTATACGAATTGAATTTAGTCAAGGTTTACGATACAGGACCGTCGCTTCTTCGCTATTTTTAAGAGAAAGGCTTTCTTTAACCCCTCGGCGTATTGTAACGAGACGAACTCTCGTAATCAGTAATGCCAGATACGTTAAATCGAGGGGAATACAATTTACCACCTCTCTGATGGCCAGAGTAATATGCGATACGTTGCGCCGGACGTCACGTGACCAGTCTATGGTGTTAGTGGGGGACGTTGGAGCAGTGTTGGGATATGGTGCAAGATTTCACGCACATGCGCGGCGATTTCAGCCTCAGTAAAGTAAGATTTTCTATAAAATGGGGTACTTTGAGCACGTTTTTAAAACGGTCTAAAAAGTATAAAATATTAATATATAAAAAAAACAGACCAAAAAGTATAAAATAATTTGAAAAAAATAAAAATAAAATGGACTAAAAAGTATAAAATAATTTTTAAAAAACGGACTTAAAAGTATAACATAATTTGAAAATAAAAACAAAAATTTGAAATTGTGAATTTTGAATAGCTGTGAAAATTACTTGTAGGATTTAAAACAAAAACGTGGGGCGCAAGATAATAGTAAGGAGTGTAGGGAGTAGCAGACGTTGAGAGAACTCAGAACAGTTTATATCATTTGCGGAGCAATGAAATTTTTAGTGATTTAGGCGAACTATTCATGCATAAATTATCCATTGCATGCGCCCTACGTTTTTCGTTTTAAATCTTACAAGTATTTTCACAGCTATTCAGAATTCACAGTTTCAAATTTCTGTTTTTATTTTCAAATTATTTTATACTTTTTAGTCTGTTTTTTAAAAATTATTTTATACATTTTAGTCCATTTAGAGTCAGTCGAAGTAAAGATTTCGTTTAGTAAAGAGCTTCCTCCCGCGCCGTAAAACAAAGAATTATTTTATTTTACAAGTACCAGTGTGTATGCATTAACACCCGTATCCAATAACTCTTTTGCAAACAATATTTAAGCATTGAAGTAAATGTACTCCTACAAATAATATAAGTGACAATTTTGGGGGTAAAGATGTTCTAATCACTATAAAAGATTTTTGCACAGTTGTATGTGCAGTGGAACGCGCCAATAAAAGAATTTGTCGAAATGGTTGTCTACGAAACAAAAGAAAAATTCAACATTCTCGCGGATGTGAGACAAAGCAATGTCTCTCGACTTTGATTATTAAGGCGTTGACTTCCGTTTCGGAAATAAAAATCGAGGATAACGCGATCCGTCCCGACCGTTTCGTTCTTTTTTGATTTTATCAGATTGCCTCTAGAATATTCGTAGAATATTATATTTCTCGGTGCGCGAGCGAGTTTCCGGCGCGAGCTGGACGGAATTAAATCTCGAGCTGACTTCGGGATTTTAAAAAGTCAAGAACCGTCAGCGAGGAGGAGTTTGTTTTCGAATAGTAGAGAGGCGGGCTTGTGCTCTCTCGTGCTCGAACTTTTTGCCGCGGGAAGAATGCGGCGCGTCACGGTGAAGTTGAACGGTCGACCCTTATGCATTTTATGGAAATAAAGATTCTATTCTTAACGAGGTCCGCCGGAAGCCGGGCGTGTGCGACTGAATATTTCATCGTTCCTCGGGCGTACTGCGTGACTGTTTAAAAGTTCGTAAGAAAAACGGAATACCATGGCGCTGGGATAGGAACTATAACCGTGGGGATGAAACGGCGGCGTCCCTCGAATATTACGTGAACGCGTGCTCCCTTGCCACTCTCTTTTCGAAACTACGTTGTACACAACCACGGGAAAAAATTCTATTCCCTGTTTCCCTCGCCGTTTCAGCTGATCAGCCTTCGCAAGAAAGCCCCATGAGATCAGGAATCCTTTTCGTCTGCCACGAGCGGAATCTTGCGCTCGCAAACTTTATTTTAGAGCGTACATACACTCTCTCTTTTAGATACCTTTATTGAAAGAGATTTACAGGGGATCTAAAATGTATTTAACACACGATCATAGACGATGAAATATTACGACGTTACCGCAGACGCGCGGTCCCAAAGACCGCTAAATTAATTTCACAACTAACACCTTACGAAAATATTGTTTTACTCTGCTTTTAATTTCTCTGGTACAATAGAATGCTTAACCCCTTGACGTACAAACACGTGTCAGACACGTCATATATTTCTTATGGCATTGTGCACATTGAAGTAAAATATTATACAATATTAACAGTAAATATTACCAGCAACATGTCTGTTATCGTCCTACGAGCATATTAATTTTGAATTTATATGAAAATCATTATTAAGCTTACACGAATGATAAGTTAAACTATAAATGCTAGCTCTGATCGCATCGAATTTCATTTAATTCGTATGTCAAGGGGTTAAAATTGTAATGTTACATCAATGTATTCGAAATTTGAGCTATTTATGTTTATTTATTAATATACATATGTATGTTTAAGAAATGTCTGCCTTTCCTGGGAGAAACATGGGAATCTAAATTTCTGTAAGGTCTCGGGAAATTTCCGATTCTCGAAAAATTGTCGAGATTTAAATTGTTATAATTCTGTAAAAATAAATAGCGCGAACATAAACCTAAATTCATTTTAAAGCTTGAAAGCTCTGCTTCCGGAAAGCAGTGCCCATTTTCCTTTAAGATATTTTTCTATTATGTAGCATGTGGGGAACTGAAAATTCTGCAAATTCAAAAATCTCCAAAAACTTTCAAAAATTTTTCTCGTGAATGTAACGACCATAAATTTGAAGATTGAAGCCTGCTCTTTACGGCTCCTTAAAAATTGAGGTAGAATTCTTTTTTACTTGTTTTATGGAACAGAAATGAGGAGTACGATCGTGTAAAGACTGTCATTTATAGCTCGATAAAACGACTAGAAAAAATCGTACATCAATTTTTCATATCTCGTCGCAGAGAGAAAGCTTCAATCTTTAAATCGATAGTCGTTTCAGACACGAGAAATATTTCTCAATGTTTTCACGTTCGTTCGATTGTATGGCATTTTTTGAGAGAAAACGAGTCTTCAGCTTCTCGGCCGCCATATTGTGAAACAAAACTGAGAATAAAACTGGTAGAGACTACTAGCATTAAAATGAGCGCATTTATTGTACAATAATTTCCTACGAAATTATTACAGTTTAAATATCCGATTTTTGAAAAATTGCCAATATTTAAACTGTAATAATTTCGTAGGAAATTATTATACAATAAATGCGCACTCATTTTAATGCTAGCAGTCTCTATTAGTTTTATTCTCAATGAACACTAAATATCCGATTTTTGAAAAATTGCCAATATTTAGTGTTCAATGATGACTAGACTGCGGAACTTTATGCAAAATAAAACTTGTTTGCAATAATTGCGAGACATAGAAACTAAATAGGAATTTATCTCGCACATCAATGGTTTTATTAAGTCGTAAGAGATGGGTTGATATTATTAAATACTTTTTACTTCCCCACTGTTCAAAATTGCACACACCAATTTCTGCTACAAATATATCAAATCCGCAGTCTAATGATGACTATGACTTATAGCTTGCGCAGAAATCGATTTCATTTGTTTTCAAATCACGGACTAAGATATACATTTTTATGGACGAACCGGCACAGACTGAAATTAAACATAAATTCGTTGACAATATTAAAAATTCCATTCGGCTTGATATAATATGAAAATGAAGCAATCTTCTTCCGTCATAGAATGAAATAAAAATTTTGATGAACCAATTTGTACGGACGAGAATACACCTAAATTTGTACACATTATTAAAAATTCTATTACGTTGGCTATCAAATAGATATTTCATGAAGCTATCTTAAATTCTTTGCTATGTAGCGATAAAATCAACGATCTTTTCTTGTTGTATTTTTTAAATAATTCATAAAATGTATATACGTGATAAAATATTTGACTAGTATTAGTTAAATATCGTTTATTTTAATCTCAGAAGGTCTTAACCTAAAAAAACGACTTGTATCGACTGTATCACCTAATTTATTTTATACTTTTCTGAATAATTTGTGACAATTTAATTTTAAAATAGACCAGATTTTGATATTATAATATTATATAAATAAAATTCTTTCAGACGCAGCTCTCATTCTTTCTTGAAAAAGATCCACATTAGGATCGAAACGTAGAAAGTTTTAACAAACTAGCAAGATTGCTTTAATATTCTGTTTAGATCGAACCTTTGCGCCAATAACATTATTTATTCCAGTTTAAAATACCTTGCGAAATTTTTTATATTGTGCGTGCGTGTGTGTGTGTGTGTGTGTGTGTGTGTGTGTGTGTGTGTGTGTGGTATATTGTATAGATAAAATATATACAAATGTATAAAAACTTAACACAAATAGTACAATTTAAATAGAAACAAAAATATAAAAAATTATTACTTGCAAAGAACAGTATTGCTTTCCGCCAATCAGAAGCGATCACGAACATCACGAATCACTAAAAGTTCATCCGATCTCTACACATAAATATACATATATCATTATTAAGTAACGTAATGGTATTTAAATCAGAAATTGTCTATACCTCTCTACTAATTACATAAATAATACAATTTTTTAACTCAAACATGAAGAATTACTATGAATCGAGGTAAAAAAGTTCGGATCACATTCGTGATTGTGAAAAAATCACGACAGTGATTTTGCGATCACTGTGATAAATCACCGTGAGTGATTTTGAACCACATCCCTACCTATGACCGTCAGCCTGAAATATCTATCGAAGAGAGCGAGTTTCTGGCGATGTCGGTCGAGCGGCATCGGAAAGACGGATAGCGTGAATGAACCTTTAATCGAACCGAACGGCGATTACGCAATTACAACGGAGGCGGAAACGCGGGTTCGCCAAAATTTACACGAGATGGTAATTGGGTTGGACAGAACGGCGAATTAATCCGACGGTATTAGGCCGAGAATCGACGGGCGCAGCCACGTGAATCGTAGATTAATTCACGCGTCTATCAAACAAGCAACAACGCGCAGGCTTGCGATTAATAATCAGAACAGGCCGATCCGTGGATCACGATTAATAATCGCTCCGGCACGGTCGCGCACGCGTTTCACTCGAAAGAACAGATATCAAAGGCAGTCGATCGTTGCCAATCGATCGCGCTCTTCAATTAGAACGATCCATCGAAAACTGATAAACCGTTCACAACGATATAACGTCGAATCTGGGTAATAACAACGAGGGTTATATAATATCGTTGATATTATCGACGGCAATGAAAAAAAATGAAAAGAAAAAAAGAGAACGCGGTACGAGAATGGTTGGGGTCGTTAGTGATGCGCCCGATAGTGGGACTAATACCAATGGGAACAGTAATAATCCAATGAAATTGATTATTGAATACCGATGCCCCCACCCCCCACCCCCACCCCGTACTCCTATTACTATTAATGCTCGAGGCTCGCGAGTGCGGCCACGGTATGGCCGAGTTATAGGTATTAGCGGGTATTAGAGTTCGCGGCTGAAATGATAATTTAAAATTGATGATTAATTTGTCGCTATAGGTTGCCTCGAAATTAGGATTAAGTGAGAACTGGAACCACAATATCCGGTTACTTAGATTAATCGCTTTCGAAATTGTTGTTTCGATAGTTTGTTGATTTCTGTATCGGTGCACCGAATGAACACCTTCAATTTCGTTGACTGATTTCATCGGTTTGGTTTTTATGAAATATAAAAAGAGGATATCTACCAGGTGAATAATTCTTTTTTTTTTCTAAAGAAAACAATTTAATTGTTTGAATGCTTTTGACGCACAGGTTCGATCCTTGAATAATATTCTAAGACACTATTTGCAAATTACTACAATATTTTCGACGTTTCGATCTTGTTTCAGATCATTTTCAAGAAAAATTTTTCTTTATGAAAAAATTGCGTCTGTAAATGATTCAATTCAATTAAGGTTTCGCGTGTGTTAATTTTTAAGAAATGAAAATGTTTTGTACTGTTTTTTACTTGCTTAGTGCAGATTAAAAAGTTATTTTTTTAATGCAAGAATAGACATGTTGGTGTCAAGCCAGTATGTAAGACACTGAGGCAAACCGTGGAAACATTTGGGAAACAGTTGTATCATCGATCATAAGGTTGGCCAATCGATATTTGGCGGTAAATTCAAAATCATGAAGTTGGTAGGTGTATATCTTTTAACTGCGTATATACCAAGTTGATTATGGTAATTCTTTATAATTGATATTCAATTTCATTTTTCACCAATTTACGTACAATTAATTGTATGTGTAACAAAGAAAAGGTTTTTATAAATTTCTGAAGCGATATAAGGAACTTACTAGAATTCATCATAGAATATTACCGATTCAGTAATGTTGCGTAATACTCATTTATCTTAGGTGTTTCATGTCTAAGATTTACGCTGTGGTGTTTAATCATATGAATTGTTTCTAGCAGTATCCTTTGGCGTAAATTAGCTTCTTTGTCAATTACCTTTGCTTTCCAAAAAGAAAAATTTTTCTTGAAAATGATTTGAAACAAGATCGAAACGTCGAAAATATTGTAGTAATTTGCAAATAGTGTCTTAGAATATTATTCAAGGATCGAACCTGCGCGCCAAAAGCATTCAAACATTGAAAACAATCTACGATCGAAATAAGGAAACATTTAAAACAATTTAAATTTGGGAAAAACGAAAAAAAAATGCTTTATTCGAAGTGTGCACCATCGTTAGCTATACATTTTCCACATCTGTCCTTCAATTTGTGGATACCCTCCCAAAAGAATGGTTCACATTTTGTGTCGGTCCAGTCATCGAGCCATTTTTCGACGTCTTCGTAATTTTTGAAGTGCTCCTGGTAAACAGGTGGTACAGTAAATCCGCGATCTAAGTCCAATGGAACATTGCGATCTATGTCCCTTCGTCTACTCCTTCCACTGCGGAGTATCCCCGGAGGGGCCAAGAAGCTCGAGCTGCTCGGACGCCGAGCAGTGTAAACATGCCGCCTAATTTGATCCTGGGTCGGGTATATCGGTGTGAATCACTACTAATCCAATTACAAAACTTATTTATTTTTCATTATTTTTTTATGGAACTTTCACCAACTTATTTCTGGCATTTTTCTGATTAAAATTACACTGAACACTAAATAATTTCAACTATATTTAGTGGTTTAATTGACGATATGTACAGTAACTTTCGGACATAGACGAGGATAGCGGTCCGTGTTTACATGCTGTCCTTTTCTACGTTCGGCGCGGTCGACGCGGCCACAAAAAAATAGTTTCCTGTCTCGATCTAAGTCGCGGCAGAGAACCGAAAAAGGACTTAGATCGCGGACTTACTGTAATCATCCCAACGTCGGTTGGGGCAAGAGTTCCCAGCCAAGTGCAGAAACTGTGTCTTTGACGCAAATGCTCTTTATTTGGTTTAAAACCAGTCATGTTTACCGCAAAAACAATATGACGCTAACTCGAGATCGTTTGAACATCAATGACGTTTTGACAGGTTATGTCATAGCAAAACAACAACATAAGAGTTTAGACCGTGAACATGACCTTCTTCCAGTGCCATCCAGCGCAGAAATTAAAAATTATTAACCAGTACACCTGATATGTCTGACTAAAACTACCATTCACTCATTCTTTCCAAAATTGGACTTGTAGCAATTTTGAGAAACAACGGCTCATAAAATACGACGGTCATCGGTTTCGCTATTCTAGTATCCGATATGTCGCAGACATTAAAGGTCAGACGATTACGGTCCGCCATTTTTTATTAAATCGGAACGGGATCGAGGACCGAAGAATAAAGATTTGAATGCATCGTGGCTGTCCAATCCCCGGATTTTACTAGACCACAATGTCCTCTTAGGTTTCCATCGAGCATCGATTTTCTTATTCCCCGTCGTCGCGATATTCTGGGTCTTCTTTCCCCTTTTCCCTTTCAACCAGAACCGTTTCTCATTCTTTCCTCCGAACAACGTCTTTCATTCACTATGGCCGCGTGGTCACCGGATCAATCAATATCAATGCCGACGACCCCTTTGTAATCGAGTATTGCGAACTTTTTATTGATATTAATTGCATTTCTGACGCCATCAATTTATATAGATCTAGTTCGGCGCTCTTGATGTGATAGTTGCTAATAGCTGGATTGGTTGCTCTATGACTCCGCTGCGAACAAGAAAATTGTCTAAAAAGACGGGAAAGAAAGGATTGTTGGAAAAGACTGTACGCTTACTGTCTCGGCAGATACATAGCAGAGTAGGGCACAAATCAACTAATAATTAAAAATGACGGTAAACCTTACGTTTAGGGGAGGATGCTCCGATGACCTTGACCTTGACATATGTTGTTGAGGACAACATTCTGAACAACTTTTGTCATTACAACTACCACCGGTGCTCGGTCTCAGTTTTCGTGATATTTGCTCAAGGTCATCGGAGCATCCTCCCCTAAACGTAAGTTTTACCAAAATGACTGTCTTATTGATTGTTAGTCATAGCAAAGTAGTCATCATTCAAAACTAAGTATGCAGTACTTTACATGTATGCTAAATTTCAAAACTCGTATTATGGAAACGGATACAGTGAACCACTATTGGATGAATTAGACTTCTTATCACGTGGTCCGTTTCCGTAATCTTCCGTAAAATAATAAATTTCATACTTAGTTTTGACTAATGACTACTTTGCTGTGACTAACAATCAATGAGACAATTAGTCATTTTTAATTATTAGTTGATTTGTACCCTACTCTGATACATAGGTATACAGATTTATGCCGGCTGTCAAATTATGAAAAGATGAAAAAAAGGAGAAGGAAGCGTTTCGTCCTAGGCCCGCTAGAGGACTCATCGGTAAGGCTATCTAGCGGACCCGTGCCTTAGACGCGGGATGTCGTAAGGACAGTTTAGGACGGAATATATACAAAACAGAGGAAGATTCAGGTAGTAGCGGGAAAGGTGTTGTCGTAGTGTCCCTCTGTTGACGAGCGTAGGAAGTAGCCGCCACATTACCCCTTTGCCAGTGGTCAACGATATCTGGACAAATTTCCCTTTAATTACGCTGATCTCCGCCGGAATCCAAGGAGGTCGCTGGAATGTGTGCTGCCAGTGTGCCCGCCACTGATGCTGCCGAATCGACAAAGTTGAGTAGCTCTCTAAGCCGCTTATAAGGCTCATATAGTCGCACAAACAATGGAAGAACGTCGCAGAAATGTAGATGCGAAAACGTCGCACAAATTTAGGTGCGAGAACGTTAATCCATATAATGCTGCGAAGATGACGTCAAAAGCACGTAGTAGGGAAAAGTCCTCGCTGTTGGTCGGGTAGTAGTTGAGGCAAGGCAGTGACAGAGTGGTCACCTTTCAGTCCTCCCGACGTTGTCCGTGGTTTGTTGATGTTGTCGTCCCCTCTGCTCAGAAGGTTGCGTTGTTGTTCGTTTGTCGGGGTCACCAATTATGGCGGCAGTTGAATTATGAAAAGATGAAAAAAAGGAGAAGGAAGGGTTTCGTCCTAGGCCCGCTAGAGGACTCATCGGTAAGGCTATCTAGCGGACCCGTGCCTTAGACGCGGGATGTCGTAAGGACAGTTTAGGACGGTATATATACAAAACAGAGGAAGATTCAGGTAGTAGCGGGAAAGGTGTTGTCGTAGTGTCCCTCTGTTGACGAGCGTAGGAAGTAGCCGCCACAGATTGATGACCCAGTACTGATGGTGCAACCGTGGAGGGGCTGATTCTGCATGAGAAAATAAGTCGAAAATATGGAATAAATTTGTTTCATTTGACGGATCGTTTCCGAGAGAACCGATTGTATTGCGAGTAATTTAAAATTCGAGACAAATTTGTACATTGTTTGAAAAATTTAATATTTTACGTTTACATTGTTTTCTGCAAGGACTGTTCAATATCTGCTTTTCCTAGCAAAGTATCAATTTTAATACAATACTGTAGCGAAATGAGATCGCAAGACCGTTGCGAAGCACATGTCAAAGGCAAGTGTTCCATCACAAGGTAGACTAACTAGGGAAACAGTAATCCAATCAACGAGCGTAACGAGTTATTTGCCCAAGCGAGGTAGCGTAACAAATTACCGGACTTCGGTGTAAAGTTTAACTGTCAGCGGGGAGGGTTCGACGGAAATATTCTCCATCGAATAACGATCTAATTCGCAAACGCGTGCGTTTCGTATCTGCTCGGCTGTCTCTCGCGTTACAGCCCCTATTGGCAGCGTTGTCATCCTCATCCCCCGGTCTCCCGCCTCGCAATTCCATGGCGAAGTGTAAATAACTAAATACCAGCTGTCTTTGCTGCCGTAGGTATTCGGTTAATTTGATTCGAGCAAAATACTACCGCGGTGGAACGGGTTGCATGCCGCATCGACAATACGGCGGCCATCGTTGTCAATAGCGGGACCACGGTGCAATGGCGAACCGGTCGCACAATTTTGCGAGACCGTGGGAAATCGCGGCACGGTGCATCCTACCGTTGCAACAACGTGTTGTATCGGTTATGTACGTAGCCGGTGGTACACAAGAGCCGGAAGAAAAACCATTATCGACGTCGAAGGGATGGGCGTGGTCCCGCGGCGCAACAATTTCGGCAGACGCTAATCGGATCGGGACGCGGGAGTTTCAATTTACTCCGTGGCCCGGTGAGGAACGACCCTTTAAGTGGGATCACCGTACGTTGAAGGGCGCGGCCGATTATTGTACGTTCCTAGAACACGTGCGTAAGGACGAGTGGCGCGGGTTAAGGACGCCCCCTAATGGCTTAAGCTCCGAGATTCCCAGTTAATTAATTGGTATTAACATGACGACGCGAGGGGGAACCGAAGCGCATTGCGCCGCGAACCTCGCGTTTTTCAACCGGAATTCCATAACGTTTGTCTTCATTTTCATAAAGGTACGCCATAAACAGAATTATTATGTGGCTGCGCGAAATATTGTAATAGAAAAGTTTATTACAGTTAATGATCAGGATGATAACATTTCTTAATATAATACAGGGTGTCCGGAATTTAAATGGCAAAACTTCAGGAACGTGTAGGGGGCCGAAAAACTAAGACAAACAGTCTTTTAGAGATTTGCTCGTTTTTGCTTCGTTTTGGAGAAAATCGCAAAAAAAGAAACAAAACAAGTTTTCACTTTTGCACTTATTTATTTACATTTTATTTACGTTATCATCTATTTAATGTAGATATTGTTCAAAATGTTGCCCTCTTGCAGCAATGCAAGCATTACATCTAGCACTGACTTGATAAATTGCATAAATTTATTACAGTTAATGATCAGGATGATAAGATTTGTTAATATAATACAGGGTGTCCCGAATTTAAATGGCAAAACTTCAGGAGCGTGTAGGGGGCCGAAAAACTAAGACAAACAGTCTTTTAGAAATTTGCTCGATTTGCTTCGTTTTGGAGAAAATCGCAAAAAAAGAAACAAAACAAGTTTTCACTTTTGCACTTATTTATTTACATTTTATTTACGTTATCATCTATTTAATGTAGATATTGTTCAAAATGTTGCCCTCTTGCAGCAATGCAAGCATTGCATCTAGCACTGACTTGATAAATTGCAGCTAAACATTGTTCTGGTGATATTTGGTGCACTGCATCTATGATGCGGTCTCTTAATTGCTCTCTTGAATTGATTGGCACCGAATAAACTTCCTGCTTCAAGATTCCCCATACGAAGAAATGCATGGGTGTCATATCACGTGATCGGGGGTGACCAAGGTACTATTCCTCCCCGTCCAATTCATCGTTGTGGATAATTTATATTCGGCCAAGCTCGAGCAGCTCTGCTGTAATGAGCTGGACATCCATCGAGTTGGAACCACATTTCAATCCGCTGCTGCAAGGGAATACCCTCTAAATAATTAGAAAAGTTGTCCTCCAAAAAACGCGTAAATGTGATTAATATACAACAACTCAAGAGAGCAATTGACAACGAGATATTGAATTTTTGCGATTCTCTCCAAAACGAAGCAAAAACGAGCAAATCTCTAAAAGACTTTTTGTCTTAGTTTTTCGGTCCCCTACACGCTACTGAAGTTTTGCCATTTCAATTCGGGACACCCTGTATAAGGGTTAAAGAAAAGTTGGTTTGAAGTTTTAAACCTTATCCTTTTTTGGTAAATATTACGATTAGGAGAGGGACCTCGGATGTCCTTGACCTTGACATATGTTGTCAAGATCATCTTTCTGAGTAACCCCAAAGAGGTTTCTGACGGCGCTCGTTGTTTATTAAAAAGTTATGAACAAAAATATGCTTCTAAAAAATTGTCTGAATAAACACAGTTCATATTCGGTTTTCGCGGTCCAAGAAACCTCAAAATCAGAATTTTGATTTTGAAACACCTTTAAAAGCTGAGAGATGAAAGTTTTAAGGGTAGTAAAGGAATGTCGGCGATGTTTTTCAATCAAATAATAAATATTGGGTTGTTCGGAAAATAATTTCGTTTTTCGTGTAGACATGGTATTGCTTCCATTTATTATAACTTAACATTATTCTAAGACCCAAAATCATTGTATATTTTCAGAACTGACATTTCGGACGTCATTTCTTGCCTTATAGAACTTTATAATATTTCAAACTTCATCAATGTTAACGTATCTCAAAAGTTGTTGACCATCGACGCCTATAATGCTACATTTTCATAAACAGGAGAACGAAATCTACCAATATGCAAAGTTTTGAGAAAATCTGAGACCCCATGACCGCGTCTTCTCCTTGTCAGTCGAATGTATTTATTCTGTTTGTGAAACGGAATCGTGTATCGAAGGGCTAAATACAAGAATAAAATGAAGGAAAAAGTGTCGTGTTTAGTAAAAATGTATTTGATATTTGATGAGAGTAATCTTTTCGGAACGGTAAAATATCCCAAAGATTGCAAAGCCTTAATGCTACTATTAATAAATTTTATGATTTCGGCGCAAGGTTCGATCACATTTAGAAACAGCAAATTTGCAAATTAATTAACTGATGTGGATCATTTTCAAAGAGGCGTTTTTGCGTCTGAAAAATAATATATACATAATACAGTTGAAACAAGAAATAATATTCCGACACAACCGTGTTAATGCTACTATAACAACATAACCCCTTGCACTATGATTTATTTTACGGTTACAGTGATTATAACTTGATTGTCGTCCATCATTTCTTAGAACAAAAAGAAAATCTAATTTTATTATATGCTTTTATATTCCCCGATGGTTATATATCGACAGCAACAAAATAAAATTTTATTTCACTTCAAAGGAAATGAATAATTTACATATTTAGTAAATGTTGTTAGAATTCTTATCACGAGTCTGACTCGTTATTATAGTGCAAGTGGTTAAATAAGCGAGAATAAATTATTCGCGAGTTGAAAAAGAAGAAGAGCAACACGCACCGTCAAAAAACAATCAATCGGTATTTGCGTATTAAGCCGGGTGAATGGATTTTGTGGGGAATCGAACTGTTCTGTATAATCTTCGTCCGGAGAGGAGAGGAGAGGAGAGAACGCAGCCAAGCAGTTTAAATATGAAATTATGGATACGCGGGCCAGCGAGCCTGATAGAATTAATTGAATCCGACGGTGGCGCAGCGTGCCGAGCGCCGGTGATTTTCGAATTCATGAAAGAACAGGAAATCAATTTATTCGGGCTGGTCGAGCGATGACGAACGCGCCACCGGTAATCGTTCCTCTAAAAGTGCGTACCGATGCTCACCACCGCGAAAATTGAGTTAATACTGGGATCCGGGCCAGCATCGCTTTAACTTCGTTCCCGTTGATCGCCGATCGAATTATTTATGCGATCGAAGCCAAGCTTCACCGATTGCGCAACGAAATTGATTGGTTTCGTGTTTGCTATCTGCCCCATTCGTGACTTTTCACGCGTTTCACTTGAGCTTATCGAAAGAGATCATTACTTCACAAAATTTACGCACCGTGACTTCGTTTTGTCGTTTTTGATTTGGTAAATAGGTTTACGTGCAATTACGTAGTAGACTCTGGCGAATGTATAGTTGCTTTCAATTTATTTTTATACTAGGATTCGGGAGTGACAGTGATTAACGGTTGTTGGCTCGGCGAATTTATTTTTCATGTGAATTATTTCTATTTTTATTTTTAACGCTTTCTTCATTTTCGTTATCTGTTTGAAGTGTCTTAAATATTGAACTAAAATAAATGAAATATCTTATCAGGTTTGTTTGTATAAAATGAAGAATACACAATATTTTAACTATTAACAAACATAACTATTTGTACAACTTACAACATAACAAAACCACATATCAATACAATCTGCGTAAGACGTAACTAAAAAATGTAAAATGCAATGTAAAATCCATGATCTACGCTGCAGCCGAATTCGTATCAAATAAAATTCATACCTGAAATTGGTTTATTGTTAGACTAATAAGCACGGCCCGTTTTAACAGGCTGATAAATAATAATAACACAAACAACCTAATAAATAAGAATGTATTAAAATGTGCAGTCGAAGCGTTCAAAGTTTGATCATCTCCAGATATATATTTATAAACTACAAGAATCTATTATAAGAGTGGAAGTGTGGATGTACTATGTTTATGTGCATGTTAACAGACAACCCTATATATAGCTAAATTTATAAAAGGAGAAAATCAATATTAACAGAAGAATTTAATGAAATAACGATCGTGAGAGCAGCTGCGAAAACTCGTCGATCGAAACGCTTTGATTATCCGTGTGCCCAAATATATTAGTCAAAAACCGCTTTTCTTACGGCTTTTCCTTACACTATGTATATTACAGCAACACTTGTTTTCTCTTTTAGTAGTTTTATTATGTGTCTAATAGATCGAGGGTCGCCGTCAATTTTATTAAAGCGTTGTAACTCTACTTTGCGCCATTTGCGCGATACATGGTTGGTTGGTTTACTCTTTACCCTATGATTACATAAAGATGGCGTTGGAGAGCCGGAGCTCTATCTGCCCAAAG
Organism: Sphecodes monilicornis; assembly: GCA_913789915.3. NCBI lineage: Eukaryota > Metazoa > Arthropoda > Insecta > Hymenoptera > Halictidae > Sphecodes > Sphecodes monilicornis. Next base: position 24,737,605 of record OU565287.1, read on the forward strand.
CAAACTTGTCCTTATAGATTAATCAGTACAAAAAAATTGTCCTTACACATCGATAGGCTTGTGAACAATTCTGCTGTACCAAATGAGAGTTTAAAAATCTTCTTTTACACAATAATCCCAAACGAAATGATTAGATTACTTTATTGAGGGTGAACTGTTGGTTTGTGGTTGTAATTTAAATTAAGTATTAATTTACAAATTGTTACCGATACATTATGTATGTGCGTCGCGGCGTCGGCAATTAGGTTAGCGACGATCGAACAACGCGGAGGAACTTCACCGAATATGAAGTCCTGTCGAGAAGTATGGTTGTATAAGTGCACTGTAATAGGTTGGATAGAAAACGCGGACAACTACGTGGACTGAGAATGTGTATTTACAATGTGTTTTACACGAGTCGGACTTTATGAATCACACTGTCGCTAAGTCTGTCGCGCTTATATACAAATCGGTTTTTGGGAGGATCTAACTATTAGCCTATTGGCATCAAGTGGATTTTGAGCCATGCCCTTTTCGCATTTGCTTGTCACCACCCACTACAAGCCTTGTGGGGGTAGAAGATGGCCGCTGTGGACGGGTCCAAGGAGGGAGGAAACTGGCGAATTTTCATTGTGGGGGGTTTTTGACGGCAAGGCCCGTTAGGGTGGCTCGCTCGCCTGACCGCTGTTTACCTGGCGCTGTACAAGTTTATTGTTTTATAGCTCGAAGGCTAGGAGACCCGAGATGCACGTGGGTGCCAACTGGAAATCGTAAAGCAATCTTCGGGGTCCTAGTCCGACGTACATCTGTTTTGGCTTAAAAACTAAATTGCATGTATACTAAAAATCCTCCGTCGCTAGGTAGTAAATCTAACTGTTTTCGAAGCCTTAACACATTATCCACTTTCAAATTATAAATCATTTTTGTTCACCGATGAATTGATCACAATTACTTCCCAGACATCTTAAAAGTATTAGTTGCGCTCAAACGTGTTTATTATTTCACAATTCCTTTCGTTGCGCTGAAATATACATGTCGTAAGACGCGTACATCTTGCGCAAGTTCGAGGACACGGCTAAACAGCTAAATGGCTCGACGCGTCACCGACCATCTTGTTTTATTATGGTCGGAGCAATCGGAGTTAGCGGGTAGGACAAGGGGTTAAGATTAATTTACGTCTAAACTAAATCCTAAACATTTTCCAGGAGTTCGAAAGCGGAAACGGGTGAGGAAAAAAATGTCGAAGAGTTTTCGATCCTTCGGATTAAAAAACTGCTGGATCGACGGAAAATTTATAATGCTTATTCGGTATCCCCGCGAGATCCTCTTTTGATTGCTCGACCTATAGTCTGTAATCCGGTGGGCGTTAAGAACTTCTTTGTTCTCCGTACCCGAGGAGTTTCCGTCTCGCCTCATCCACCTACCGTGTACCTATCTTTCCATCTATCTATTTGTCTATTTGTCTTTTCTCTTATGTTCCCCGAACGCTATTGTTAGCTTCTTAACGTAATGACTGTAATGCACAGCCAATGGCCGCGTTCAGTTTCCCGGACATCCCTCGGGATCCTGACCAAGGATAAATGAGCTTTACTTATCTACGCTGTGCGATTTATACTTATCTCTCTAATTGCGTTCTTAATGTGCAGTTGCTATTACAATGTACAACGTACATTGTAACAGCGAGTCGTATCGTGTTGCTTCGTCCTCTACGGTGCACGAAGACCATTGCGTTTTAGGGTCTCTTGGAAATCGAATCGATCATCTCCGCTCTCCAAAATACATTTTTCACGGAGAGATTTTTGCTATATAGAGCTTCTCGCGCAACTGGAACAGGCTATATCTTCTAAAGTTTAGAATCTAATTATAGCAATTAATTTTTATGGGGTCATTTACAGTCAATAGTTTACGCTGTTCCAATACAAAATAAGGAACATATTAGGACTTCGCTACGACAGTATCGTAAGAGCAACCAATGCAAATTTACTGTGAAGAACGGATTTGTGCCTACAACAAAACGGATTTCAATTCGAACATTTGATGCGACTTTTTTACGAAATCGTTTGCGTCCATTTAGTCAAGGTTTCTGAATTGAATGTAATTTCGAGTCTTAATAATAAACACAAGTTATTATCGCCCATTCAAGCAGATTGTCGTGTTTTGTTGAAATTTTCATTTCTTCGCCTTCAAAGTCATCCCAAGGTTATCGTATACTAAGTCGTTGAATTCGTCTTGACACGGGCTATAATACTCTTAACTTGACCTTGTGACCTTGACAATACTTAAAAGAAAATGTTTTTCGAATTTTTTATTGCAATATATAGCCAGTCGAAAACTGATCAATTTTTGTTGAAAATATTTTTTGTCAGATTATCGCCAATACTTAAAAAATCGTGAAAACTGTTACGTGGTACACCCTGTATATTATAATACAGCACGTGGTCTTCATTCTCTCACCTCCACGCTATTAATATTATTTCAACAGAAATAATTCACAAATCTACAACAATCTTAGCTACAATAATTTCCTAACGAATCTATGCTGTTTAATGACAAACGTTTGTGATCGTTTGTGAAACTCTTTGGTCATTTTTATTGTTGCAAGCTGGGAATAGAAAATCTATCTTTAACTTAGAGTGTATTATTTAACACAATTTGTGTACATTATATAATAATATATTTTATATGAACCTTTTTCAGTATTGAACAACATTTTTCACCTTCGATAGACCACTGCAATCAGATGACCAATATTAGTCATTTGTGTCCTGCAGTCGTTAAATAATGTCTCTAGATTATTGAAATTGAAACATATTCAAATACTTCATGAACATTAACGTAAGATAATCTCATGATCGATCAAAAAATATAAGAAAATACTGAAAGATGAATAGAGACAGAATGTTGTACGCTTGTTAAAATGATATGTAATAAACAGGTAGACAATAACAATATGTTTTGATCAAAACGCTGCATAACATTCGCATTCTACAATCGTACATTTCCTATGTAACAACCTAATAACTCGTCCCTAAAGATCCCGTCCCGGCGTACCCTACGGTTGCAGCGGTCTCCGTAGAGACGAGATGAGAAAGCTAAACCGTGGAAAGAGGGGAAAAATGTACGCGAAGAGAGGACCGCATTCCGGCGAGTTGGAATCTGAACGTTATAAACGAGATTCCGCGTTGTTATTTCGTTAATGCGCAATAACAGGACGGAATAATTCGTCTGTGAACAGCGGGTATGCGGGCCCGCCCGGACAATTGGATTATCCTGTTTCGATCATCTGAAAATTCCAATTAACAGTAATGATCTTATCGTATGTTGACCCGCGACGATCGATATAGATCCGGATGATCGTGGCCGGGGAGCGAAAGGTCGGCCGACTCGGTAATCCCTTCGACGTTGCCCGGCACTGTAACGCCATAATGCGGCCAAATTAATTAATCGACCGACGAGAAAAATCTGTCGTTATCTTGAACCACGGCTGTTCCTATCCCCCTAGCTCCCCACCCTCACTACTATCCTCTTCTTTCACCCCCTGGACTCCCTTGTCCCTGGACCGATCGAACTCATTCGGCTCCGTTACCTTTCGATCGCGATCCACGCTTTATTATTAATTTACCTGCTTTAAGATCATTCGACCGACCAACTGCCGTTTTATTATCTCTCTCTTCCTCTTCCTCTCTCTCTTCCTCGTTTTTCTCCCACAGCTTTCCGCGAGATCCGGCAACCGTGGGTGGACCTCGAAGGAGAACGATTTTAATGCCAGCCGGCTGATGAACACTCTCAGCCAACGTTTCCCGGGGATCGTGAACAAGAAATCGTGAACCGTGCCCGGGGAGCCTGGTAATTAAGTTGAATCGGGGGTGGGGACCGATCCTGGGGAAGAGAGAGAGAGAGAGAGAGAGAGAGAGAATCGGCCGCTACGGTCTGTCTGAATTCCAACGATTTTTCTGTTATCGCGGGATCAGAGGATAGGGGATCATTTTTCCCGATGAGTTGAATCAGATAGTCGATCATATTTTTGCGCTCGGCTCTCCCCCCACCGAGCTTTCTTTTTTTTGTCTTTCGCCAATCACGATAAAATAAACTCTATCAGTACCGTCCGCCTGCGTACAGTCTATTGGTAAATCGATTTCTATGCAGATATAGTTTATAGTTTATTCAAATATTTATCCTGTGGAAAGTAATAGAGGAAGTTGTTTAATCATTTTTGCAAGCTTTGCTATCGATAACCGCGCACTTTTATTTTCTTTTTTTTTTTTGGCAGGAATATTTGATGAAAGCGAGTCAGTCGTTCGATAGATTTTCACCATGAAATTGACTTCAATATTAATCAATGTGATTGTTGTGTATTCTTTGATGGAAATATGAACGCATTGATCGCATCATTGTATGATCAACTTTATACGCGTATAACTTTTGAACAAATGAATTCCTCACAATAAGATTTCCATTTTCGGTGTTTTCTCGTCGAAATCTGCAGGATTGTATTCAAAAAAATTGAAAAAAAAGAGTTCTCCAAAACACAGTTCAACCTAATCAAAATGTGGTAGTAAATCAACACACTATTCGTCAATAATAAAAAAAACGAACACAAAAATAGAGTTGAAAATTTTGCAAATGAATTAACGAATTCATTTTCTCTAAATTTTGTGTAAAGTAACCCGTTAACAATGAACCCATTAATCTTAACACTTCATCTACCGGAAACCTATCGATAGCCTTGTCAACAATTCTGCTGTACCAAATGAGAGCTTAAAAATCTTCTTTTACACAATAATCCCAAACGAAATGATTAGATTACTTTATCGAGGGTGTTGGTTTGTGGTTGAAGTTTCTGTCGTGGTTGAAGGATCTATTAAAAACTCCTCAGCCAAAGGTCATAGACCAGTGATGCCAGATCTGTTGAATCGAGGGGAATGCAGTTTACCACCTCTCTGATGACCAGAGTAACATGTGACATGTTGCGCGGCACGTCACGTGACCAGTCTACGGTTTTAGTGGGGGACATTGGAGTGTGTTCAGGTAGCGGTATGGGATAGTGGAAGGGGAAAAGGGGGAGAGAAAAATCCACCCAGTTTTAGGTGTTTCTGCCATCACTGCGATAAACTTCCAAAAATGATGGAATAATCACCGGTCGATAAAGTGTTAATCCTTTGAACTCGGAGTTATTTCACCTAAAAAACCAAACATATCTTCTAACCTAGAATATTTTCATCGTACATAAGTTTTTTTCATTATATGCGTACGAAACTGATATAGTACCTCATACAATATTTCAATGTTTAGTAATTTGTTACATATAAACAAATTTAATCATGTCAACAATATTCTGAATAATAGTGTAGCAATTTGTAGTGGCGCCTCAGAGTCGCCATTCGAGTGCTAAGGGTTAACCCATTGTCCTACAACAACGAGTGAGACTCGTGTTAAGAAATTTTTTGCCAAAAACAACAAGGACGAGCCTGACTCGTGGTACTTCGTACGGACCAAACGTAAACAACACGAGCCTAGTGGTACTTCATTCGTGACAAACGTAAACAACACGAGCCTAGTGGTACTTCATTCGTGACAAACGTAAACAACACGAGCCTGGCTCGTGGTACTTCATTCGTGACAAACGTAAACAACACTAACACGAAGATTACTAATTTTCTACGAGTTTTCTCAAAACATTATTAATTTAAATTAAGTATTAATTTACAAATTGTTACCGATACATTATCCACTTTCAAATTATAAATCATTTTTGTTCACCGATGAATTGATCATAATTACTTCCCAGACACCTTAAAAGTATTAGTTGTGCCCAAACGTGTTTATTATTTCACAATTCCTTTCGTTGCGCTGAAATATACATGTCGTAAGACGCATACATCTTGCGCAAGTTCGAGCACACTACTAAACAGCTAAATGGCTCGACGCGTGACCGACCTTCTTGTTTATTATGGCTCGAGCAATGTTACCGGGTGGGACAAGGGGTTTAGCAAGCGGGAGATCACTCAAGCCATACCTCCTTCCCGATACTCCTATTTCTGGACTGCAAGCATAAGGGTCTCTGCACATCCATCCGGGACAGGCCCCGGAGAGTTTCTTTACATAGCTTTGGTGTAGGCAGGGCTCTTCGGGATGTCTGATCCGGTGTGGTACCGATTCTTCCCTCGCGCGACCGAAGGGCCATAATTCTTGCATTTTCGAGCGCGCGTTGACAGTTCCCTCTGTGCATGGCACAAAGAAGATGTTTTCAGGGACTCCACACCTCCTTCAAGTAAACTATCTAAACTAACTAGCTAAATCCCGGTCCGGCCCGTCCCGGATGGGTGTGCAGAGACCCTAATTCGACCGATCAAAAACCTGGCCTCAAGTATCTAGTAGCCTCCCGGCTTCGAGTTACAAGTTTTCGGGTTATCGAGTTCCGTAAGGGTCTCCCTAAGGGTCTCTGCACACCCATCCGGGACAGGCCCTGGAGAGTTTCTTTACATAGCTTTGGTGTAGGCAGGGCTCTCCGGGATGTCTGATCCGGTGTGGTACCGATTCTTCCCTCGCGCGACCGAAGGGCCATAATTCTTGCACTTTCGAGCGCGCGTTGACAGTTCCCTCTGTGCATAGCACAAAAACAATGTTTCCAGGGACTCCACACCTCCTTCAAGTAAACTATCTAAACTAACTAGCTAAATCCCGGTCCGGCCCGTCCCGGATGTGTGTGCAGAGACCCTAATTCGACCTGATCAAAAACCTGCCCTCAAGTATCTAGTAGCCTCCCGGCTTCGAGTTACAAGTTTTCGGGTTATCGAGTTCCGTATGTCGTGGGCGGAAGGGAAGAACCCGAAGGTGGAATGCAAGACAAAGACTCTCGGTGTTGGACTTGTAAAATAACAAAGGCCATAACGTTCGTGACCTGATGGATCGTAAAAGGGTGAGGAGCACCGTTCGCCTATCGATCTTCGGGCGCAAGGAACGTGGCTTCTTCGTGGTGGCAGTCGTTTCATCTTGCGGTAGCTTGGTTCCCAAACGTCTATTAACTGACTCTTCCGTAGCGATGAAAGGGGATCGTGTCTGGCTCCGTTGTAGATCGGTGTATCGGTGTCGCGATCGTTATCGACATCGTTTCCCCGGATTCTATTATAGCTGATGCAACAGAGCAATTGTTTGTTACGCCGGACACGTAGAAATCGCCGAGGTTTATTTCACTCTGTTCCTCTCGGAACGGCGAGTATCTGTCGTTCAATCGGAGGACTTTTTAGCGGGCAAATGGAGATTGCGCGTTGGACGATCGTTCCCGATATGGAGCTTCGGCATAGTTGTGCTGCATGGAGATCGGTATCGACGCCGAATTATTGGGTTCCGCAATATTATGTTTTATGTACCGGCAAAGTCGTTCGGCTTCTTCGATCATCGGAATATCATTATTATTTCCAATTACTGCGCAGACGATTTCACTCCAGATTCAAGTATAATATGGTCGATTTATTACAGACTCGTGGCAGTGTTATTATGATTGTAGAAATTCTCTATCCTTATTGTAATAAGTGTCGATTGCTTCTTGTACTGTGGGTGTACGTGCGATGATAGATGTCACGTTTTTGTAGCTTTTGTTTTGTAAAACTATATTGTATACCATATAATCAGTATCGTAACACTTTTAATTTAATTGCAGGGAATGTGTGTTTTATCATTCTTTTTTGCATTAATTTGCATCGTTTTATCAACGCGTTACATGTGAACTAAAGACTATCATCAGTTGAGACGAGTATTATCAACTACTAATTACATAATTTTGTTGAAAGTAATAAGAATGGTTTTAAATTTATTTATTTTATAGTCAAATATAATTTTCTAGACTTTTGAAGTTACAAATTACATAATTTTGTTGAAAGTAATAAGAATGGTTTTAAAAAATTTATTTCACATAGTCAAATATAATTTTCTAGATTTTTGAAGTTACAGCTTTTTATTTTATTTTTTCGCTACATTAACCAAATGGTAATTTGGTATTTTGTATTTTATTTTGTATTTTTTGTATTTTTTGATTAAGCAAATACTACATATAGCATAACTAGACTCCGTATTTTTATGCAATTTGCAAATTTTTGTAAACGAATTTTAAAAGAATCGAATCAAATTCAAATGGAATTAATATTTTCAGTGAATTCAGCCAAATTTTATACTTTAGCACTTTTTGAAAATTTTCAAATGCCATAAATGCATATAGATCCGCTGTCTAGATATGATACTAAATTAGACAACGATCAATACGATACGATAGAAGAATATTTTTAAATCGAGTAAAAGAAAAATGAATAAAATAATGCAGCTATGTTATTATAACATTCGTCAGGCAAAACCTGCAGTATTGCCTTGCTGGAGATATTGGCAGGAGTATACAGCTTGAGTCAATAAGAACTTGTATATGTAGTGTCAATACGCGAAATACTGCAATATGAAGTCCAGCACACGTATGCGTAAAATAACGATGTGTGACATGAATCGTAGTTCCGATTCATAAATTTTTGTCTAAAAATAAAAATAATTCATATTTCATTGTTTTGATACTCATTTTCTGGGAAATTATTTTTAGTTATTTCCAGTATGTTGTATATTATAATTAGAAACCGACTACAACTTAAATTACCATCTATGTATTATTACTAGACTGTGAATTTCTATGCAAAATAAAAATGTTTTACATAAATTGCAAGATATAAAAAGTTTCGGACGCAAAGAAAGACAGCGTATTCTTCAGCACGGTCTCCATCCTGTGGTGAATAAACAATTGGAAACACATATTGCTTTACTAATATACTTTAATAATATAACACTTATAACTACATATGGAACACTTTATTAGCTTTCACACGTGCTCGCCATGCATCGTGCATATACCTCTATACGTTAAACCCTAACCTCAAACAGTCTCTCTTCCTCACATTCCGGACTCTCACTCACTCTAGCGCTCACTCTTCCATCTGTATCATTCATTCTGAACTCTCGCATACAATATAAACAATCATCATTCACACATCCGACTTTTTGCGTCCGAAACTTTCGTCGTTCACTACGAAAAAAAACACGTGTCAAATATTTTTCAAAGAACTATAAGCTCCCATAAGTTTCATCAAAATCGGATTTTCGCATCCGAATATGTTCCCTTGTAAGAGGTTAATCAGCTATTCCCCTGTTTCACTCCTTCCTCTTTTCTTTCTTATCAATTTCCCCACTCATTCTACCATCCCACCACCTCTTTCCCCGCTGACCACTTTTTAATAGAATCATTCCTCTTTCCAATTCTTTACATACATTCTCCGAAAATAGATCGTGGTTTAAAGAGTTAATAAAAGAACAGCAACATTTGCCGTGACATTTTTAGTGTCAAAGGACTGTCTTGCTCGCGCTGGCTACAATTTTTCGATTTCGCTCAGCTAGATAGCTGATCTCGACCACTGCGCTATACAGGGTGCGGCGCCAATTAGTCCCCACGTTTTTTTCAGCCCCTTCGGATGGTCGGACAGAAAAATGTTTCGTACCAAAGTAAATCAGTATTTAATCGACAAGAAATTGCAATTTTTAAAATTTAAAAAAAATCGATTTTCAACAAAAAAGTCAAGGTCGCAGTCATATCTTTTAATGGAACTGGGTATTTTTAACTTCATAATATTGTAGGCAACGTCGAAACGAATTCAACGACCTGTTATACAATGACTTTCAGATGAACTTGAAAGATAATATCGCCATGAATGAATTGCCAGAATATTTGAAATATTTCGACGGTACGTAATAGTAACGCCTCGCATTTAGAGGTAAACAAATGAACGTAAACATTGCTTCAGAACTTAACTCACAAAAAACCAAATTTATACGGAGCCACATTGAAAACGCAAATGTTAAACGTGTACATGTAATTAATTAATAATTAAATTAAATTTTCGAACCGCATCCCATCTTGTGTAACGCAAAGTTCTGCTCTATGTAACAAAGTCTTATGTGTAGCTTCCATGAGACAACTTCTTTTTACATTTCTACACGCTTGAATTATGCGTTCTTTAAGATTTTCCATATTATCCACAGTTCTTTCATACACAATCGATTATAAATATCCCCAAAGATAAAAATCTAAAGGGGTCATATCCGGCGAGCGACCTGGCCATCGAATTGGACCATATGTTCCGATCCACTGATCTCCAAAAACTGTAGTTAAGTATGTTTTTACAATTGCAGCATTATGAGCTGGGTCGAAATATTTCAAATATTCTGGCAATTGATTCATGGTGATATTATCTTTCAAGGTCATCTGAAAGTCATTGTATAGCAGGTCGTTGAATTCGTTTCGACGTTGCCTACAGTATTATGAAGTTAAAAATACCCAGTTCCATTAAAAGATATGACAGCGACCTTGATTTTTTTGTTGAAAATCGATTTTTTTTAAATTTTAAAAATTGCAATTTCTTGTCGGTTAAATACTGATTAACTTTGGTAGGAAACATTTTCGACCATCCGAACGGGCCGATAAAACGTGGGGACTAATTGGCGCCGCACCCTGTAGAATCGGTCTTGGGCGCGTTCCGAGCGTCTCAATTCGTCACGGACCGCTCAAAACGGCGTTCTATAAGACGGCCAAATCGGCGTCGCGTCGGTCGAGGGCCGATGCCTGAAATCCGTGGCTTTCTTCCCGACAGACAGCGCGCGCGCGCGTTTCATCTTGCAGTAGCCCGATTCTCGGTCGACCATTAGCCCGGTACTGGCGGATCGGGTCTCTCGATCGACTCGTTGGAATAAGAGGAGAGCACATCGGGCCGGTATAAGCGACTGAACCGAAAGCAACGGCGTGGGGTGGTTTAGGCGGTGGCGCGAGGGGAGGCCGAAAGGGAAGAGGAGGTTCGAAGAGGAAAGCCCGAGGATATCGGGTAGCCAGAATGCCCTGGGAATAACGAGAGATTGGGAGGACGACGAGGAAATTTCATCGCTCGGTCGGTCGATGTTGTATGGCCGAGGAGAGACGAGGAGAGTCGGGGGAGAGGTGGTTGGCTGGGCCGGAGAGAGAAGACGAGATTTATCGGATTTTCGAAATACCCGAGCACTCAGCGTGTCGAACCAGACGCCTGTATTTCTCTCCTCCCACCTCCCTGCGATCTCTCTCTCTCTGTGTCTCTCTCTGTCTCTCTCGCTTTCTCTCTCCTCTCATTTCTTATTTTCGATCTTCCGTTCCTTTTTCCGGTTTCCGATTGCCACCCACAACCTTCGTTCCACTTCTTCTTCGGGTTTGATAGGCTCTCTCGTTTCACGATCACGGAGTTCGATCTTCATCCGCTAATACGATCGTGTTCGATGCAACGAAAGAGGGATGGGAAAGAAGAGAAAGAGGTACGAAGAATCGCGAGAACCACGTCTACGGCGAATACGGGGGCCGGAAGTAGCGGGATTTTGAGCGGCCGATTGAAAACGCGAATCGGTCCACTCTTTCAGTCCGGGAGAGCTGTTTGCTCCCCGGGGAAAGCTCATCTCTAGGCTTTCCTCCAAGCGCTGCCGCGCCGCATTGTCTTTCTTTCCACCTTTTGTCGCAGTTCGCCGTCTCTTCGAGCCATCTTTTTCGCCGGCGCATTGTCTACCGTTGTCGCCGCGATTCCCTTTCTATTCGCTGGAAACTCGGTGAAACGAGGCGAGGAGACGCGGATCGGAAATCGGCGACGGTCGAAACGATCGCCGGAGAAACGGCCTGAATGCTTCAGACCGGATTAAGGGGATCTGTTACGTCTCGCGTGAACGTCCCGAATTCAGTTTTCAGTTTTCGTCGAAACAGTCGCGCGGCGACTCCCTTTTCGATGCTGATGTTTTTCCATTGTGTTTTTCCGGTGCATCGAACCCTTCTCTCTATAGCACTCGACTATTCTTCGCCGTGCAGTGGGTCAAAGAACTGTTTCAGTGCATATAGATCGTAATATTCCATCCAGAGATCGTGGCGAACAGATATTTTTTGGTTTTCCAAAGTCTTCTGTTCGAATTTATATGCTTTAGGATAATATCTTTGACTACCGGAATTTTTATGGACAGTAATTTTACCTGCAAGAACATCTTTAAATATGCATTTTCATGTGAACAGATATTTTTTGGTTTTCCAAAATCTTCTGTTCGAATTTATATGCTTCGTTTGGGATAATATCTATGACTATCGGAATTTTTATAGACAGAAATTTTACCTGCAAAAGCATCTTTAAATTGCGTTTTCATGTGAACAGATATTTTTTGGTTTTCTAAAATCTTCTGTTCGAATTTATATGCTTTAGGATAATATATATGAATAAGGAATATTTATGGACAGAAATTTTACCTGCAAGAACATCTTTAAATATCCGTTTTCATGTGAACAGATATTTTTTGGTTTTCGAAAATCTTCTGTTCGTATTTATATACTCTGTTTATGATAATATCGATGAGTATCAGAATTTTTATGAACAGAAATTTTATCTGCAAGAACATCTTTAAAATGCGTTCTCATGTGAACAGATATTTTTTGGTTTTCAAATATCTTCTGTTCAAATTCATATGCTTTGTTTAGGATAATATCTATGACTACCGGAATTTTTATGGGCAGAAATTTTACCTGCAAAAACATCTTTAAAATGCGTTTTCATGTGAACAGATATTTTAGAATATGCATAATCGGAATTCCATGGAAACTATAAAAGAAATGCAAACGATCATTGAGCTCTGAATTTTCTGAATTTCTATTATTAGTTAAATAGTATTCGGCATTTGTAGCAATTATCAAGAGCTTCATTAATATTGTCTTCTAATTTTCTTGAATACGTCGCTGAGATGCACAAAGCAGTAATTTATATTTCATTCCTGCCACAGAAATTACACAGGGTCGAAAAATCAAGTTTATGTTTGCAGGTTTGGGAAAGGTTATGAATATATAGTTCAAACGAACTTAGAAATCTTCTTTTAAAACATAATTTCGAAAGAAATAATTGGATTACTTTATTGAGGGTTTATTGTTACTTCATGTCTAAAATTGCCATTGTTGTTAAATTCTTTCAGAAATAGTCAGCAGTTAATCGTAAACGTTCAAAATCTATTAAATAGTCGCTGATAAGTAGCCTGCGGAAGTTAATGCTAATTGCAATTTTTCTATACGAATTTTAAGAAAATGAAATCAATTAAGATCTCGGTTTCACCGGAAGTAGTCTTTGCAGATCTGAAATAAATAAAAATCGTGCGAAATTCTGTCGAATTTGATATTCTAGGATTTTTCGAAAATTTTCAGATCCCATAAATGCATAAAGATCCGCAGTCTACTGATAAGTAATATATTAAACGGAAAATACAACATTAATATTCAATATATATGATATGTTTGAAATGAAATCAATAAGATACGATCAACAATTTATCAAGAAATTTATGGTAACGCCTCGCACAATTCATTTTGTAGAAATTTTCAAATACTTGCCCGGCATGATCGCAACTATTTTCAGCAAGTATAATATCTGGCTCAACGCGAAAATCTGGAAGATTGATTATCGGATTGTCTCCGTCCAATATCTTTTATTCCCTCCGTCGAAATGACGTACAATTAATCTAGATCAGTTCTGACAGCTAGTATCCGACCATAAAACAAACCATAAAGGGAAAGTCGAGTTTGCCATCGACGATATTGCAAAAATAAATGCGAGAACAAGTCGAAATGAAAGAGAGAAAGGTGGAGCCGAGTGAGAGAGAGAGAGAGAGAGAAACAGCAGACGGGCGTTCGCATCTGAGCGCTCGACGAACATTCTCGTCCCATTCATAATTTCTACGGGAAACCCACTGGGACCCCGGCATGCAGGAATTCACGAGTCCAAGCAGGATTAACGCGAGCAATAGGGAGCGAGAGAAAGGGAGAGTGAGAGAGACAGCGTGACAGCGACAGAGCCGCGAACCTACGAGGGCTGGAGAGAGAAAGAGAGAATAGGCTGATATTGCTACTGGAATATTTGTAGAAGCTCTTACAACGCGAAGCACTTCACCTCAAAAGCGAATAACGTAATTTGCGAGGAGGCCGACCGTCGTCGCCGGGAAATTTTCTGTCATCGGGCAGAATTTTCAGGGAGCGAATACAATCTTTCGGAGATAGAGTTTCCGCGACAAGAGAAAACGAATCTCCCAGCGCGGAAAGGAAACGCGGTCTTTCGTCCCTCTTTCCTTCTCATTGAAAGAAACGGGAAACCATTTACTGAAATCGTCCACCGAGAGATCACGGCTTTTCTCGCCAGCCGATCCGCGCGATTCACGCGATCCACCGATTCTAATAACGCAATTTGAACGGGCGAGTCTAACAGAGTCGCAGTACTTTCGAAAGTTACTTACAGCTCGAATTTTTGTGAGCTTTAATCATCCAACTTGTTTGTGGAAGATAAGAAAATTCCTCGAAAATTGAATCAATTAGCTGCCAAATCGATTAACTCCACGAATAACAGAGAAAACTGATGATGGAATCATTTTGTAAAGTGCTTTCCATTTTTATCGCTCGGAGATAATGAAGAAAGCGAATTTTCAAACGGCGTATAGAACAAATTTTTAATCTTCTACGAAAATCCTATCAGTGTAGAAAATTTTAGTTTTAATCAATATATATATTGAGAAGCTTCTACTATAAAATGAGTACATACGTTTTTTAAACTCGAGAAATTTTATATAAATTTTAATTTTTATGACGGAATTTAGAGCAATGAAAATTTGAGTAAGATGTGAATTGAGAAATTCGAATTTTTGGAAATTGTTAATTATAGTATCGAAGATGTTTAAAGATTCAAATATGTTAAAACATACTTGATAAGTATATCTGAAGAACTCCCGTAAGTATCTTTCCAGATTTACCAAGTTATATACGTACGCTCATAACGCGCGCAGAAGTTTTATCGTTAATTTAAGACTAAACTGCCTATACGTAATTTACCCCACTCGAATTTCTCTCTGGAAGATCGCGGTTCCCCTTATCTTCTTATCAAAACTTTGACATAGAAGAAACGAGTTTAAGCTCGCTAATACCACATTGGCTGCTGTATTAATTCCCATAAAGATTCTTACAAAATTAACTTTTTGTTCTAACTAAATTAAATCCACATAATTAAAATTTCTCGCCTCACTTATAAAAATGACAACATTGAATTTATTTGAATTTCGTGTAATATTTATTATAACTGAACTGCGAATCATTGTGTAAAATAAAAATTGTTTCATTCTTTAATAATTTCAACAATTCAAAAATCGATGCCATTAAATTCTTTTAATCTTTCTATTGTTTTGAAATCCGCCTATTCATTTTGTGGAATTGTAACAGATGGTTCAATAAGAAAATATATTCCATCAGTTTCCATCAACGCATTTCTATTTTGATAGTTTCAATCTTTGACAAATAAAATACCGGTTATTCGATCGTGATAAGTAAAGTGTTAAGATTTGTACGTTAAAACCAGGAGTTGAAACGGTTCTGAAAATAACTGTTTGAAACAGTTATATATCGGTCCTGACTGAAACAGTTATGAAGAACCGAAATGATGTTGTAACTGTTATTAGAATATCGGTTCTCGCTTATATCTGTTACGGTTACGGTTCTTGAGAACCGATATTCTAACGGTTCCATAACTGTTATTTTTAGGTTCTGAATTTCGGTTTCGGTTGTTCAGACTTCAGAACATATAATATGTCCCGTATCGGTCTCATATCGCTTTTGCAGTTCTGCAACTGATATTTTTTGGTTCTGTATCGGCTATACAGGGTGTTTCAAAATTCCTTCAACATCCGGAAATAAGAGGTTCCTGAGATCATTTGAAGCGACATTTTCATTTGCAAAAATGGCGTCCGCGGCTTTGTTAAGGAGTTATTAACGAAAAACACGGACCAATCAGAGCGCAGCTACAGCGAACGGAGTCCGACTCGGCGACAGGTCCCGCTTAGCGTGGCGTCGCCGTTGGCCGAGCCAGAATCAATCCACTGTATCTGCGCTCTGATTGGTCCGTGTTTTTCGTTAATAACTCTTAAACGCAGCAGCGGATGCCATTTTTGCAAAGGAAAATGTCGCTTCAAATGATCTCAGGTACCTCCCATTTCCGGATGTTGAAGGAATTTTGAGACACCCTTTATAGCCGATACAGAATCAAAAAATATCAGTTGCAGAACTGCAAAACCGATATTAGACCGATACGGGACATATTATAGGTTCTGAAGTCTGAACAACCGAAACCGAAATCCAGAACCTAAAAATAACAGTTATAGAACCGTTATAACATCGGTTCTCAAGAACCGTAACCGTAACTGATATAAGCAAGAACCGATATTCTCATAACAGTTATATCATTTTTTCGGTTCTCGTAACTGTTTCAGGAACCCGAATCGATATCATAACTGTTTTCAACCTGTGGTTAAAACTGTGTCACATGTGCTCGAACAATCCGCCGGTCAACGCGTTAATGAACTTTCTATTCAGCGTTCTACACTGCTAAATAAAATGTATCTCGTCGATTGGAATCCGGTACTGAAATTCTTCGTCGCGATTCTCTATTTTTCTGCACACGAACATCGGTTCGGCCATGGCGTGGAATTTCTTCCGGATCGCTGGGGAATCCGGAAACGAGCAATCGACGCTCGAAAGTGTCACACTTGGACACATCTGCCGCGTTCTTAAATTCTTCGACCTCCGATCCTCGACAAGCCCCGAGTTGAAATAACATCGTGTAACACGTGGCGCATAAATCTCCCCTACAACATGGATGAACGTTTATGAACAAAACCCTTTTCGTTTAATCGGACAGCTTGCAGACACTTCCCTTTTTTACTGCCGACTACCCAGGGCCGTCTTGGTAGCGATTGCCCATCGATGTTCCCGATTATATCGATCACACGGTTTCTAGTTTATTCGACGCATTCGTTAGAAATCTGTTTGGAAAGTTAACCCTTCAACTAGGAAACCTTTCAATTATGAATACTTACTGAGACGTAACGAATGAGAAGTGAAATTAAACAGAAATTTATAAATCAAATACATTCGGTTTATTGGCCCTAACTTTTTGTAAATTTTAGTAAATTTGTATGCCAAGGGGTTAATAACTTGAATACATAAAAAATGGTGATACATTAGGTCAGGGAATTCCAACGTATTCCCCTCCGAAAACTGCAAAGTCCCCACCATCGAACCTCTCCCCACTATTACGTACAACCGTGAAGTTAGTGAGTGCTGCGCGCGCCGCGCGGTTCTCGTGGTGGGAGCTTCCCACTACTATACATTATGTCGATGAAGTCTAGGAGTGGGGGAAGAACCTAAGCGGGTAAGATGCCTCGAATAACTCCAGAGCTACTGGTTGGAACTGCCTGTATTAGGTTGTTGCATATGAAATGTCCGATTCTAGACGCAAATGTTATAGAGCGTTTTGATCAAGAAATACTATTACAATCTATGGCAGTGGTGGGCACGGGTGGAGCCCCTCAAACCCCTGCTTCTCCCACCAAGCTCTCTTTCATGCAGCACGCACGTTCGTTGCGTACGCTGATGTCTCGTGTTTTCGTTGCCCCATTGTACCGCGCTTTCTGGTAGGGGACAGAGGGTGCTACGGTGTGGACGGTTTTGCCTCAATTGAGGCAAAATTCCCCATCCCTGATCTATGGGGTTATTATGCATAATTTTAAGGTACAAAGCTGATCTTAAGGTCTTATCTTCAATTTTTATTTAGATGTCCAATTTTACTTTTAAATAAAGTTCATTTCAATATCTAGCAATGCGATTGTCGAGTATTCATTTTATATGAGTGGAAAGATACCATTTTAACGACGGCATCATGTGATGTTAGGCCAAAAATTTGTGGATTAATCAATACCCTCGACGGTAAAAAAGACGATTTCTTCCTTAATACAATCACACAATGAATTCGTAAAAACATTCCTTAATACAATGAATTAGGTTTTTTTCATTTACGGAATCCATAAGTTTATTTCTAAGATGATTATGTTTGCTTAACGTTACTGTTCACAATCGGACATTTCATATGCAACGACCTAATAAAAAGGAACACAATTCTACGAAGGTCTTACATCCACGGAAGTCGCGAGTGCATAAAAATCCGTGGCAAGAACCTCGGCAGAAGTTTCAGCAAGATAACCTTTTGGAGAATGAAATATCAATTCGCGATTCCTTTTTCCTCTATCCGGGTGCTCGCGAAAGAAACTCATCCCACGGCAGCTGGTTCACGACCATGATCGTCGGTGTATTTTTCAGAGGAAGGTACGAGGATCTTTGTCGGCGACGAAGTTTTCTTGTCGCTACGGTGCACCGAAACTATCGCCGGAAGTTAACTCCTCGACGATATTCCGCGTTGCAATTCCTGCGGCGTGCAAGTTAAGCACACGTAGCGCGCGAGTTCTTGCTTCCGTTACCTTTGCGTAGCGTTGCTTTGCGTTGCGCCGTGTCGGGTCGCATCGAGTCGGCTACCGGTAACCCTGTGACACGAGGGAAATCCTATGTGGCAGGCTCCCACTATCGCGCGAATTCCTCACGGAAGCATAAAACCTCCCCCACGGCTTCTTGCGAGTCACTTGAAACTGTCAGGCAATCGTTCCCGCGGATTTCCCGCGCGTGCTCGTTCGCTCTTTTTACCCTCGCGACCCGCTTCTCATCGATCTACCCTCCGCCAACGCGTTTCGTTAACCCCGGCGAAGTCGCGATTCATCTGACAGATATCTGCGAAATCTTTTTGCAAATATTTTCGAACGGATAGACCGCTGAACGTCTCCGCAACAAATAGCTGATGTTATCGCCGAATCATTTAAATGGGATATCTAAGTTTTCTTGGGAACTACTTGTTGGATATAAAAACGTATTTGAAATAATAATCATTTTGTATTGAGCAGGACACACAATGTGATAATTTGATGTTTCGCTATTTTACCGGGCTGAACTGTAGTTTAGGGGACCAAAAATTTTCAAGTTTTTCTGTATGTGATGCTACATATTTTGATGAGAAAATGATAGACGTGTAAGTTTTAGTACACGGAATTCATGTTTTGGTTACCGGCGTTCACTCGTTGAAAAGTTATACACGTGTAAACATGAGCAATTTTAAGCGTTTTTGACAGGATAGAGCGTCGCCATATTGGATATTCGTTGGGTGGTAGAGGTAGGACTGTTGAGCGCATGCGCTGGATAGTACTGAGCGGTATAGTCCAAGTTGGTTTGGGGTTAGTTAAAAGTGTTCAACTTTACACGCGTATAACTTCTGAACCAGTGAACTCCTGGCAATAGGACTTTCATTTTCGGCGGTTTCTCGTCGAAATCTATAAGACTGCATAAAAAAAAGTTAAAAAAAATTGGTCCTCCAAAGTACAGTGCAAATGATATTGAATTTTTGTACCATAATGTGTAGTAATGTTTCACCATGCGATTCGAAAGAATATTGAATGGTGAGTAAAATGAGATTAAGATATATGAGGCTAGAAACTAATAATTACCGAGATATTCTTCAGGGAAAAATGATCAGTGTCCATAAAATACTTGGCTACTTGATACAAGAATTAGTAGCATTAATTACGTTAAAGATTAATTGAGGAATTTAATAGAGAATCCGTCAGTTATAATTGTCAACCTTTGACCTTCTGCAGCTTCGTGAAAAAAAATATTAACTCTACCTGAGCTCATTTCAAAGTGTGAATTCTCTAATTTTGCGCTCCTGAAATTTATATTTTTCAAAAAACCCTCTTTGCCATTAATTCTTTTGAAATTGTACATATTAAGATCCCGGTCCAGTGCTCTCGCTATTACATTCTCCAGCATGTAAATGAATATATCATGTAGCCAGCTTGTATTACCACTCTGTTAACGCGTTATAAAATTAGCATTAGCATACACACCTTTATGTGAATCCATATTTTTGCGGACTAATTTACAAGAGCACGAGATACGCTGAAATTTATTTCTTTACCAGAGAACTTTATTTAGTTACACCTAAAATGAAAATATAATTTATCTCGGATGAGGTTTTTATTTTATGCAATGCATAGTCGTGTGAGATCTCGTCATTAAGTATTATAATTATTACTGTCCCTGTCGCAATTAAAAAATCTATACATCTTGATAGAATAATTCGGTAAAATTCAGATTTATTTTTCCAAAAACAAATCCGAATTTTAAATGATCTAGTGACTTTCACGTCAGCCTGTACCAAAAAATTATTTTAATTAATAATTTCTATTCAAATAATATTATATAAATATTTCTAAGTATTCTTGAATGAAAAACTATGAAATAAAATAGACAATCATATTTAAACAAACTTATTTCAATTACTATTTCCGTGCATCTACCGAGGTCCAACTGCAATGCTATTCATAAACAACACAATGAACAATCGAATAAAAATATTCACGCTACAGTGAAATCTTAACGAAACGACGCATCAAAAATAATTCTCCAAAAATCTGCCGATCTCCCCCACCAAAAGATATCACGAATTTTCCCAGGAACAAAGCCAATTGTCCCTCGACGGGCGTCGCCCTATAAATTCTCAATCTCGGTAGCCGGCCACCGTTCTCTAAACACAATAGAGAATTACTCCCGTGGAGAAGACTATATCCTGAACATCGATTTCCTTCTGGCCTTCGAAAAATCGAATTTCACCGGCGACATTGAGAGAGAAAAGCGTTTTCCATCCCATCGATGAGATTCGCTTTTGTCGGTCGGTGGTTCGCGGCGTCGTAGTCGTCGTCGTCGTCCGGAAAATTTCACGAACGGTTCGATCGCCAGTGAAATAAAGGGTTGAGGATAAGAGAAGGAATGAGACAGAGCACATGGAGCATTTCCGAAATTCCTTTTCACCCGTCGAGGACGCAATTCCAGCGGTCTCTTAAAATCGCGAAAGCCATTCTCCGGCGCGACCCTTGTAATGCGATGTGGTCGCGATTGATTTCGGACAAGCGGATTTACCCCGAAACCGAATTTCATTCGCCGAATATTCGCTTGGTTCCACACTTTTAGAGTGAGAGGAGGAAATCAAGGTGAACGGAGAGAAGTAGAGAGAGAGATAGTGAGACATGTGTAGCAGTAACATCGTTTCCTTGATGCCCTCCTACACCCATGCACTCCTCCCCTCCACCGACCTGTTCTGAAATTCAATTTTATTTCTCGCTCGCATATCGCGCGTCGTCTCGCAGCCGGCGGCCGCATTGCGGTTCGGAATTTGCGAAACGCGCTAGATGGAAACGCCGAGTTTTTCCGGGATCCACTTTGATTTTATCGCGGCCACTACAACGCGCAATATTCGTCCTCGTTGCTCCAAAGGCGTCCCGCGCACCCGTTAAATAATTCGGATCCAACCCTCGCGATAAGGGGCGTGCAATTTTCAACCGAGAACATTGTACAGGGGCACTTCAACGGTTCAATTTCAGATAATGCGACGGGCTCTCGTATCCAGAGACCGCGGTTTCGTGCCCTCTACATTTTTAACCCTTATGTCAATAACAAAAATGTTCTAAAATATATGCAATGATTTCATTTTTAATAGGAATTATTTATATGATCGCATGATAGCGGGTTTTATGCAATTTTGTTTTTTTCTCCTGGCTGAAGGACCCTTTAAGTTAAAGTCACAGTAAGAAAACTGAAGTTATATACAGGATGAGTCACCTAACGTTTGCAGCTCAAATATCTTTGTTGTTTTTAAAGATACGTAAAATATTGTAAGGAGAAAGTTGAATGGTACAATGAGACTGACACGATGTCAAAAAAAATTTTGTTTTTATGTCATTTTTTTAGAGATGTCAAGGTCACCTTCATTTTTTAAGTGGTACCACCCTCTTTTAAACACGTACAATGATAATCCCTTTCATTACGAATTCAGTGACTATAATTACTCAAGGTCATTCAAGGTCACGGACAGAGTTCAACATTCCTTCCTTCGATGTATCGATGTTAAATCTTATATGTTATCTCTGTCCGCGACCTTGAATGACCTTGAGTAATTATAATCACTGAATTCGTAATGAAAGGGACTATCATTGTAGGTGTTTAAAAAAGGGTGGTTTCATTTTTAAAAGTCAAGGTGACCTTGATATCTCTAAAAAAAATGACATAAAAACAAAACTTTTTTGGCATCGTGTCAGCCCCATTGTACCATTCAACTTTGTCCTTACCATATTTTACGTATCTTTGGAAACAACAAAGATATTTGTGGTGCGAACGTTAGGTGACTAACCCTGTATATATTTCAATGTCAGGATTTTTATCACGTGATCAAGGGGCCATTAAAAGTAAATATGATGTATGTCATCATTTGTACATTACTGTCGACATTAAATATTGACATGCGGAATGATAAAACGGTTATTAAATATAGATCAGTAATGCGCGCAGGGCAACTAAAGCAGAACGTACATGAACAAATGAGTTTTAAACAGCGTTTGGGTAGGCACTGTCATTAACGAAACATTATAAAATATCTTTTGAAAAAAGATTTCACGAGTCATTTGTAAATCATAAATATATTCTTTCAGGAGTTTTTAGACTAATTGGCATAAATAAAACAGAAATGTAATTGGATTCACTCTGTTGCTATATACGGTCACATTTGCCGTGAATCCATCGAATCGGCAATCTGGCCGTTAAATTTTTATGGGAAGAACAACCTTTTTTCTCCGCTGCAACTATCTTCCACGGGATACCTCTATTAACGAGTATTCAGATCATACGGATAACCTCTTAAACCACTATACATCATTCCACGTATAAACTCGCGATTGTTTCGACCGGGTGACCTTGAAAAATTCCTCGCATCCGTGAAGCAGTTCGTGGGAAGACATTAAAGTTTCATGAAGAAAAGTCAAAGTGCGCTGCTCCTGCAGCGTTTCGAAACAACATAGCACAGTACATTCTTCTCCGTCTACCTTCGTTAAATAGCAAAATTATTTCCGCCAATGATCAGATTAGCACTAACCGTACCACGACCGGTCAAATGATCGATACCACATTATTTATTTTATAATGATTGGGGTAAATATTGCGTTTAGGGGAGACACTTCTGAACAACTTTCCTCTATACATCTACCCGTCGCTCGGACATAGTTTTCGAGATAATTGCAAGAAACGTTTGTTAAATTTTGGTTGTAAGTACACTTTATTCTCGTACAAGCATTAAGAGAAGTAGAATATACTAGAATATACTAGAATATGCCAGAATATACTAGAATATACTTGATTGTACTAGAATATACTAGAATATACCAAAATATGCCAGAATATACTAGAATATACTAAAATATACTAGAATATACTAGAATATACTAGAATATACTAGAATATACTAGAATATGCTAGAATATACTAGAATATACTATAATATACTAGAATATACTAGAATACACTAGAATATACTAGAATATACTAGAATGTACTAGAATATACCAGAATATACTAGAATATACTAGAATATACCAGAATATACTAGAATATACTAGAATATACTAAAATGTGCTAGAGTATACTAGAATATACTAGAATATACTAGAAAATACTAGAATATACTAGAATATACCAAAATATGCCAGAATATACTAGAATATACTAGAATATACTAGAATATACTAGAATATACTAGAATATACTAGAATATACTAGAATATACTAGAATATGCTAGAATATACTAGAATATACTATAATATACTAGAATATACTAGAATACACTAGAATATACTAGAATATACTAGAATGTACTAGAATATACTAGAATATACCAGAATATACTAGAATATACTAGAATATACCAGAATATACTAGAATATACTAGAATATACTAAAATGTGCTAGAGTATACTAGAATATACTAGAATATACTAGAAAATACTAGAATATGCTAGAATATACTAGAATATACTATAATATACTAGAATATACTAGAATACACTAGAACATACTAGAATATACTGGAATATACTAGAATATACTATAATATACTAGAATATGCCAGAATATACTAGAATATACTGAAATATACTAGAATATACTAGAATATACTAGAATATAAATATACTAGAATATACTAGAATATACTGGAGGCATAGTGCAAGGAGACCTAGTCCAAGTTGATTTGTTAACTTTTTTTATAGAAAACGAGCGACGGCTAAACACTCAATATGGTGTCAAGTCTGGGTTAGGTCTCGGTTATGCTTGGTTAGATTTCCAGACCTAACACAGACCTAACCTCATCTTGAGGTCGTCCAATTTCAGAGATTGTCTTCGATAACATATGTCCAATTCAAAACACACTCCACGATGTCGCTAATAACCATGCAGTTGATGCGACACAAATCTTAATTTAAAGAGAAAAAAGAACGTTATGGTACCTTGACGGTATGAAACTTCAGAAATTCAATTTTGACCACGAAACACGAGTCTCCAGCCTACTGTGCAATGCCTCAAGAGAAAGCAGCTAGTAACACCTAATCCACTTCACCCTATAGTTGGGGGTTAAAATTGGAGGAGGCCCGGGGCAATTGATTGACACTAACGAGCGGACATTGAACTTGGTTCCGTCCCGAATTCGAACGGTAGGATCGAAAATTCCATGGACAGTGGAAGAAGCGGACGATCGTTTCTCGCGTACGTCCGTCCCTTCGTGTCCGGCGTTTCGGTTGACCCGGCGTAACCTCCGCGACGTGTATCCGCGTCGATCCTCGCGGAGCGGGTACAGGGAGGCGAAGGGAGGAGGTGGTTTATCGGCTGGAACGGTTCTCAGAGCAGTGGACTCTCTCTTTCTCTCTCTCTCTCTCTCTTGCTCTCTCTTTTTCTGTGGGCGAACGCCTCGGCCTGACCTGGCTTAACCTCGCGATCGTCGCCCGGGAACATCGTGAAAACCGTTCGCTTGCTCGCTCTGTTCGCTCGACTTTCTCGACTCCACAGCCTCTCTCTTCCCGTGGGACCTACTTCCGAATTTACGAGGGACAGTCCGCGGGCTCTCTTTCCCGCGGCGCGCCATTTACGGCGACCCTGAAACCGTACCAGGCTGTGTTACGTCCGCGAAGATATAAATTCTGGAGGTGTTGCCGGCGTTTAAACCTTTGACGCGTGTAATCGCTCCGCCGTAAAACTTGTTTGATCGGCGTCCAAGAAAGGCGAAGGGTTAATTTCAAAGCGGGACCACGTGCTCGCTGGACTATTCACGGGAATCGGCTCCCATCGAGTCGGAACTGCGAATTTAGCTATCCTCTAAAATTGGGGATTTGGAATTTTGTGAATCGTACCTATATTCGGCAGAATTTTATTTATTATAATTAGACTGCGGATCTTTATGCAAAATAAAAAATTGTTCGCATTGATTACAAGACACGGGAGCCAAATAAAAATTTCTTTCTTCTTCTACTTATCTTATTAACCCCTTGCCGTACCATTTTATTTACTGCTACATTGATTAGAACATTTTAATCCCCCAAAATTTCATAGATGATGAAAGAAAATTAATATTTTTCGCATGGCTAAATTTGCTATAATGTTTACATATTAGGTACAAAATATACAATTTCATTTCGTCTAAAAAGAAAGGCATAAAATTTATATTCGTTTGACTTTGTTGAAAATCTTCATCACGAGTCTGACTCGTTAACATACGGCAAGGGGTTAAGCTAAAACTAATACACTGATGTCCTTATATCTTCTTCATACATTCACTGTTTTAATCTTTTGCACTCGGGGCTATTTCAACTGAAAAATTAAACATTTCTTCTGATCTAGAATATTTCCATTGTACATAATTTTTTTTTCATTTTATGCATATGAAACTGATGTAGTGCCTCATACAATATTTAAATGTTTAGTAATTTATCAAATATGTACGAATTTAATAATGTTAACAATATTTTGAATAACGGTACAGCAATTTGTAGTGGCGTCTCAGAGTCGCCGTTCACTATCCCATTCCACTACCGGACAAGAAGATTTCAGGACGTGTCCTACGAGTTAGAAAATATACACAAATACACATGTTATACATTAATTTTTCAGAATCAAATCATACCAATTTTTTCAAATTCTGCTGGGTGCTCAAACTACCCCATTTTATCGAGAATCTTACTTTACCGAGGCTGAAATCGCCGCGCATGTGCGTGAAATCTTGCACCATATCCCAATACTGTTCCAACGTCCCCCACTAAGACCGTAAACTGGCCACGTGACGTGTCGCGCAACGTATCACACATTACTCTGGTTATCAGAGAGGTGGTAAACTGTATTCCCCTCGTTTCAATCGTTCTGGCATCACTGCGTTCGAGTGCTAAGGGTTAAAATGTGCGTACGCATTTTTGCCATAAATGCATAAAATCCGCAGTCTAATTATAATACATAAATACGAAAATAATTACTTTGTTACTAGTTCGTCAATTTTTATACAAATCCTAGTTTTACATAGATAGTATTAGTATTAGAAACGGAGAGCATGTGATTTTAAATGAGAACATGAATCAAGGAGAGAGAATCACATTTGGTATGACATACACAGAATGACTTCGAAAACAGTAGAAACAGTAAGCTATAGTCAGACACGACAGTCTCTTCCTATTTAATGGCATGCACTTATGTTAAGCTAACTTTTAGTGTCGATTACTTTAGAAACAGACTTCTGTGATCAAATTTTATTGTTTAGAACAAATTTCAACAAAACTAACAAATCAACTACAAATTATATGCATGTATGGCAAAATGACGTGAAATTTAAAGTATTAGGAAGATTGATAGAATTTAAAAATGTTTATGTATTATTTTCAATCTATTAAATGATTAAAGGAAGAACAAGCTGTGTAATAAATATTTGATATCTATTTCCTTTGATCGACGTAGACAAATTTTATTTTGCATACAAATCTGTAATCTATTAATAAATATTATTTTATTTTTACTTATATCTCCGTCCTCATAGTACCACTACAGTTACATAACATCCGTTAATATTACACAAATACTGATTTTTTTTTAAATTTTAATTTTATTTTGACGAAAAAATGAGAGAACTGTATGTTCTGGTTCAAAACTTATGCGCGAATAAAGTTGCTCGCTTTCAAGTGCGCTTGACGGGTTAAGGCGCCGCCATATTGGTTTTCCGACATACAGCGTCTATTCCCATGAAACTGTATCGTATCATATTCAGAGTTGAACATTTTTGGTCCCTTAAAGTAAAGTTTAACCCAACTTCTATTATCAACTATTACAACCATGTTCCGAAATGCACATTAATAAATAATGATACATTACATATGTGGGATTATAAAATAATCGGGTGTCGGAAGCGGGGTTTAACTATGTGTATATTCCTTCGTTATGTTACAAACAAACTATACTCTAATTACGCTCGCTTACTCTTTCACTCTTTCACTCTTATACTTGATTACTCTTATGCTCTTAATCAACGACTCTTCGCGCTTCCGCGGCCCGCCTTATTTATATCGGTCGCGAATCACACACGCGCGCACATGTACATTTCGGGGTTATCGCACCTTACGCTCCTCTCTCTCTCACATCATAGCGCTAACTCTCTCATACCATCACTCTGGCATTGTCTGTTTACTTGTCAGCGGCTCAGCTTCGTCGCTGACAAGTAACGGGCGAACTGTTCCGAAAAACGCGTACGGTTTTTCGGATGCTCCAACCGTCACGTCGGCTATCTATAATTATTTTAACTCGCATAACTCTTTATCCTACATATATTCCACCGTGACATATTCAGCAAATCATACAGAATGTTTATGATTTTCCGTTTCCAACAGAAACATTGTGTTCAAAGCAACTATAAGCACACATTATGCAGTTTGCACTATTGTTATTCCGCCGTATTAGCACAAGCGCCATCGATTTAACTGTAATAGTCCCCAGACGACCTTCGTACAAAGCCTTCTGTAGTTTCGCGCTGTTTGATCAGGTTTGCTTCACGTTTGACAAATATGCCAGCAATCGGGAGTATATGTAAATAATTTCCGCGTCGTGTGAACTCGTTTGTTCGTATACTTTTCGCTCGGACAGCCTCGCGGCTACATACCAGTTTACTATTCCCCTCCTGACGTTCCCGTTTACGTCGCGCCAACCGCCTTGCACTTTTCTGGCCGTCGATTTTTCACTGTAGCCAATATTATCCCTCGCTCTGAGGTTCCTCCTCGTCTCCGTCGCCGAAACCGAGACGGAAAATTCGCGTAGTACGCGACCTTTCAAATGAAATCTTGTAAAGAGGCGGACAGTATGATTTAGTATCGTTAACAATAACATCGGGTCAAGCGCGTTGCGCGCAGAGGTGAAATTCGTGATGGCTGAATTCTTTCGACGGTGAGTTACGTCCGACTTCCAGAAACGTCGTTTTTAAAAATTTCTACTTAGTTTGACGGCTTGTAAAAATCCTTTTCTTCTCATGGTACGCTTACAGTTTAATATATTAAAAACATACGCTCAAAGAATTACAGCTAGTATAAATAAAAAAAAGTTATAGCTAGTGACGCTGTAATGTTCTAATGTAACGCATAAACGCTTATGCTACCACCGCACAGTGGGCTACTTCAACAATCTAGCAGGAAAAAAGTCGCCACCCAGACAGAAATCAGTAATTGATGCAAATGTTTATTATTTGTTTGAAAAACACCATCGATATTCTTTTACTAATTTTAAAACCTGCATATATCTTAGTTTTTCAGGCTTTTTTATAATGATGATTCGTATTTCGGGGTGTGATGGACTATGGAAAACGAATATAAACTGTGTTTGAACATTTGTATAGAATTATTTTATTTAGAATGAATACAAAAATATTTTGTATCTCACGGTCAGTCGAAGGTCATCTTACAATAGGTCGTTGAATTTGTCTTTTCAGCGGTTCAGTCTTTTCCTAATTTTAAAACCTGCATATCTCTTAGTTTTTCAGGGTTTTTTATAATGATAATTCGTATTTCGGGGTGTCTTGGACTATGGAAAACGAATATAAACTGTGTTTACTGTATTTTATTTAGAATGACTACAAAAATATTTTGTATCTCACGGTCAGTCGAAGGTCATCATACAATAGGTCGTTGAATTTGTCTTTTCAGCGGCTACACTACTGTATAAAAACAAAGCACGGTATCTGTCGAGAAACTTAAGGTCACCTCGATATCTACGAAAATCAAAATACATTCCTCAGACCAGCCAACCCGAGGAAAATAAATTCAATTTCAAAGATTTTCTTTTAAACTCTTCTGATTGGTCCTTCGCTCTTGATTTGTTCATCTGTCACATATCAACTGTAAGATGCATATATTTCTTTCGAAGAAATGTCATAGTTTGTTTTTGGACTTTTGACCCGCCAGATTTGCCATCGGTCCCACTGTGGGGCAGGTGAAACCGGACCCAAGGCCGTC
Source organism: Sphecodes monilicornis (assembly GCA_913789915.3). NCBI lineage: Eukaryota > Metazoa > Arthropoda > Insecta > Hymenoptera > Halictidae > Sphecodes > Sphecodes monilicornis. The sequence goes on from OU565287.1 coordinate 24,766,961, forward strand.
ACCGGCGATTCAAATGTCAGAAATCACGTTTGGAGATAACGTTTCGTTGGCTGCCAAACAAATCACAAAGCATCCACATCGAAAAAAGAAAAAAAGAGAAGAAGAAGAAGAGGCTGCAGAAGCAGCCACTCGCGAATAGCCGTCCGGGTCCCCGCAAGGCGTCGATTCCGCCCCGATAAACGACACAGGCGACTCGGTGTTCCGTGGTATCCGAGTCAAAGAGCAGCAACACGCGATCACTGGCAACCGGTCTTCCTCCCCCGGCTCTCTGGTATAAATAATCCAGCGGGCCCCGGGATCCACGAACCGTGGAATCGCGCCTCCGTTTTCCTCATGCATTATTCACGATCTGTATGAGTGACGCGCGCTCGCGCGGCCAGGCGCGGGCTAGCGCGATCTCTGGGGGAATCGCGTAAACGGAGGCCCATTATTTTGCACCCCAGTCCGTCCACCGACAACCAACCCCCCTTTCACCCTCTTTCGTCCTCGAGATCGCAAAACGCGAGCGCAAGAGCGCTCTTGCTTTTTCTTGTCCAATAATCGCGTAAATGCACTTGGCAAACGGTAGAGAACCGTGGATGAACGGGACGTAAAAAGGAAAACAAAAGAGGACAGAGGGAGGAGGTATGTGTTGGGCCGGGGGTAAATCGCCGCGGGGCCGGCGAACACGATCTGCAAGCAATTACGCGAATAGTTCGATCCGCAATTATCCGTATTGCTTTCAACGTTCGCAGGCGGATCGACTTTTCAAGCGGCCGCTGCATTGCGCTTCAATCGTTGTTTCGATTCCACGTGGACTCGGAAACTGGTCTCTCGATCTCTCTCTCTCTCTCGTTCTCGGACTCTGTGTTCAGCAGGCTCGATCTTTTTCCGTAGTCCTTCCTCTCGCTTTTGTACGTGCCATTCAGCCGCAGCTACGGCAAATTGGACTCTGTCTGCTGGCGTTGCATTCACGATCTCTCCCGGGGAAACTGTGCGGTTCCTTATTTTCATCGGCTTTCGTATTCCTTGTTTTCCCGCGGCAGCGAAGACGCGTTTAGGTATTATTTAAATTTTCCATAACCCCTATTGTACCTCCTTTCGATAGTATTGCTCCGTTTTCGTCGGTTGTAACGTATGTGGTGGTCAAGCGGTTAATTCAATTCATTATTGGAATTCAATTCAATTAATAGACGCTGCTGGGTTAAAGTTTATCGCAAGGATCACGTCTTTTACAAGATGCGAATGGCAATGAAGTTCAGTTGAAGCAACTGTATTGTAAACAAAATTTATTACGGCAGGCAACATGTTAGTAGCGTTTTCTTTAAATGCATTTGTACATTTGAAAATGTTCTGATTACTAGTATTTCTTAATTTGCGATAATTTATAGGAATTGAAGCCATAATGGTTGCGACAGCGCAACGTCCACGATGTGTTAACCCTCTTACGTTCCTCAGAGTGCCAATTCACGTATGGGGGTTAAGCGCGTCGGTTGTAACGTATGTGGTGGTCAAGCGGTTACCCATGTTTACCTTCGATATCTGCTTTTTGTTCCAGGTATGTATCTCGATGGTGAACCATAGAATCGGTATTTTAACCACACCGAGGAGGGTGCGCTGAGAAAGATGGCGCGTTATCGATGGAATGGAGAAAACGAGGGTGGTTCGCCGCGTTACGTAAACCGATGGCTCGTTTCGGGATGTATCGGACAATTGGTCAGGTATTTTTATTCTTAGAGGAATGCGCGCCGCTGGTGGGATAAAAGCTTCGTGTCTTTTATTCGAGTGGAATGCGAAATTCGCCGTCGGTTGCGAAAGAATTCGTGCGATTACGTTTGAAACATTTCACAAGGGAAATATCTCTGTTAGAGCGAAGGGTTTGGAAAGGATGCAGGAGCTATTGCGGGGTAATCTTGAGATTATGTCAGTCATAGTAGGGAAAATAATTGAACGGTGTATACGGTACTCGGAGCGGATTTGTTACGAGCGCCATTGGTGGGTTGCTAAGGCATTCGAACGTTGTTATTTGTTATTACAGTATGGATTTTATGGATTTATGATAACATTCGTTAGGTAAAACATAAAACACTGAAAATATTAAACGAATTTTTGAAACGTCACGGTATTTTCAAAATATTGCCATTGTTAGAGGAAGAAACAAATTGCCTTCAGTATTTTGCAATTGTTGCAGATTATATTTATTCTACATGAAGATTCGCAACTTTTTATTTTTGGAAGGCATACGCTACAAATTGAACGACTAAAACGGAGCGATTTTATATGAAATAGAATGTTGGAAGCAGAAAACAAAATTTAGCCATGTTGGCGCGAGTTCATAACCTCAAATAAATAGTAAATGTAGAAATGAATGCTTCCCAATTTTTGGGTAGAAATAATTTCAAGAAATAATTATAGAAAATATTCCCTATTATTACTAATCCTTTCATGCCAAGTTTCGAGCACCTTCTGTATGCCGTCATCATGATAAAAATATATCAACCAATAAATTCAATAACACGTTGACTCCTGGGCTACAAAATCTACGACAAAGTCAAAATAATTTAATTAATGAAGGACCCTAGTGAATTATTATACTATACAATTTATTCGGTGCTATTATTGAGACAGTGAAGCATATTTATTTGCATACGTTTCTTTGGTTATGGTCTTTATACAATACAATAGTTTATACAATATTTTTATAGAATAATTTATACAATAGTTTATACAATATTTTCCTACTATATATGATTTTATACAGCCACGAAATTAAAAATTTGCATGAACGGATATGAGTGGTCCCATAATTGCTCTCTTATTTATAAAATACACAATACAAATTCCATAGATTAACAAAATTCCAGTCTCACAATTAGTAGCAAGTGATATTGGCTAATCCCGTTTCGATAGTCACCAGTAATTTTTTTTTGACGTAAAACCACATGCTTCCCAATTTTCGGGACGCAGATTAGCCCCGAATCACGAATAACCGATGCAACGTAGCCCGACTCGTTAACAGTTTCAACGACGGTTCTACATATCGTGCATGGCACGCGAATCTGAGATTTGAAAAGCCGAAATCCTACAAGCCATTAAAAACGAATCGGGTAGATTTGACGTTCGGAAAGCAGCGTACACCTTTAGACGGCTTTATCCGACAAATTCCCGTCCGTTATATGTGTTCGAAAAAATAATAAAAATGCTAATAGTTATCGGATCGCTTTGCATATGCATTCGAAATCAAGCACCGTCAATTCCCTAACTCGAAGCTAAACAAACGATCGGCAGATTTTCCGGAGAGCAATATTCCACGACTTAATAGACACTCGATGCAGCTCGCATACACACACACACAAATACACACACAGACAGAGCAATCTGTACACCATCTATCCAGCCTTTACCTCGACTATATCCACGGCCAGTTTTAATCAATCGGATGCAGTAGTCCGCGAAACGATGAACGATAGCCGGGTTATCTGCGTGGCAATCGACGCCTAATCGATTCTGTACCGATCGCGATCGATCGGTGGATCGATCGTCCCGTCGTTGGACGCTTGGGAGCAGCCGGAGGCCGCGATCGTTTTCTCGCGGACCTGGAAAAAGATACATTTAGAAGCCTTGAGATCGGCGTGAATGAAAGTAGGTTGGAAACGAGAGCGATCGCAACGGTCGTCGGGCGCCAACCTGGAAAATCGGTCCGGAAAGTATCTCAAGGAGAGTGCCATGAATCGCCTGGGGTTGTAAAACAACGGGCAGCCAAGGGGAACAGAAGGGGACAGAGGATGACTGTTGCTCAATATTCTCGGCGCCGTCTGTCGCGTACCCCGTTCCTTGCTTCTCTTTTTCTCTCTCTGTATCTCTTTCTCTCATTTCTTCCTCCGCGTTTTTATTATTCAACCGAGAACACCGACACAGAAGCCGCGAAAATTCCTTCTCGTGAAAATCCAACGACGTCGACCGCCTTCCGGGATAGATCGATGAAAAATTCAACCGGTCATCGCGAACTACCGCGACGTCTTGTCACGCTTTTAATGTTTGAAGCACGGAATGACAGGAAATCCTCCCGGTTCTAGTTTATGAATGTTCCCTTCAATGCAATTTCATCGTTGTTTCGTGT